>JAPCYP010000132.1:600000-1035394 GCA_035048595.1 Echinosophora koreensis
TAAAATTTTATTCCACTTTTCAAATAAAATATTTCTAAATGACCAAAGTCATTAGAAATTAATCTAGAACTCTAAGTTTTTCGTTTACGAATTAAATTTAGGTTTTCTGATCAGTAAAACTCTACTGTCAGTAAAATACAGACCGGGTTCCGTCTGAATTTTCAACCAAAAATTTAATCGTAACTCTCTACAATTAAGTAGAGTAAAAATATAATTCTCAAGTTACTAAAATAATTTTCCACGACCCAGATGAATTATAAATATACTTATATATATTTTAAATAACAGAAAACAGCGAAAAACTGGGCGTTACACTTTTCATACATGCTAAAGACATTAAGATAATTTTACTATTTCAATATTTTTCTCATTGTTATGCCACTCAGTCTCATACGAAGAACTTAAATAATCACGGTAATGGTATATCTACCACATCAATGATTATAACAATGATCTTTGTCATATCTAAAATTATAATACATAACATTTACTTTTGGGAATGATGTTCAACCAATTTGGTTGCCTTTATCATTTTTTGCTACCAAGAGCATACTCGAGAGGCATATATGATTTTTCTATCACTTTCCTTTGTTTCAAATACACCAAGATCAAATGATCTTTTAAATTTCAATCATGATTTAAAGGTCTAGTTCTTCGGAAACTATATCACAATTCTCCACATAAACAATTAGCGAAAAAATCATTGGTTTAGTGTAATCCTTCAGGGATGTTTGAATTGTAAATTCTTCCGGATATTATCAAGAGCGATGAATTCAAGTTTCATGAGAATTGACATTATGAAGATACTTGAAACAGATAAACTTAAAGTCAGATAGAAGCTAAAAAAATGAATAATATAATTTCATATATCACATATAGAAAATTGAAAGAATGAAAAGTGTATTTTTTATTTTTATTTAAAAGGAATTATTAGAAACATTAACAAGAGATAAAGACATGTTTCTCAAAACGTCGTCATAGAAAATGGAAAGAAAGTAATGACACCTTTTCATACAATGGTAAAAAAGAATGGCACTTCACCGATAATGTGTTTTGAAAATATCCCGAGAAAGAACATATCTTGTTTCTGATCATTCCTTTGCTAAAAGGTTGTGCATTATTCATACTGTTTTTTTTTTTCTTACCATCCGAAACATGTATGCTTGAATTACCTTGAAATAGATGGCTATGAAATTCGTTACCCCATTAGAGACTTGATCGTGCTGATAACGTGTTATAAAAAGAAAAGAAATAGAAAAGATCAAGATAATAAGAATATGAATCAAAAGCTAGTTCTTCGGGAACTAGGATTCATAGGCTAACTCTTCAGAAGCTAGATATGACATTTGTATTGATAATCAGAATCAAGGTAAACAAAGACTAACCTAATAATCCTACTTATAATTGACTCTTGATTCTAGACCAAATCAAGGAATAAATAAAGGAGTAAATACAAAGATATTATGTGAACTATCATATATATATATATATACCAGAGGGATGATGAGGTTACAAGAAGGGAGAAAGGGGAAAGAGCAGGATGGTAAGAAGTAGGATAAACGTAGAAGTTTACATATGAGTATACAAAATAATTAAAATATGCAAATTAAAACATGAAAACAGTAAAAACAGATACTGTAGAAATTAAAACAGAAAATTTAAAGCATAAAATCCAGAAAGGCGGTTAAACCTGCCGAGCTCTGGGGATATTAAAAATAAAAAGAAATCGGAGCAGAGGCAGAGCCTCACCAGGATCGGTGGAGGGAGATCAGAAAGTTTTTAAACCATGTATTGATTGAAATGTTACAAAAATATTACAAGATTGAAAGATTGAAAACTATAAGATTGAAAGAAAGAAAAGAGGAGGAGGAGGAGGAGGAACTGAGGAACTCACAAGATCAGAGCTCTCAGAACGCTCAGAGCTTCTCTCTCTAAAACTCTCTCTAAATTTTCGGGTGCTCTACAATTGAGCCGGGCACCCTATTTATAGAAACTAAAAATTACTATTACAATAGTGACGGTAACCTGACCTAAACTATTGCAATGATTGATGAACAGTGCCGATATCTTGACTGGAACTGTAACTGTCGGTAATGAACAATGCCCGTTGACAAACTGGAACTATTCATGTCGGTAAGTTGTTTGAGATTGCCGTTTGGGTGACTGGAACTATTCATCGTCACTCAAATTGACTGTTGTGTTAACTACATAGCAATCATCTTCATTTTGATAAAATGGATCCGAACATTGGCTTATGTCCTCCCGGTCTTCGTCTTCTTCATCAGACTGGGGGAGCTTCATTTTGGATGATTTTGATGTTTTTGATGATGAGGCGATTTCTTCCTTCACCATTTTCAAAATAGTTTCCATGTTGTTGAGGAAACTTTCTTTTAACTTGGATCCTGCCAAGGCTGAAACAATTTGTGATTTCTGATTCAGAAACTCACATATTTCTGAGTTGGCTACCTTCATCCATTTTGGATTCTGCTGGAACCATATCTTGACATTGTCACTTGTGGCTGCTGCATAGTTAAACTATGTCCACCATTTGACATATGTTGATCTTTGAAGTATTGGCAAAATACCAGGGTCATCTTGCTTCTGGTATTTGTATTGCCAGCTGAACACCCATGCAAGGGAGAATTTTGAGAAAAATATTAAATTGACAGGAAAAGGGCTTTCCTTGATGTCAAAATACTTTTCGAATGTTTGATATCCTTCTAAAATATCTGGAGGAAGGATCCGTTTGATTAAACCAAAAATCCTCCACCAATGGATAAACCACTGGGGAAATTTATAATTAACATTCCTTTTAAAATAAATCAACCAAGAATGTTTATTTTGATTGTTTTGGTATCATAAAAAATTGTACCAAGCTGTTTGATAATCCCAGTAATTAAAACCAATGGGATCAAAAGTTTGAGAATTTTTTTTGTAAACATTCAGATTCTTTCCAAATTGCTCAGGTGTTAAAACCTTTAAAATCTGGAAAGTTGAATGAGTGTATGTTGATTGATCCTTGGGGTCTCGATAATGTTTAATTGAGATAATCAGAATCAATCAATATAAACTCATAAAAATTTCTATTTTTATTTGATTGTGTTTGTTGAAAATGAGAACCATTTTGAAAGATTTTGGTCTGAAATTTGTTAGGGTTATTATCCCAAAATCCTGGTTCCATTTGAACAACAAATTGTGTTTAGTTTTTTGCAACATACTGAGTTGCAAAGGTTTGGGTTTGGGTGTTGTCTATTGATAATCTTGTATCTGGCTTGACAACATTTAAAGGAGTAGCTGTTTGGGCTAGCTCTTTGATTAGGTCTTTGAGAGGGGGTGGAGAATCGGATTCTTGCTCCACTCTGTCTCCCCAAGTTCCTTTAAGGAGTTTGGTTAGGCCTTGATTTTGAAAGGCTAACAATGTTTGAATGGGGACGCCATAGTCTTGTTTGAACTGTTTGGCTGTTTGCTGGGTTGATGACCCAGATTGGGTAGATGACCTGGTTTTGATTGTGGGTTTCTGAGTGGTTGACTCAGAATGGGTAGATGACCCTGATGGTTTGGACGCAACTTGGCGCTGGAGTCCTGCAAGGACCAGTTTTCCTTTACCCTTCCCCTTTGCAGAGGAAGTTGTTGACTTTGACATTGCTGCCACTCTCTCACTCTTACATATCCTGTAAATTCACAAGTAAGGAAATCAGGAAGAGAATTGGAAGAGCCTTTGAGAAATTCAATTTGAAAATCAAAAGCACTAAGAATTGCTTGCCATCTAGCAAAAATTTGTTTTGATGCTAAATTTTTGACATCCTTTTGTAAAATATCTTTTGTAGATTTGCAGTCTACTCTGACCAAAAACTTTTGATTGAGTAAATCAGATTGAAATTTTGAAATGCATAAAACTATTGCCAAAATCTCTTTTTTGACAGTAGAATAATTTTGTTGAGCAGAATTCCAGTGTTTAGAAGTATATGCAATAATATGCTCTTTTTCTGAAATTCTTTGTTTCAAAATGCCACCATAACCAATGTCAGAAGCATCGGTCTCAATAGTTTTGTGGGCAGAAGGGTTAGGAAGAAAAAGACATGGAAGATTCTTTATCTGAGTTTTGATAAATTTGACAACTTTTGTATGTTCGTCTGTCCAAGGAGGAGGCTCCTTCTTTAGATGGTTGTGTAAAGGTTTGATTATATTACTAAGATTTGGAACAAAATCAGCAACATAATTGAGATATCCTAAAAATCCCTGAAGCTGAGTTTTGTTAATTATTTGATCTGGAAATATATCCGCAAATTCTATTGCTCTGTTAATTGGAATAATAGTTCCTTCGTAAATATTATGACCAAGAAATCAAATTTTTGTTTGGAAAAGACTGACTTTGGTTTTAGACACAGCTAAACCATTTCTTTTAATTACTCCTATGAAGATTTTTACATGTTTGAAATGTTGATCAATAGATTGAGAGAAGACTAAAACATCATCAATGTAGACGAGTGTAAAGTCTGAATATGGGTGGAAAATCTCATTCATAATTCTCTGGAATTCTGAAGGAGCATTTTTGAGTCAAAAAGGCATTACATTCCACTCGTAGTGCCCAAAAGCAACAGTGAATGCTGTTTTGTAACGGTCACTTTCTTTGACTTCTATCTGATAATAACCAGATTTCATGTCAAATTTGGAGAATATTTTTGCTGAGTTTAGACGACTAAGCAGATCCTTTTTATTAGGAATTGGATATCTTATCCATCTAAGAGCTTGATTTAACGGTTTGTAGTTAATCACTAAGCGAGGTGTTACGCGCTCAATTTCTGCTTGTTTGTTAACATAAAAGGCTGAACATGACCAAGGAGATTTACTTTCCCTAATCAATCGTTTGCTTAAGAAATCATTAATTTCCTTTTGACAATACCTAAGAAGCTCATTATTCATTTGGATTGGCCTAGACTTAGTAGGGATTTGCCTTTCGTTGAAATCTTGTTCATAAGGCAAGTCTACAACGTATTTCTTTCTATTCCAAAATGCTGTTGGCAGATCAGAACAGATAGATTTTTGAACTTCATCAAATAGGATCTGGATCCTATTTTTGATATTTGGTTGTTGCAATTGTAACTTAATATTCCTAAAAGAAATTTCTTCTTTTAAGAAATTGATTTGATTAATTTTATAATCGAGAAAATTCAAATCTCGAAAGATTGGTTTTCTGATGAAAGGGAAAACTATATTTTTTCCCAAATGTTGAGTTGTAATTCCATCATGTGTAATGGAAAGAGGGAAAAATGATCTTATGAACGGTGTTCCAAGAATCACTTCATTCTTAAGATTTTTAACTAAAAGAAAAGGGGTCTCAACTTTAAGACCTTGATTTTCTATTGAAGCTTTTGACAGTTTGTAATTGATCCTAAGTTTAGAACTATTAGCTGCGCTTAATTTTTCTGAAGTTTTCTCAAAGTATTTGGTAGGAATTAATCCTTCCTGAATACAATTTGAATCAGCACCTGTATCAAAAAGCACTGTAGTATCAAGAACAAATTCTCCAATAATAATTTTGATCTTGATATGGAATTTTTGAATCTTTAATTGATTAACTAGATTCAAGAATGCATGATCTTCTTCTAGATCTTTGCTTTCCTGAACTTTAGCGGGATTATCATGTTCATCATTTTTAATGATACTTGATTTAGGTTTTTCTTTCAAATCAGAATCATCAGATTGGGCTTCTGCTATTTGAGACAGAATTAATTTATGAACATATTGTTCTTGTTTGATCTCTTTAATCTCTTGTTTCAAATTCTTAATCCCTTGTTGGAGATCTTGAATTGTTACGGGTTTTGTTTGTTGAGTAGCTTCAAGCCTTTTAAGAATCTGTTTGAAGTCAAAATGATCTTTGACAATAACTTTACCTTTACTTTTGAAATACTTTTCCGTTGAGGATTCCATTGAAGATTTAAGCTTATCCAGATATTTTCGTCTTTCTTCTGGATCAGAAATTGAATTAAGTACTTCAAAAAGGAGATCTTGCTTCTTAGTTAGGACATTAATTTCTGGTGATGAATTGGAGCTTAGACTTCCAATATCATCATGTTGGATTTTATTAAGAACTTCAAAGAAATCACCTTCTGATTCGTCTGAAGTATCAGATTGGATTAAAAGATTATTCAGTTGTTCCTCAACTGATGGTTCAAGATTTAACTCTTTGATCTTTTCCTTCAGCCTACAGTATTTACTGATCTGGCCAGGTTTGCCGCAGTTATAACAGATAACCGATTTCTTGGAAGACCTATCACCAGTTACTGGCTTAGGTTTGAACTCTAGTTTAGGTTTGTTATAACTTTTGTTTTTCTTAGCCTTTTGGGGTTTGTTTCCATATTTTTTTTTTGAAGATTTAGACTTATCTTTTTGACAAGGGGGTATACCAAATTGTTCACAAAAAGACCCTAAATCTTTCTTCGCGGCCTTTTCTTTTTTGAACTGATCACGAACTTTGTCTTCTTTACAAAGTCTTGCCCCTATTTTTTAAGTGGCAGCAATGAGTTGCCCATAACTCAATTGCTCATATGGAATGTTTCCATCTGGAGATTAGGCTATAAGCTCATCTTTCACAAGATCCCCTAAAGATGTTGGGAGACCTGCGATGAACTTTTCTTTCCAGAATCTATTCTGGCAATCTTCTCTAGTGTATACTCTAGTTAGGAAAGTATCTTTATACCACCTAAAGCTGGACAACAATCTACACTTAAGATTGGACAATAGATCAGCAGATCTATCCTTCCAAGTGGAAGAACTGCCCATAAAGTGTTCGCATATTGAGAAGATTAAGGTGTTGACAGCATCTGTAATAGTTTGGCCGTCATTATCGAAGATTGGATTTCCTTTTGTGTCCGTTTTGATTGCCGTAAACATTTGTTCTTTCTGTATATCAGAGAAAGAATGATCCCACTAGCCTTTTAGTTGGCCTGTGAATCCAGCAATCAAAATATTGCAAATGGCTTCTTCTGAGCAATCATTCGCAATTTGATATGTTGTAGCCATCATTGTCATGTGCTGCATTGTTTGAAGGATTTGATACTCCATTTGTCCATCTATGTTCCATTCATAGATGTTATTAGCATTAAAGCTTTTGAAAGTTGGAGCCTTTTCCTCAAGAAGCAAATCCAGAGGAGTTGCCCTGTGATAATAAAGTTTTGATTTTTTTTTCAGGATTGTGTATAGACTGGATTTATATTGATTGAAGGTTTTTCCAATAAATTGGATTTAAAAGTACTGGCCACAGATTCCGTTTCTGAGCCATCTTCATTTATGACATTTTTGGTTGGATCTTTGTTCCTTAATAAAGGTCTTCCTTCTTGGTTAATAATGTTAGATGGAGACTCTGGAACACTTAATTGTTTTAATTTGTCTTCGATTTTTTCAATTAGATCTTGTTTTTCCTTTTTTATTTCAGGGTTAAGAAGAAGTTGTAAACTTTCTTTGACCTTCTTATTAACGTTGAAAGGTTTAAACAAAGGTTTTTCTAAGGGAATATCTTTTTTAGTTCCCGAAGTAGATGCATGGGTGGATGCATCTTTTTGGATAAAATGTTCCCCTATAACTTGTAGGTATTTATTTGTATAGTTGATTGCTCCATTAATTTGTTAATGTCCTGAGCTGAGATTGCTTCATCAACATTTTTTTGTTTTGAACGGAGCAGCCATTATTGGTTTGTTGGTGTTAGGATCTTTAACACCAGGTAGTTGGAAAGAGTTGTTTGGTGGTAACTTTGTTTTGACTAACTCACCATTTTTCAAATGCCATGCTGTAATGACATTAGTGGTTTTATCAACATCTATCTTTGTTTTCCAAGGATAGTTAATCTGATTTTTGACTGCATGCGCATGAAACCAGTCAAAAAATAAAACATTTGTCTTTACATTGTTGAGAAATTGATATTCTTCTTGAATATTAATTTTGTTTGTTCCCTTGTATTCTTGTAAGAACCATTCTCTTTGAGGTTTCCATTCCTCAGAGTAAAAGTCCTTTCGAAGGGATTCCTTATCAATAATGAACTTAAAATCATTATAAGATTCATTAAGAGAAGAAAAGGTTGGAGACTGAATTGATCTTTGATCATCTTCTGTCTGATAAATTGGTCTAGGGATAGTAGATGATGTATCTAATCCCTGAAGATTAATATTTGAAATTTGTGATGTAGTTGAGAAAGATTGTCTTGAAGGGACAGATCTAAAGTCTTCTAATCTAAGACTAGAAGATCTGATAGAACTAAAAGAATTTCTTCTTTCGAAGGTTAATTCAACTTGTACTATTTGAGTTTGGACAATATTATTAAAGTTTGATGTTTCCCTTGGTAAAGTGGGTGCTGCTTTGTCCAAAATCCATCTTTCTGGTAAAGTTACATCTTTCCAGAGGATTGTTTTAGGGATAATGACGTTTGCTTTAGTAACATCAGTAAGAACCAATGTTGTCTCTCCCGATGTTTTAGTTTTGAGAACTTTAGAATTACAAGAATTCATAACCTTGTATTGAATTTTGTAAAGCAAAGCTGCTGGGATTGATCCAGGCTTCATGCCTAAGCCACATATCTTAATGTTTAAAAACAAAGAGTCTAAAATATTTCTATCCTATAGACTCAATGTCCTGCTTGGATAACAATTGAAATAAATCGGACCTTGACTTAGGCCAATTTCTACCATGCCTAATAACGACTCCTGAAATCTATTGTGCCTAATATCTCTTAAGCACATTACAATTGATGCATCTAATCCTTCTCGGATTAAAGGTTTAACAGCTACCTGTACACATCCTATGTGTAGGTATCTGTATTTTTATTTATGATTTTTTTATTGTATCCATTGAGAGAAGATGAAATTCCTCACTCTCTGGATTGATAGGAATATTTTTTTCTACCGTTTTGATAACATAATCAGAAGTAACAAAAAACTTACCTTCTGGTTTGTATAATTCTTTTGTGGGTATTTTAGGAATTACCCAGTTATCAATATCTTGATTGATATTTTCAAAACAGATTTCCTCTTGGAAAATACTGCTTGGATTGGTAGGAATATCAAATTCCTGTAGTGAAGAAGATGAGGGTTGGGAAGAGCGAAAACTAAGCTTTGAAAAAGAATGAGATAACATAATTTTTAATTATCTGATATCATTGCCTTCCTTTAGCTCCATAGCAATAGTAGATATGATTCTAAGCCTTACCTTACTGAATACTTTTCATAAAATATCAACTTTCACAAAAATTTACAAAAGTAGTAGATCTTATCATACTTAACCATAGTTGTACCTTACCTTAAAGAGGATTTACATCCTTAACCAAAAGCTACCCATAAGTGTTTCTGCTTTGGTTTGCCTTGCTCAAGCATCGGCAAATTAGACTTACTGCCTCTTCATCCACACGAGGTCTTACTGCTACAACTTTTACAAGACATACTGTAATATCCCGATTTTTCGACTTTCTAATATCGGTAATAATTATATAAATGATTATATTCTTATCCGAGATTTAGAAAATGACTTTGGATAAACTAAGGTCATTTCCCTGTCATACTTATTTTTATAAGGTTACGGGGTAGTTTTGGGATGAAAATTCAAACAAAAACCGGTCTTCGTTTTCTGCGTTTTCACTGACAGTAAGTTTTTTACTGATCAGAAACCCTAATCTCGAAACGAAACCATTAGGTTTTATATTTTGCCCCGGACGATTTTTCACATTTCGGAAAATTTCGTTAGGAATGAAATACTATTATCTTATTCGGGCGTAATCTTTAAGGAAAACGCGTAAAACCTAAGTGGGAGGATAAGTCGGGTAAACGATGGAGTCGATTATGGAGCTGAGGTATTAGGAGGAATTAATGTAGCAGATAGGACAAGGAGTCCGGCCTTAAATTTTAGTAATCAGGAATTTTCAAGTGAAATGACCAAAATACCCCTAAGCTTAACCTAACCGATGTTGAGTTAAATTTTAACCATGGTTAAGGAACCACGGTTAATTCTTATGGTCTAAAAACAGCCACACTTCTCCTCACTTATTCACCACTTATTTTCCTACTAGCTCATGATGACAATTTTTCGGTTAATTGCATTTTGATCCTTAAGCTTTTCCTTAATTTCATTTTGGTCTTGATGTTTGAAGAGATGTTTGATTGTGGGAATGACCACGGGGTCTTTCCAGTAGATGTCTTATAAGGAGACCAGCTTAGGATTTTCTTTGGGTTGTGTATTTTTGGGAAAGTTGTTATAAATGGTTTGAAACACCTTGTAAGGTGTATGAAAAGCAATTTCATAAAAGCTTATATGTTGCGATGTTTTGGTTTACGAATAAATTCAGTTTGCATGTAAGTATAATGTAATTATACTATTGTGATGTATATATCTTGTTTGAAGTATTTTGCAGAAAGAAAAATTTTACCTCATTTTTGGACTTATTAAAAATTATAGAGGTTATTTTCCGAAAGCAACCAGCAATTAGCTTTTTAATTTATTTCCGCACGTGTTACAAAGTAATGCCCAAGGGGGCTGTTACGCATACCAAAACATAAACACGAGGTCCTTACCAGTTAAGAGGTACCCAAACCAGTTAAGCATAATAATTTCTTAAAAACTTTTTTTTTTATTCAGCAAGGTACAGATCTTAGATCCATACTACAGTTCCTACTTCCCCATCTGGCTCTGATACCAGAGGGATGGTAAGGTTACAGGAAGGGAGAAAGGGGGAAGAGCAGGATAGTAAGAAGTAGGATAAATGCAGAAGTTTACATATGAGTAAACAAAATAATTAAAATATGCAAATTAAAACATGAAAACAGTAAAAACAGATACTGTAGAAATTAAAACAGAAAATATAAAATTTAAAGCATAAAATCCAAAAAGGCGGTTGAACCTGCCGAGCTCTGGGGAAATTAAAAATAAGAAGAAACCGGAGCGGAGACAGAGCCTCTCTCTCTATACAC
This sequence comes from Echinosophora koreensis, assembly GCA_035048595.1. Classification (NCBI taxonomy): domain Eukaryota; kingdom Viridiplantae; phylum Streptophyta; class Magnoliopsida; order Fabales; family Fabaceae; genus Echinosophora; species Echinosophora koreensis. The sequence goes on from JAPCYP010000132.1 coordinate 610,950, forward strand.
ACACACACACACACACACACACAAATAATTACTGAACAAGATGGACTAACTAATGGCCTTATAAATGAGTAAACTAAAAAAGTTTAACATAAAATAATATTTTTTAAAAAAATTGGGTTGGTGGGCCAACCCCGCTCCGCCTACAACATGTTTTCTTGGTGGGTTATACATGGCAGATCAAAATGGGTTGGTGACCTCAACCCAACCTGCTAAAAATGGCTGGTTAAACGGATTCGCCCGTCGGTTCCAACCCATTTTGCCATCTGTAGACTGATAGCTTAAATTTTTGAATTCCTCAAAAATATAAACAATTAAAGTATATTATATTAAATTGAATATATCTTAAATCGAATATCATTTAACAATTTAAAATGAAAGGAATAACTGAGATGCAATACCTTATTAATCCTTATTTTTTTAGGACACTTGAGTTATGATAGCTTGATGACCTTAAACCTTTAAAAATAAAAAGCAAAATTAACTTATTTCTAATTAAAGGTAAATTAATGGAGTAAATAGCCAATTTCGTCCCTGAAATTGTAAGGTCGTACCAACTTGGTTCTTGAAATTAACAAAATTCCAAAAAGATCCCTGAAACTGCAAAATGTTAATCAAGTTAGTCCCTCCGTTAGCCTCAGTTGATTGACGCCGTTAATGACGCTGAGATGGCACGTTAAGTGCCCAGTTGGCTTGCCACATTGCTTGCCAGATATACTCCACGTTAAGGACCAACCCGACATCCGATTTCAAGGACGAATTTGACACTATGTTAGAGGGACCAAATTGTCCTCCTCCTCCTCACCCTCTTTCACCGTCCAACCATCACTTATCCCCTTCATCTTCACCCAAACCGAAACTATGGTTTCCATTCTATCACTTCAGGGGATTCTAATTTGAACAATTTGTGCAATCAATTATTCATGGGTATGGTAAATAAAAAAATAAAAAATCATATTTTCTAATTTTTATATTCCGGGTGTGAGTTTCTCATATCAGAAAATCATCAATGTAATCCCAATGATCAAGTACACCATAGGCTGGAGCAGAAGAAGAAGAAGAATAAGAACAAGTGTAGTGTTGATGGATAATAACAGAGTGGATTGGTCAGATCTTCCAAAGGGTATTATGAGGGTGATGTTGATGCTGAGAAATCTGTTTTTGAGAGACGGGCAACTCAGGCCCCATAGCCTATCATCATCATCATCATCATCATCATCATCATCATCATCATCATAATGGGTATCATGAGCAGGGATGGAGGCAACCTTCATTGACTGGGAGAGCCAATTATAAAAATTTAAGTTTATCTGACAAATAAATATGCATTATATTTCATACAAACTATTCATAATTATATGTTCTAAAATGTTAATTACATTAGTAATTTATCAAAACACGAAACGTCTCTTCTACATGTTACGAAAATCATATATAATTAAGTATGCACTTAATTTTTTTGGTAATTTTCTTTTCAAGTTATCTAGCAAACAATTAATCAAAAATTCATCTTTAATCTTGTTACTAAGTATAGTCTTGTCTATATTCATTCATAGTTAAAAAATATTGCTAGTAATAGCTATAGAAACCATGAAGTATGAGAATAAGAGTTACCACTTCATAATACAACAAAATTTTACTTCTATATTTTTTTACCAACATAAAATTAATATTTTTAGACTATTATAATTTCATACCATTTGTAAAAAAAAAAAAAAAAAAGAGTTAGGGAGGGCCAAGGCCCTCCTTGAGATATACATACCTCCGTCCCTAATTATGAGGGTGATGTTGATGCTGAGGAAATATTTAGGAACTTCTTTGGTGGAGTGGCTCCTACAACTCCCTTTGGTGGCTTCAGTTTTGGACATGGGTTGGGTTAAGGCAAGGTGAACATGCCTCTGGTGGCTTCAATTTAAGAGCTCTGATTCAGTTGCTTCCAGTTCTGGTTGTTCTTCTTTTGAACTTCTTGCCATCTTTCAAACCTATCTATTCAGTTTCTCGGTCTTATCCATATGAACACTGGTTCACCACCCTATAGTTTCGGTTTGGGCAAAGTTGAAGGGGATGAGGGTTCATCGGACGATGAAGGGAGAGGAAGATGAATAAGAAGATTGCAATTTGGTCCCTGTAACATAATGTCAAATTCGTCCCTTAAATTGGGTGTCAGGTTGGTTTTTAACGTGAAGTATAACTGTCAAGCAATGTGGCAAACCAACCAGGTGCTTAACATTCCACCTTAGCATTGTTAATGATGTCAATCAATCAGGGTTAATGAAGGGACTAACTTAATTAACGTTTTGCAGTTTTAGAGAGCTTTTTGAAATTTAGTTAATTTCATAGACCAAATTCATATGAGCTTATAATTTCAGGGATTAAATTGACTATTTACTGAAAAGGTTATCGAAGGAAGCAAGCTAACCACACCAACCGTAGTAGTGCCACCTCGTAGTCGCGGGTCACCAGCCAAATAATATAAAAACCAAACACGCGGGGTACAACGTCACCACGGAAGAAAAACAAATAAAAAACCCAAAGAAAAACGCGGTTTTTGTTTGTTCCCTGGTCTCTGTCTCCATTTCTTCAAACCATCTGCTGCATCTGGTCTTCGGAAATTTGGAGGTTCCTTTGGTTGGATCACCATATCACAGCACAGAACAGAGAGGTTTTACGAATTGAATCAATCCTTGTTGGTATTCGGAAAATGGGTTGTTTCGCCAGCAAAAACGCTGACACCAAGGCTAGTAGGACTGCACGGTGGCGATCCACGGGAATTGTTGCTTTGCGCGATTCTAAATTGAAGGCAACTCTTTTTTCTCTTTTTCTTTTCTTTCCTTTCCTTTTTATTTTTATTTTTTATTTTATAGTTTTTTCGACTTCCTTTGCCCTTGTGTTGTGCTTGTTGTGGTTCTGGTTCTCTTCCTTTTCGTTTTGAAGTCTTCGGTTTTATTTATTTATTTATTTATTTTTGTTTGTGTAATGCCCCCACCTCGTTTGGTAGAAGGGTTTTTCTATTATTTGGTTGTTTTAGCTTCTGTTTCGTTGCTACCAAACTAAATTGAAGATTTGTTTACCCCTTAATAGGGATGACATTTGGTTTTACAGACGTCATGTACCCTTATATATATATATATATATATATGCCCCTGTTAGTCATGGCGCAACTTTATTTCCTTAAACCTAGTAGCAGTTAACGTCATATTTCGATCTGACTACGGGCCCGCCACATCTGACTGCGGCCTCACCTAGGCCTCGCTAAGGCAGGAATGTTGGCCCACCACCAACAATCGTCCTTTCGTGCCTTACCGGGAATCGACCTCAATCTGACTCCGACCGTGCCATCGCCAGCAGTGCATTACATGGGAATCAAACCATGACCTGCTGATGACAACCAAATGGGGGGTTGTCTTTGCATGATCGTTTTGGTTGAATTCATACACATATGTGGCGCAAAACACACAAGATAAAAACAAAGTTCAAGTGCAGAATTGTAACATAGATAAAAGTGAAGAAATAAAGATGAAAATGGATGAGGAAGAGATGAAGTAAGGCGCCACAAACTAGGTAGTTTGATAAGCCAATGAGGTTCGCCACAAGAATCTTGGATTCTTGATAAGAACAAGTTTTGGTTCATCCAAGAACCCAAGAGAACAATTCTCTCAACAAGGGATATCAATCCACAATGAACTTCCAAGTTATCATTCATGTTGGAATAGGCCAAATACATATAGTGTGGGCAGCCAAACTTTTGGCATCCAAAGACAAAGCTTAACCTCCAATTGAATGGCCTAGTTATGACACTAATGACCCACTTTATAACCTATTCTAACTCAGCCATCATTGGCAATTTAAACCCACTAAAACTCCCACATTATTAGCTTAACTAAAGACACTAAAAATAACCAACAATTCAAGGCAGCCTCCAAGAATCATTGATCACGCCCCACCTACACTTGATTATGGGTGGTTACACTTTGCTTCTCAAATTAAAAAGTGTAACCCCCACAATTTACATTAAAAGGAAACTCAAACTACACTAAACTCACATGTGTAGAAATAGAAAAAGGTGGGCTGCATCATGGACCCACTTACATAATTCCTACACTTATTGAATTACAAAGTAATAACAAATAATGGACTTCCAACTAGGCTTCATGAATCACGCCCATTCTTCATGCATTCTCATCATGGTTGAGCAACAAAGTCATAAACTTGGGCTTTTCTTCTCCTTGTCTTGCATTTGGGCTTGAGTTAGAGCTTCTTGATCCATGGCCTTTATTGGGCTCATATCAGTTTTGTTGCAAAGTTGAGTTGCCCCTCCTTGGCTTACATCACCTGCTCTAATACCAAGCGAAGGATTAAGCGCGTACCACTAGGCCAAAAGTTATAGTTATTAGTTAGGAAGTAACTTTATTTCCTTAAGCCTAATAGCAGTCAACATCATGTTTCGGTCTCACTACGGCCCCACCTGGTCTCGCCACACCCGACTGGAGCCCCACTTGGGCCTTGCCAAGGCAGGATGCTGGCCCACCACCAACTATATATTTCTTTGGTTGACTGTGGGGAGGCCTCACCAAATTGCTCTGTGCCCGAAGGGGAAGAGGGCTGAGATACTATGGGAAAGTGAAAAATATGATATTAGTCTCTAATATTAATTTTTATATTGTTGAAATGAGTGCTACGTGTTGTGGGACAGTACAGTGATCAAGTTAATGACACCTAGGTGCTTTTTCTTTTCCTCATTGACTGGTGAGTGGTGGCATGTTGCCTTGCCCTTTGAAGTATTGGAATCTTACTTGGAGTTAGGATTTTATACCTTTAACCTTAGTATTGTATATATCATTCAAGCCTTAACAAATATGTCACCGTGTATCATACATACGATGGGTTATCACATGGCCATTTCATGAATACTACTTTGGTTGTGCTAGATAGGAAACTTTCATCATATCAGATATATTTCTTTCTTTTTTGAATTATGTTACTTTCAAATCAAACTATTTGAGGGTAATTTGTCAGTCCAATTTGATTTTCATAAAAGTAGTACTATATAATATTCACTAGGTCTATATCCAAAATATTTGATGAGATATTTGGTTTATTGAAATTTATGTTGCTTTGCAGCTAACCATTTTGCTTCACTTCTATTTTGTGTATTTGTATTTATATGCATGCCCATGTGTGCTTTTTTGATACATACTTAGTACTTACGTTGGAGCCATTTGATCTCCTAAAACAGACATTTCCAGATGAAATTCTTGATCTAGACAGATCTGTACGCACTCTTGACCTAACCCATAACCGGTTAGGTATGGACTTTTTTCTTTGTTTCATTTCCTTTCCCTTACATTTTGGTTAAGAAGTATTTGTTCTAAAGTAGATATTATAATTATACCTAAGTGTCTTTCCTCATGAGGATTATTATTATTGTGGTTGTTGTTGCTGCTGTTATTTAATTATTAATAATTCATTTTCTTGACTGCAGTTGAAATTCCGATGGAAATTAGCAAATTAATTAATGTGCAGCGCCTGGTAAGGACCAAATGCTTCACTCTATGCATACAGCATGATAACTTATATTGAACAGTTACTGTAAATTGTGTGACTGAAATCATTATGTATTTTATCTAATGGCCTTAGATGAAATTAACTCCCTGCCTAATGAAAACACTAAAGTACGTCCTCACACCACTTCTGTTGATTGCTCCTCTGTTTGTGGCTTCCCTTCACGTGCAGACTCCTCTAAGTCATCGTCCTTCAATATGAGAATCCGCAAATGTCCCTTAGGGCATTTATGCATTGGTCCCAAAGGATAACGACATTTGAAACAAATCTTTTTTGTCCACCATTCTTTATATTCAGAATGAGATAAACTCCCGGTTCCTCTTGATCGAAGGGAATTACACCTTCTATCCTTATGCCCTGCAGCTCCACCACCCCCATTCATATGCTCTGTTCTCTGGTTTACACGCCATTCCTTTGCCCCAATGTTTGCTCGGCCTTCCTCAGGTGGTGAACACCTGCGATCGGACTGAGACTCACTTCCTCTCGACTAGTTGTTCCCACCAGGGACGGGAAAATAGAGTCCGACCATCCAATAACAAATCTTCCACATTTTAAACCAATTCCAACAATCGAACATTTGGTTTATGGAGCCATATTGTTCACCTTATATCCTCACACTGCCCCCAATGAAGTAGCCGAGTATTGAGCTTTCGTTAATGGAGGATCTTGAGCTACTATTTCCTCAAAGACTTCAATATATTCCTGAACACTGCTGGATTGTCTAAAAGTTGAGAGAACCTCATAGATTTGATAGATTTCTGCCACTATACTACACTCAATGCCTGCTTGAATTTCTTCCATTCAAGATCAGACACTGAAGCCACCAACTGGTTGAACCAGTGAATAGTTTGTCCACGCATGTTGATACGAGCGAGATGGAGCTGCATGTCTTGCTTGGTCTATGGACCATGAAATAAGTGTCTGCTCGAGAAAGCCAACCCAAGGGATCTACTCCTTAAAACATCAACAACTCTACCTTTTGTGAAACTAGCCTGAACTCGCCGGACATAGTCATGTCCAAACGACACTTGCAGTTGATCGTCAGTCTGCTTGCTCTTCGGTCTATCGTCATCTTGCTCCCGCTCGCGAATTATGGAAATTCTCCTGTCTGAGCTGCCAGCCCTTCCATCTGATTCAACCAGAAGAAGGCGACTTCCTCACCCTATCACATTGACTCTTCCAATTTAGAAACTCGACCTTTCATGGTTTCGATTTTGGATGCTTTATGGTTAGGCATATAACTCTCCACGAAGATTCGGCAGGCTGAACTAGTGGTAGGAATCGAAATAGAAATATATGGGTGATCTTGTTATTAACCACATGTAGTAACAAAGATAGTAGGGAAGAACAATGTCAGTTGAGATGTTCCCAAGAGCAATGCTCATTACAAAGAATAAGTTTCCCTCAACAATGGCTACAACCAATGCCCAAGAAATTCCAGAATATGACTAAGGCACACCCCACACCCCATGGGCCCCACCTACACAACCAACTTCTCCTCACTCACAACATCCCTTTTGCCAGCTTATCATTATTCTTACTCAGCATGACTTTGGAACTACTTGAAAATAAGGCAAATAGGCTGAATTGTGTGTCTTCAGCTGATCACACATGGATTCATTATATAATGGTCTTGACATTGATTATAATAATATGCAATCCTAATTTAATGAAAGAATAAATCCTAATTTATCCTAATTGATTCTGGCGTATGTACAAAATATGACAATCATGTCAACACATATTTAACACTCCCCCTCAAGCTAGTGCATATATATCACAGGCAACAAGCTTGTTACATATATAGTTGACCCGAGGACCCCTAAGGGCTTTAGTGAAAATGTTGGCAAGTTGGTCTTTCGAATTGACAAAAGTTGTGGTAATCTCTTCATATTGAACTTTCTCTTGAACAAAACGCCAATCAATTTCAGCGTACTTAATTCTCTCATGAAAGACTGGATTCGAAGATATATGTAGTGCAATCAGCATCTGTATAACCACAATTCTCCGCATGCCCCTTCATATAGTAAACCTCTTCCAGGTGCTCCTTTAATTTATCGAAGTACCTGAATAATTGCATCCTAGTGAAAGTCACATGGAGGATCCAAAAACTGACCGATCACGCTCACAACAAAAGAGACATCAAGGTCTAACCTGTGAGGTAATTCAATTTTCCTACCAACCTTTGATAGTGCCTAGGGTCTATTATTGGCTCCCCTGTCATGGTAGTAACTTGAGATTAGGATCTATAGGTGTATCAATGGGCTTGTATCCTAACATTCCAGTTTCCTCCAAAATGTCCAATGCATATTTTGAGATACCATGTCTAGATTGTGCCATCTCAGTTCCTAGGAGATAATGAAGCTTGTCTAGATCCTTGGTTTGAAAATGCTTGAATAAGTGTTGTTTTAATTTTTCAATGCCAACATGATCGTTCCCCGTGATAACGATGTCATCCACATAAACAACAAGGTAGATACATCGACCGGGAGATCGATGCCGATAAAAAACAAAATGGTCAACTTCACTGCGGATCCATACCAAAGGCTTGAACAACTGTCTGCATTGGCCAACCAAGCGCGAGGAGACTGTTTTAGGCCATACAATGATTTAGGAAGTTTGCACACTAATCCAAACTCCTACTGAGCAACAAAACCAGGTGGTTGCTTCATATACACCTCCTGTCACCATGTAAGACGAAGGCATTCTTGATGTCCAATTGATAAAGAGGCCAATGTCAAACAATAGCCAGAGCATGAAAAAGGCGAAAAGAGGCAATCTTAGCAACTGGAGAAAAAGTGTCACTATAATGAAGGCCAAATATATGTGTGGAACCATTGGCAGCTAAATGTGTCTTCAATCGGTCAATAGAGCCATTAGGACCAACCTTAACTTTTGGCTTCGGAATGCGATCCCATGTGCCATTAGAGTGTAAGGCAGACATTTCATCTAGCATCGCCCGGCACCAACTTTACTTGTGGTATTAGGGATGGAAACAGAAGATAGACTCGAAACAAAACAAAAAGCGTAATGTTGTGAAGAAAGGTGGCCATATTACCAGCTTTGGGCCCCCTTGTATAAACCTTCGATACCTTTGACCCATGTGACAATCGATCAATGGTTTAAGGCTCGTCTTCTTATCATTTTCAGTGAGGGACCAACAATGTGCTTAAACTTCAAAGGATAGTTGCACTTACACACCATGCTTTATTTTCATTCTATGTACTATTTCATAGTCAGTCCACTCAGTTCTTGTGTTGTCAGTGAAGCTACCAACTTATATTCACAATCTGATGGTATAGCGCTTTGAAACCTCTGACAATAGTTGCCATATAGCTCTGTAGTTAAGTTGCATAAGCAAAAGAATGTACTGACTAGTTGCAACCTACAACCAAATTAGATATAATTGTCTGCTTACTTGGTAATCGGTACTATCTTATCCAAGTACATGCGTCTTTCTCATCAAACATCACACTAATCAACAAAAAGGACGAATAAGAAGTTTTGAAGCCTATCAACCTCTTCATCAGCAACTCAACCGATTGAGGCTGGACTGAAGTTTGGCTTCTTTCCCACCTCAAATCCCCGTCATATTGTTATATTTCCTTTAGAAATTTGGCTACTCGTTGGTTTTGGTAGAATCGTTAAATTTTGAGTTTAGTTACTCGTTTTGAAACTCATGCTTCTTCGGACACGTGTTATGACTGTGAACACAAAGCAACCTTTCATTTTTTTTTTGCCATGATAGTATTTTGGTAGTCATTGCTTCAAAAGTTTTAAAGGATTGTAGTTATATAGTATTAAAGATTGATTAGAAACACTGTTACATATTGAAGTTGCACTAACGTCACAGGTTCACAGGTATTGGCGGGCAACCTCATTGAGAGACTCCCGGTGAATTTGGGGAAACTCCAATCTTTAAAACTCATGAACCTTGATGGAAATCGAATTACATCCTTGCCTGATGAATGTAATTCTCTTCTTAAGTCAATATTTCAATAAGATATTTTTTTAAAAATGTTATTATCTTATTTGCCTCCATGTGGTGTATTTAATGGAACTTTTCTTTGTTGCTATGTTATAGCTTAAGTGTATTCTTTTTGTAGTGGGTCAGTTAGTGAGGCTTGAACGCTTATCCATCTCAGGGAATCTTTTAACATCCTTGCCGGAAACTATTGGCAGTTTGAGAAATGTAAGTAACTAACTATACATAGTGAAACCTGAATATCATCTGACTTTCCTACAGCTTCTGTGATTAGGAATTTGCATGCATTTATATGTAGACAAGAGCATCTTCAATACATGATCATTTGGAGAATTTGAGAATATGCTATTAAGCACTGACATTCCGAAATGGTAGCTGTAACTATGTCGTGCATGTGGTAGACATGAGAGAGCATTACCGATTATAATGTGACATTTTAAATTTTGTCATGTGGCAATGTCTATGTTGTAGCCTGTGCATCTAATTGCCCATGCTTCTCAGTGAGTATTTGTTTTCTGTTGACAATGGCTTAACTTCTAAACCATGAAGATTCTTTTAAATCCACTTTTAGAACTCAAGAACTCTTCAATATTCATTATCTTTTTTTTTGTTATTGTTAAATATAATTAATATATGTGGACGGTGGAGTTTCATCCATTGTATCCTCATGTTCATTGTATATTTCTCCTAGGACTTAGCATAGATAGTTATTGTTCTCTAGGAATCAAGTTTCCTATCTCATAGTCAAGTGTATATTATATATATATTGTCATATTGGAATGAAAATATACAGAACAAATATTCAGTTCATATATTCAACTTGGTACCAGAGCTCTCTTCGTTCCTGGTTGGGTTTTGTTTGGGTAGGTTTCAGCTGCTGTCAGTGCTGACCCATCGTTTTTTAGTTGTCCGGTGACCGGAGTAACACCGGCAACCACCTCAGACGTCGCCGACCGGAAGTCCCACCAAGCGTCACCGCCAGATTCGCCGCCACGAGCCCTCCCGCGCCCCGGCCAAGATTTCCACTCTCCGGCGCGTGTGATCCACGCACCACCTTCCCGACCATCTTTTTCTCCGCCGCTTGCACCGTCGCGTTCGCCGTCTCCTCCCTGTTCTGTTTTGCCCCTGTTTGGTTTCTGGGTCTACTGTTGTGCTACTTCTCCTTTGGATTGTGTGCTCTGTTCTTTACTTTTTCAGTTTTTCAGTGAGTATTTCTGTCTTCTTTTGGTTTGTTCACTGAAGCTCTTCCATGGCAGCAAAGAAAAGTTTGGTTTCCTTTGCTTTTTCTAGGTCCCCCAGCATTACTTCCGAGAAGTTGAATGGTAAGAATTATGTGAGTTGGTGTGATGTTGTTGAGCTGTGGTTTCTGGGTCAGGGTTTGTCTGATCATTGCACCAAAAAGGCTGCTGATATTGCTGCAACTGAGAAAGAAGAATGGCAACAGGCAGATTATCAACTTGTATCATTGTTGTGGCAGTCCATTGAACCAAGGTTAATGGTGCATTTCCGTCCTTACAACATGTTGCGAGATCTGGAAGATGGCTCAAACTGTTTATGCTAATGACATACAACGGCTATATGAGACAATTCATAATTTGGCAATAATGCGGATGTCTGATCTTGACTTGCCCTCCTATCTGAATAAGGCACAATCCATTTGTGAGGAGGTCAAATTGATGCTAGTTAATTATGATGCAAAAAAGATGTTGGATAAGCTGGATAACATGCTTATGGTTTTTGTTCTTGTAAGAACAGAATGTGTGAATGTTGTGTGTTGTATGTCCACACATCTATGTTATTTATAATCATATGTTAGGGTACAAAAGGATCAGTCATAAATACAAAAGAATCAAATCAAATCCCTAATTAGTAACTGCATCCCTAATTCCTATCCCTTATTATTTACATATTAAGCACATGTTAAATATGCTTTTCTAACACTCCCCCTCAAGCTGGAGCATATATGTCATATGAGCCAAGCTTGTTACAAATGTAGTCAACACGAGAGCCTCTAAGGGACTTAGTGAAAATGTCAGCCAACTGGTCACTAGAGTTGACAAAATCAGTTGTGATTTCCCCTGAAAGCACCTTCTCTCTTATAAAGTGACAATCTATTTCTATGTGTTTGGTTCGTTCATGAAAGACCGGATTTGATGCAATGTGAAGTGCAACCTGATTGTCATAGATAAGTTTAGTATCTTGGATATCTCCCAATTTTAGCTGTTGGAGTAGTTGCCTAAGCCATGTAAGCTCACACACAGCTGCTGCCATAGCACGATATTCAGCTTCTGCACTGGATCTGGCAACTATGTTCTGCTTCTTGCTCCTCCATGAGATCATATTTCCTCCAACAAGAACACAATATCCAGAAGTGGACCTCCTATCTGATGGTGATCCTGCCCAGTCAGCATCAGAGTAACAAGTGATTTTGGCATTGCCTTTATATTCATATAATAGTCCTCGTCCTGGTGCATTTTTGATGTACCGAAAAATACGCATGACAGCATCCCAATGGCTATCACACGGGGCATTCAGGAACTAGCTTACCACACTAACTGTAAAGGTGATATCAGGTCTGGTGACTGTGAGATAGTTGAGTCTGCCCACAAGACGACGATATCTTCCCGGGTCTTTCAATGGCTCCCCCTGACCCGGAAGAAGCTTGGCATTGGGATCCATGGGAGTATCAATAGGACGACAATCAAGCATACCGGTCTCAGTAAGAATATCCAGAGCATACTTCCGTTGGTTAATTGAAATTCCTGAAGTGGACTGAGCAACTTCAATCCCTAAAAAGTACTTGAGAGGACCCAAGTCTTTTGTCTGAAAATGTTTGAAGAGGTGTGCTTTGAGCCGCTGGATACCATCTGTATCATCACCAGTAATGACGATATAATCGACATAGACAACAAAGATGCGCCGACCAGAAGAATGGATAGAGAAAACAGAGTGGTCAGCCTCACACCGGGTCATGCCAAACTGCATTAAAGCAGAGCTAAAGCGTCCAAACCAGGCACGAGGAGATTGCTTCAATCCATAAAGGGAACGGCGAAGCCGACAAACAAGTCGAGAATCACCAGAAACAGTAAATCCTTGGGGCTGGTCCATATAAACTTCTTCCTACAACTCGCCATGCAAGAAGGCATTCTTAATATCCAGCTGGTGAAGAGGCCAATGATGAATGGCAGCCATGGCTATAAAAAGACGAAGCGAAGTAATTTTGGCCACAGGGGAAAAAGTATCCTCGTAATCTAGACCAAAAATCTGCATATAACCTTTAGCCACCAAACGAGCTTTGAAACGATCAATATGACCATCGGGTCCAATCTTCACCGTATAGACCCAACAACAGCCCACACTAGTCTTGTTAGGAGGCAAGGGAACAATCTCCCAAGTACCATTGGAATGCAACGCTGCCATCTCTTCCAACATTGCCTTGCGCCAGTTGGGATCAGCCATAGCTTCACCTGTAGACTTAGGAATAGACACAAAATCCAAAGCAGAAACAAAGGAAACATAGGAAGGAGATAAACGGCCATAATTTAAAGTACAAGCATAGATAGGATTAGGATTGCGAGAGGACCGAGTACCTTTCCGTAATGCAATGGGAAGTTCAGGTGCAGGAGGCGTAGATGGAGGGGCGGTTGGAGCAGGAGATAAGGCTGAAGGATCACTGGAAGGAGGCACCGTAGAAGCCTGTGTCCGCCACTGGTAGGTACGTAAAGGAGGTGGAGGGGGAACAACAATAGGTGCCGGAACAACTGGTGGAATATCTGGAAGGTCCTGAGTGAAGTTGACATCAAGGATGGCGGAGGTGTTGAAGAATGGGACATTCTCAAAAAAGGTGACATCAGCACATACAAGATATCGTTGAAGTTGTGGACAAAAACAACGATAGCCTTTTTGCAAACGTGAGTAACCCAGAAAAATACATTTGAGAGATTTGGCTGAGAGTTTGTCTTTTCCTGGAGTTAGATCATGGACAAAACATGTGCAACCAAAGACACGTAGAGGAATAGGATAGACTTCATGTTGTGGATACAAGAGAGAGTATGGAACCTGATTGTTAAGGACGGAGGAAGGCATGCGGTTGATAAGATAGCAAGCCGCGAGAAGCGCATCACCCCAAAGGCGAAGAGGAACATTATTGTGGAGGAGTAGCGTACGAGCTGTCTCAACCAAGTGCCGATTTTTTCTTTCGGCAACATCGTTTTGTTGTGGTGTGTGAGCACATGATGTTTGATGAATAATTCCTTGTGAAGTCAAAAGGGATTGAAACTGGGAGCACAAATATTCACGAGCATTATCAGTGCGCAAAATTTTAATTGAAGAACCAAATTGATTTTGAATTTCAGCGCAGAAACCTTGAAATATATTAAAAACATCAGAACGATTCTTCATTAAAAATAACCAAGTACACCGGGAAAAATCATCAATGAAAATGACAAAATAATAGTAACCTAAGGTTGAGCAGACACGACTAGGACCCCAAATATCAGAATGAACTAAATCAAAAGGTGACGCAACACTTTTATTGACTCGCTGACTATAAGTATGACAAGTATGTTTTCCTAACTGACACGACTGACATTCAAAAAAAGAAACGTTAGAAAAACTTGGAACCATGAGACGCATTTTATTAAGACTAGGGTGACCCAAACGTTGATGTTCAAGGGTTTGAGAAGCAGGGGAGACACAAGCAACTGGAGGTGAAAGTTGATATAATCCTTGAGATTCATGTCCTGCTCCAATCGTCCGTCCCGTATGCTGATCCTGGACATAAACAGAGTTGTTAACAAAAAGAACAGAGTAATCAAGAGTCCGAGTAAGTTTGCTAATTGACACTAGATTAAAAGGACAGCCAGGAACATAAAGCACAGAATCTAAGGAAAGGTTAGGAAGGGAATGTGTTTGACCAATGCCTTTGACTTGTATTTGAGAGCCATCAGCTAAGGTGACACTAGGCAAAGAATCCAAGTAAGACAGTTTAGAGAAAAGGGATTTGTTACCAGTCATATGATCGGAAGCACCGGAATCAAGTATCCAAGGTCCAAGAGTGGAGGACTGAGAAACAAAGGCTACAGGATTACCAGACTGAGCAACAACGGCGGCAGGTGAGATGGGCTGTTGGGCTGCCTTGAACTGGAGAAAATCATTATAATCAGCAGCAGAAATAGTAACTTCCTCAGCAATGTTCGGGGCAGTGACATGAGCAACATTAGCATGCTTGGACTGTTCCCTAGCCTTGGTGTGGCATTCAGCTTCAATACGGCCTCCTCCACTCCGTCCACCACGTTGATGAGAGTGGGAGACAAGAGCGGAGGAATCAGTATAAGGAACGGAGGAGTGGCCGAAAGCATGAGGGGTTGAAAGACGCAGCAATTGTTCACTAACCAGGTCATAGGAGGGAATAGTGGAACTCGATAGTATTTGATTACGTACCGAGTCAAGTTCAGGAGGTAAACCGGCAAGTGCAAGAACCATGAAAAACTTGTTGCGTTGCTCAGCATGAGCTGTTGCATCACTAGCAAACGGCATTAGTTTCTCAAAATCAGCAATTAAGTGATCAAGCTTACCAAGGTATGTCTACATATCCATGTTCTCCAACTTCACAGAAATCAGGTTGAGAACAACACTGTAGAGGCGATGAACATCATTAGAATAGACTTTCTTGACCTTTGTCCAAACATCATAGCAAGTGGTAAAGGCCTGGTATTGTGGCTGGAGTTTGGGAGCAATAGAAAACCAGAGAACACTGCACAGAGAGGCATCGATTTGCTTCCATCGGGCTCGTTCTTTGTCGGGAATGTCCTTGGCTTGTTTGGTCAAGTGGTCTTCACGGCCTTGTCCTTGAAACCATAACTGGACAGCAGCAGCCCAGGTACTGTAGTTGGCAGTCCCCACTAATTTTTCACATGGGATGAGTGGAACATTGGTAAATGTTACAGCAGCACTTGAATCGAAAGAGGAATCGTTGGAGGCCATGAGAAAATAGGCTGAAACTGGGCTGGAGAAGGCCGTCGGAGTGAGGGAATGACGGCGGAGTGGTCGTTGGAGGGTGGGTCACGCCGGAAAGCAGAAAAAAATGGGTTCTGGTGAAGGCGCGTGAAACGCACGTGCCGGAGAGAGGCCGCGTGTGGAGACGTGTGCGGCGGCTGTTCGGGACGCGCTTCCGGCACGGGGGTCGCCGGAGGATGACGAAGCTGGCGGTGGTGGCGCGTCGGAGGAAAGGAGCGCAGTGGCACGGCAAACGGGACAAACAGTGGTGCAGGTACTGTTCACCCGAGAGAAGTAGACCACTGCAGTGAATAAAAAACCTAAACTACTGATACCATGTAAGAACAGAATGTGTGAATGTTGTGTGTTGTATGTCCACACATCTATGTTATTTATAATCATATGTTAGGGTACAAAAGGATCAGTCATAAATACAAAAGAATCAAATCAAATCCCTAATTAGTAACTGCATCCCTAATTCCTAGCCCTTATTATTTACATATTAAGCACATGTTAAATATGCTTTTCTAACAGTTCTTCATGGCCTTCACAAAGACTTTGAATCTGTTCGGAATCAGACTTTGACCAATCCAGATATTCCTACTGTGGAGGACCTCATTGATCGATTGCTTTGAGTTCCTTCTCCAGCAGCTTCCATTGGAGTTGATTCCCAAACAGGATCAGAGTCTTCGATTTTTATCTCAAACTCCACTAATCGAGGGGGCCGAAGTCATGGCCGTAGAGGCGGTGGTCGTGGCAGAGATGGACGAGGTAACCTTTATTGTTCGTATTGTAAGCGAGATGGACACACTCAAGATCGGTGCTACTCCCTACATGGATTCCCAAATAAAACCGCTAATATAGCTCAGTCTCATGAACCTGTTGTTGAACACAAGATTAAGCACAGGAAGGATCACCTTTTGACTGCCAATGAGTATCAGGAGTACCTTCAGTTTAAAGCCACTCAACAGGCTTCTTCTTTGGCCACCATTGCTCACACTGGTAATTCTACAGTTTGTCTCTCTCAATCTGCAGCTGTTGGATCCTGGATTCTTGACTCTGGTGCTTCTGATCACTTAGCTGGTAATCCTTCTCTTTTCTCTAAACTGTCGTTCCCTAAAACCGCCCACCATATTTCCCTTGCCGATGGGTCTAAGACACAGGCCGCTGGTATTGGACAAGCCTTATCTCTTCCTTCCTTACCTTTAAATTCAGTCTTGTTTGTGCCTGAGTGTCCTTTTAATTTAATTTAATTTCTATTAGCCAAATTACTCGCACTTTAAACTGTTCAATTACCTTTAATTCAAATTCCTTTCTTATACAAGACCGGAGCATGGGAGAGACGATTGGAGCTGGATCTGAATCACGCGGTCTCTACTACCTCCAACCTTCCTCTTCCACCATATGCGCTATTTCAGATTCTACTGATCTCCTTCATCGTCGTCTAGGTCATCCAAGTTTGGACAAGTTAAAATAGATGGCCCCTCATCTCTCACATTTGAAAACCATGAATTGCGAGTCATGTCAGCTTGGAAAACATGATAGAGCCTCTTTTCCTAGTAGTGTCAATAATCAAACTAGGGCCCATTTTGATCTTATCCAATCTGATGTTTAGGGTCCCGGTCGTGTTACTTCTGTTTTAGGATATAGGTACTATGTTACTTTCATTGATGATTTTTCAAGATGTACCTGGTTATTTTTAATGAACGATCGTTCTCAGTTATTTGATTTTTTCAAACCTTTTGTTCCACAATAAAGAATCAGTTTGGAAAAACAATTCATATTTTGCGCAGTGATAATGCAAAAGAATATTTCTCAACATCTTTTAAATCCTTTCTGTGTTCTCATGGCATCATACATCAGTCTAGTTGTCCTCACACACCACAACAAAATGGTGTCGATGAACGCAAACATCGTCATCTTGTTGATAAAGCCCGAACTCTTTTAATAAATGCCAATGCACCCTTGAAGTTTTGGGGTGATGCTGTTCTTACAGCCTGTTATTTGATAAATCGCATGCCATCATCTGTTTTGGGTAATAAAATTCCTCACTCTCTTTTATTTCCTAAGGATTCCCTTTATACTATTCCCCCTCGTGTGTTTGGTTCCACCTGTTTTGTCCATGATCTCTCCCCAAGTAGTAATAACTTGTCTGCACGAGCTATTAAATGCATCTTTCTTGGATATTCTCGAGTGCAGAAGGGATATCGATGTTATTCTCCCTCTACACATCGCTTTTATGTATCTGCAGATGTTACATTCTTTGAGGATACTTCCTTCTTTGACACATCAGCTACATCCGACTCCACTCTATCTCAGGTCATGCCCCTTCCTCTTTGTGATGATCCATCACCACAGGATGACCGTTCATTGCGTCGATATGGTAAATTTTATGAGCGTCGGGTTCCTACAGCTCCGGAGGACATACCTACTATTGATCCTCATGTTTCAGCTCCTACTCCAATCGCTTCTCCCACTACGATCCAACCTGACACTTCCACTAACTTACCTATTACCTTTCGTAAAGGTACACGCTCTACTCTTAATCCTCATCCCATTTACAATTTTCTGAGTTACCATCGATTATCTCCTTCCCATTATGCTTTTGTATCTACCTTGTCATCTGTTACCATTCCTAAGAATGTTTAGGAAGTACTATCTCATCTAGGTTGGCGACAAGCAATGATTGATGAGATGACGGCTTTGGAATCTAATCATACATGGACCCTTGTTTCCCCTCCTGTTGGGAAATCAGTCGTTGGTTGTCGATGGGTGTTTATTGTTAAAGTTGGTCCTCATGGGCAGATGGATCGCTTGAAAGCCCGATTGGTAGCATAGGGGTACGCTCAGATCTATGGTCTGGATTACGGTGATCCTTTTTCTCCAGTTGCTAAGATGGCATCTGTTCGTTTGTTCTTGTCTATGGCTGCCATGAGACACTGGCTTTTATATCAGCTGGATATTAAAAATGCATTCTTACATGGTGATCTGGAGGAGATCTATATGGAGCAACCACTTGAGTTTGTTGCTCAGGGGGAGTCAGATCTTGTTTGCAGATTACAAAAGTCCTTGTATGGCTTAAAACAGTCACCTCACGCTTGGTTTGGGAAGTTCAGTAAGGTTATCCAGCAGTTTGGCATGATTCGTTGCGAGACTGACCATTCTGTATTCTTTAAATGCTCATTCGTGAATAAACGTATTTATCTCGTGGTGTATGTGGATGATATAGTTATTACAGGTGATGATCAAGAAGGCATTAAGGAATTGAAGCAACACTTATTTAAACATTTTCAAACCAAAGATCTTGGACGATTACGTTACTTTCTTGGGATTGAAGTAGCCCAATCAAGAACAGGTGTTGCTATTTCTCAGAGGAAATATGCCCTTGACATTCTAGAAGAATCAGGGATGCTAGATTGTAAACCTGTTGATACTCCTATGGACCCAAATGTAAAGCTTCTACCTAATGAGGGGGAGCTCTATCCTGACCCAGGCAGATATAGAAGATTAGTTGGGAAGTTAAATTATTTCACCATGACTCGACCAGACCTTGCTTTTCCGGTCAGTGTTGTAAGTCAGTTTCTCAACTCACCATGTGATAGTCATTGGAATGCAGTTGTCCGAATGCTAAGATATATCAAGGGATCACCTGGAAAAGGGATTGTTTATATGGATAGGGGTCATACTAATATCATTGGGTATACAGATGCAGACTGGGCAGACGCTGCTGGTGATAGGAGGTCCACTTCAGGCTACTGTGTGCTTGTTGGAGATAACCTAATTTCATGGAAAAGTAAGAAGCAGATTGTTGTTGCAAGATCAAGCACAGAAGCAGAGTATCGTGCTATGGCTAATACTACTTGCGAACTCCTATGGCTAAAATATTTGCTCCAAGGATAGGTCCTATGGAACTTGCTTGTGATAACTAATTAGCTTTGTATCTTTCTTCGAATCCTATCTTCCATGAAAGGACCAAGCATATAGAAGTTGATTGTCACTTCATCCGGGAAAAGATCCTCTCGGGCATCATTAAGACTTCCTTTGTGGGTACTAGAGATCAACTTGCAGATATAATAAGTTTTTACGGGGTCCTAGAATAGCATATATATGTGACAAGCTGGTTGCATCGGACATATATGCTCCAGCTTAAGGGGAGAGAGAGGAGGGGGGGGGGGGGGGGGGTAAATATAATTAATATATGTGGGGTAAATATAATTAATATATGTGGACGGTGGAGTTTCATCCATTGTATCCTCATGTTCATTGTATATTTCTTCTAGGACTTAGCATAGATAGTTATTGTTATCTAGGAATCAAGTTTCCTGTCTCATAGTCAAGTGTATATATATTGTCATATTGGAATGGAAATATACAGAACAAATATTCAGTTCATATATTCAACTTGGTACCAGAGCTCTCTTCGTTCCTGGTTGGGTGTTGTTTGGGTTTCAGCTGCTGTCAGGGCTGACCCATCATTTTTAGTTGTCTGGTGACCGGAGTAACACCAGCAACCACCTCAGACGTCGTCGACCGGAAGTCCCACCAAGCATCGCCGCCAGATTCGCCGCCACGTGCCCCCGCCAAAATTTCCACACTCCGGCGCATGTGATCCACGAGCCACCTTCCCGGCCATCTTTTACGCCGCCGCTTGCACCGTCGTGTTCACCGTCTCCTCCTGGTTCTATTTTGCCCCTGTTTGGTTTCTGGGTCTACTATTGTGCTACTTCTCCTTTGGATTGTGTGCTCTGTTCTTTGCTTTTTCAATTTTTTAGAGAGTATTTTTGTCTTTTTTTGGTTTGTTCACTGAAGCTCTTCCATGGAAGCAAAGCAAAGTTTGGTTTCCTTTGCTTTTTCTAGGTCCCCCACCGTTACATCCGAGAAGTTGAATGGTAAGAATTATGTGAGTTGGCGTGATGCTGTTGAGGCGTGGTTTCTGGGTCTCTGGGTCAGGGTTTGCTGATCATCTCACCAAAAAGGCTGCTGAGGGTGTTGAGATTCCTGTTATTCCACCCGCATTAGTCCACGCTTCAAATGTCTAGTCCTGAGCATGAATGGGAACTGTTAGGAGTCCCACATCGACTAGAGATATGGTCTAAGTAGTGTTTATAAGGATTGAGCAGTCCTCAACTTACAAACCAGTTTTGTGGGGTTGAGTTAGGCCTAAAGCCCAAATTCTAAGATGTTTTAACATGAAAGATTTGAGAATCTTGAAGTATTTTTGTATTGAGGTTGCTAGGAATCCGCTTGTATTTTTTCTTTGCAAGTGTAAATACGCTTTGGATATTATAACTGAAGCTAGACTACTAGGGACCAAACCTGTGAGCATCCTTTTGGAGCTGAACCACCGAATACCATTGGCTTATGGTCCTTTGCTCTTAGGCAATTCTCCTATCTCTTGGAAGACTAAAAAGTTGCTTATAGTGTCTCGATCATCTACAAAAGCAGAATATAGGTTCATGACAACAACAACGTGTGAATTAAAGTGGTTAAAAGGAATTTTGTGCTACCTTGGTGTGACACACTCCAAACCCATGCATCTTTATTGTGATAGTCAAGCAGCATTTACATATGGCCAAGAATCTCGTTCTTCATGAATAGAACAAACTCATTGGAATGGACTGTCATTTCGTTCTAGACAAGATATTGAAAGGCAACATTCGGGCAGCCTATGTTCCTACTCATAAACAACTAGCACATATATTCACAAAGGCATTGGCAAATCACATCATCTATTTCCTCGACTAGTTGGACATTCAAACACTTCATGCACCAACTTTAGAGGGGATATTAAGCTTGGATGGTCGACGGTGGTGTTTCTATTTGATGTATTCATTGTATTTTCACTTCTTAGGATTTATCATAGATAATTAGTGCCTGTTTGCTTTGTTTTCAATTTCTTGTTTTCATTTCATGTTTTCAGAAATAATTACAAAACTGTCACCTTGTTTTCATTCTGTTTTCTGTTTTCAGAAATTTGTACAGGAAACACTGAAAACAACTTTTCTCAGTTTTCTCTGTTTCCTGTGCAAATATTTGAAAACAGGAAACAAAATGAAACAAGGTGGCAGTTTTGTAATTATTTCTGAAAACGGGAAATGAAAACCAGAAACTGGAAATAAAGCAAACATACCCTTAAGTTTAGTTTGTTTCTTGTTTCCTATTTCCATTTCCTAATTTTAGCAATAATTACAACAAAAATCATTATAAAATTATTACTTTGTTTTTGTTGATATTGTTTTAATTGTTTTGATATGTTGATAATATAGATGATTTAGTTTCCTAGTTTATCATATATCTTTTGTAAATAGGAGATATACTCAATCCCTAATATCAAGGGATTTGATACTACACTTGTAATTCTTGTTTCTATAAATTCACAAAGTTGAGAGGGTTTCTCTCAAGCTATTCAGCAATCTTAAGTTGGTATCTAGAGCTAGGGTTCGATCTGGTCGAACCTTTCTTCGGCCACTGTTTCCGGCCACCGTCAACGGCCACCGTCTCCGATCACCAAAGTAAGGTGACCGGACAACTCAGAAAACGCCGGCGATTCATCTCCGAGAAGACCCATCTCCGTTCTCCTCCCGACGTGCCGTCACGCGCCTCCGTCTTCCTCAGCTTCTCGTGCGCGTGAACGCCACGCGCCACCATCCAGGCGCAGTTTCGACTGTGCGCTGCCTCTGCCCTGTTCGCCGGCGTCCTCTGGCCCCCTTTTGACTATCAAAGTCAGTTTTCAGGAAACTTCATTCTTCTCCTTCTCACCATGTCTGATCCAAACCCCACTTCCAAAGGTTCTGATGATGGTTCTGGCTCTGCTTCTGGTCATGGGTCTACAGGGAAGGGTCTTATCTCTTTTGCCTTCTCTGGAAGTCCCATTATCACATCGGAAAAACTCAATGGTAAGAATTTTGTGGATTGGTACAATGCGGTTGAAGTTTGGTTTTTAGGTCAAGGGCTTTATGAACATCTCACCAAGAAGCAAGCAGAGATTGATGAGAAAATTCGTGATGAATGGAAACGGGCAGATTATCAGTTGGTCTCTCTTTTATGGCAGTCTATTGATCCGAAGCTGATGGCACACTTTCGCCCGTACAAAACTTGTTATGAAATATGGAAGAAGGCTCAAAATGTCTATTCCAATGACCTACAACGCCTCTATGCCTCTGCCCACAATTTGGCCACTCTTCAGATGACAGATCATGATCTTCCCTCTTATCTGAACAAAGCACAGTCTGTTATTGATGATATTAAGCGCATTATAACAGGTGATGATCTTACGAAGGTACTAGCAAAACTTGATAATATGTATATGGTCTTCGTTCTTCACGGTTTACATAAGGACTTTGAATCTGTCCGGAATCAAGCTCTAACTAATCCTAACATCCCCATGGTGGAGGGACTCATCGATCGTCTTCTACGAGTTCCGTCACCAGTGGAGACATCCGAGATTGGCTCCCAGACAGCTTCCGAGTCCTCAGCCTTTGTTTCTAATTCGGCAAACCGTGGAGGACGAGGCCGTGGGCGTGGTGGAAGAGGTGGTCGTGGTAGAGGTGATCGTCTTCAGTGCACTTATTGCAAGCGCGTGGGTCATACCCAAGACAGGTGTTATTCTCTGCATGGTTTCCCGGAAAAGTCAGCCAATGTCACGCAGTCTGACGATCAGAAATTTGAGGTTGGGTATGATAATCAGAAAAGTGGCAGTCAGAATAATTTTTCAGTTGATGAATATAAGGAGTACCTTCAGCTTAAGGCAGCCCAACAACCCTCATCTTCAGCAACTATAGCTCATACTGGTAATTCTTCGGTTTGTTTCTCTCATTCATCTCCTGTTGGTTCCTGGATTTTGGATTCTGGTGCTTCTGACCATATAGCCGGTAATTCTTCTCTCTTTTCTGCTTTATCTTCTACCAAAACACCACATCACATCACCCTTGCTAATGGCTCTAAAACACAAGCCACTGGTATTGGTCAAGCCTCACCTCTTCCCTCTCTGTCTTTAAATTCAGTTTATTTATACCTGGATGTCCTTTCAATTTAATTTCTATAAGTCAACTTACTCGATCTCTTGATTGTTCCATAACCTTCACTTCTACTTCCTTTTCTATCCAGGACCGGAGTACGGGGAAGATGATTGGAGCAGGATCTGAGTCACATGGTCTCTACTATTTACAACCTCCATCCTCCATCCTCCACAATATGTGCTGCCACAGAGTCGTCCAGTCGTCTTCATCGTCGTTTGGGTCACCCAAGTTTGAATAAATTAAAGAAAATGGTCCCTCATCTCTCTAATCTACAGTCATTGGAATGTGAGGCATGTCAGCTTGGAAAACATGTTAGGGCATCCTTTCCAAGCAAGGTTACAGGTCGTGAAGAGTCGCCTTTTAGTCTTGTTCATTTTGATGTTTGGGGTCCTAGTCGTATTTCTTCTGTCTTAGGATATAGGTATTTTGTTACTTTCATTGATGATTTTTCTCGTTGTACTTGGTTATTTTTAATGAAAGAACGTTCTGAGTTATTTACTATTTTTCAAAAATTTTGTGTTGAAATACACGATCAATTTGGACAAACTATTCGTATCTTACGTAGTGACAATGCCAAAGAGTATTTTTCTTCCCGTTTTAATGCTTTTATGGCATCTCATGGTATAGTTCATCAGTCGAGTTGTCCTCACACACCTCAACAAAATGGTGTGGCTGAGCGCAAACATCGCCATATCATTGAAACAGCTCGTACTCTCCTATTACATTCCAATGTTCCTGTGAAATTTTGGAGTGATGCTGTTCTCACTGCAGGTTATTTAATAAATCGAATGCCATCTTCTGTTCTCAATAACCAGGTTCCTCACTCTATTCTATATCCTCAGGCACCCCTTTATACTGTTCCCCCTTGTGTTTTTGGCTCCACTTGTTTTGTCCACAATGTTGCTCCAGGTCTTGACAAACTTGCTGCCCGTGCCATCAAGTGTGTCTTCCTCGGTTATTCTCGGGTTCAAAAAGGGTACAGGTGTTATTCTCCTTCAACAAATCGCACTTATATCTCTGCTGATGTCACCTTTTTCGAGGATACACCGTACTTTGCCTCACAGGTCTTGTCGGAGTCTGTTTCTCAAGTCTTGCCTATTCCAGTCTTTGATTCTCCTGTTTTTAGTCCACCTGTCTCGCATATATCAGAGACTGTCCCTGCTGCTCCTAGGTACCCCACAGAGCCATTTCGTCTCACTTACCACCGCCGTCCTCGTCCTACGACTTTGGAAGCTGCACCCGTTGTGGACACCAGTGACTCACCTCCTGCTCCTCCGTCTCCATCGATTCCGGTCCAACCTGAGCCTTCCGCTGATCTCCCCATTGCTCTTCGCAAAGGTACTCGTTCTTCCCGTAATCCTCGTCCTATTTATAATTTTTTGAGTTATCATCGTTTGTCTTCCACCCATTGTGCCTTTGTATCTGCTTTGTCGTCCATTTCTATACCTAAAACTGTTCAGGAAGCACTATCCCATCCAGGATGGCGACAGGCTATGATTGATGAGATGACAGCCTTGGAATCTAACCATACTTGGGCTCTTGTTCCCTCTCCTCCTGGGAAGTCTACAATTGGTTGCCGTTGGGTTTTTACTGTCAAAGTTGGTCCTGATGGGGCAGTGGATCGCTTGAAGGCCCGTCTTGTGGCTAAAGGATATACTCAGATTTATGGTCTTGACTATGTGGTGATACTTTTTCTCCTGTTGCCAAAATGGCCTCTGTTCGTCTCTTTTTATCCATGGCTGCTATTTCTTGTTGGCCTTTATATCAGCTGGACATTAAAAATGCATTTTTACATGGTGAGTTGGAGGAGGAAATTTATATGGAGCAACCACCTGGGTTTATTGCTCAGGGGGAGTCAGGTCTTGTTTGTAAACTTCAGAAGTCATTGTACGGGTTGAAACAGTCTCCTCGAGCCTGGTTTGGGAGGTTTAGTAAAGTCATACAGCAGTTTGGCATGATTCGTAGCGAGGTCGACCACTCTGTGTTCTATAAACATTCACCGTCTAAAAGGGTTATTTATCTTGTGGTCTATGTGGATGATATTATAATTACAGGTGATGATCATGAAGGGATCACTAGACTAAAGCAACATTTGTTTCAGCATTTCCAAACTAAAGATTTGGGCAGGTTGCGATATTTCCTCGGTATTGAGGTTGCTCAGTCAAGGGCAGGTATCTCCATTTGTCAAAGGAAGTATGCACTTGATATTTTGGAAGAAACCGGGATGCTAAATTGTAAGCCGGTGGATACTCCTATGGATCCGAATGTTAAGCTTATGCCAAATCAGGGGGAGCCATACTCAGAGCCAAGCAGATATCGGAGATTAGTGGGAAAGTTGAATTATCTCACGATGACTAGACCGGATATAGCCTTTGCCGTCAGTGTTGTTAGTCAGTTTCTCAACTCCCCTTGTGATAGTCATTGGGATGCAGTTACTCGTATTTTAAGGTATATTAAAGGATCTCCTGGAAAAGGGTTAACATATGAGAACAGAGGTCACACAAACATTGTTGCCTATACAGATGCAGATTGGGAGGGATCTCCGAGTGATAGGAGATCAACGTCTGGATATTGTGTTTTCATTGGAGGTAATCTCATCTCATGGAAGAGTAAGAAGCAGAGTGCAGTTGCAAGATCGAGTGCAGAAGCAGAATATCGAGCCATGGCTCTCACTACATGTGAACTTATATGGTTAAAACATCTACTTCAAGAGTTAAAGTTTTGCGAGATGGGTCCTATGCAACTGATTTGTGATAATCAAGCAGCCTTGCACATTGCTTCTAATCCTGTCTTTCATGAACGGACAAAACATATAGAGATCGATTGTCATTTCATTCGAGACAAGATTCTTTTAAAGGGGATTAGTACTTCATTTGTTAACTCTAATGATCAACTTGCAGATGTTTTCACCAAGTCTCTACGAGGTTCACGAATAAGTTACATATGTAACAAGCTTGGTGCTTATGACATCTATGCACCAGCTTGAGGGGGAGTGTTGATATTGTTTTAATTGTTTTGATATGTTGATAATATAGATGATTTAGTTTCCTAGTTTATCATATATCTTTTGTAAATAGGAGATATACCCAATCCCTAATATCAAGGGATTTGATACTACACTTGTAATTGTTGTTTCTATAAATTCACAAAGCTGAGAGGGTTTCTCTCAAGCTATTCAGCAATCTTAAGTGTTTTTATTCTATTTCCTGTTTCTAAAGATTTGTATTGGAAACACTAAAAACAACTTTTTGTTTGTTTTCACTGTTTCCTGTATAAATCTTTGGAACAGGAAATAGAATGAAAACAAAGTAAAAACTTTATAATTATTTTTGTTGTAATTATCTTTAAAATTAGGAAATGAAAACAGGAAACCAGAAATAAACCAAACAGACCCTAATGATCTAGGAAACAGGTTCCACTGTCTTGGCTAAGTGTTTGTTAAATGTGTGTGAGTATATATATATTATAGTATTGCAATGGAAAAGATGAGACAAATTGAACCCACATATCAATATTTATAAATGTCGAATAAACGGTGAATATATGCCAGAGAAACCTATTTGTATGGGGCTTGGATCTTATCCATGCACTAAGTAATAAATGAACTGAAAGTGCCCTTATAGTGTTTGTTGTACATGGAAATTTTGGTATGAACTGTGATATACATTTTACCATTTTCAACTTTTAGAGTATGATACACTGTTTGATAATGCAGCTATTGCTTTTAAACGTGTCAAATAACAAGTTACGGTCTCTTCCAGAATCTGTTGGGAGTTGCTTCTCTTTGGAAGAATTACAAGCTAATGGTATGTTTCTGATTGACTAGATTTCTTCATGTATGTAATGCATGAGCATGGTAATGCACATGTTTGCGTGCATGTGTGTATGTGTTCTTTCTTTTTATGGATGTTTATTTTGCTGGATTTTGTTTACTGTTAGTCTGCTGAGGAGGATCCTTCCCCTTCAGTTGAAGTTTTGTATGGTAGATACACATTCAAGACTCAATTGCTTTGCAAGTTTGCTTTAAGTTTGAGATTGCTTTTCTGATCTTACTCTTTATTTTCAACATGAAGCTTAGGTGTTTTGATCGCCTCATGCTTTATAGTTACTTGGTCTAGTTTAATTTAATCAGATGTGTTTATAATTTGAGTATAATGGCAATATTTCAGGTCAAAGACCATAAACCTGGTTCTCTTGAATCTCTTTTGATTGACCATTCCTATGAAGTATGATAATATAATCTGGATGTTCAGAACAATTTGCATCATCTTTCTTGCCATTAGGCTTTATATTTTGGTTGACTGAAGCTAATTTCAACCTTTTTTTTCCAATCTTTCAGATAATCTTATTGAAGATCTTCCCTCTTCACTGTGCAATCTCTCTCACTTGAAGTCACTTTGCTTTGATAACAATAATGTCAAGCAGGTAGCGTTTTGTGGTGTTAAAAATTCAGTATGTAATGCTGGACTTGATTGTTTTGTTGTTCTCTTTTATTTATTTATTTTGCATGCATGTTGAATTTCAAATTGTTCTAAAAATAATTTATGGACAACTTCCGAGAAAATAATAACTGACTATCCAACTGTAATATAAAACCTTAGTTTGGATGAATAACGATTGCTTGTAAGTTTCCATAATAGAAATTTGATGCTACCCAATGTAATTCTGTATGAATTGTGGTATTAACTTTGAATGTCATCTTCCATAACTACCATATTAGGATTCATATTGATGGGTTTTGACACTGGTGTCCTAGCTGTGGATCTTGTAGGCAATAAACCTCATTGACCTACTATTGTGAGAATCCGTGTGCCGTGTGCTATTTTAGGATTGTACATATTTTATCTTCTAGTTATTTGGTGTAAGAATCTGTAATTAGTTTTGTTATCCGGGAGACATCTTTTGTTTCCTAAAATTAGTGCTAGGACCTCTGTATTATCTTAGATAATTGATCAATGAAAAGCAATTCATACTCTAAATTTCCAGATGGCATGATGCCATCCGAGCAGTTCTGATCAGGGACTGTCTCTGGTTTCTTTAAACCCTAAAACCACCCCTTCTGCAATAATTTGGCCTTCATTGCCAACTACCCTTGACCTGTCCCAATCCTTCCGATTGGCCTTTATTGCCGTTCTTTACCTCCTGCCAGTCGCACCCTTCTCTCTCAAATTGGCCTTCTCATTGCCACCATCAGTGATAATCTTTAGACCTCTATATGTCTAACAAAGGGGAAGCATTGTACACGGTAAAGAAAGAAAGATTAGGAGATGCCAATTCTCAAATCTCAATAACCTGGAGAACTGTAGAATGTCCATTCTGCATATAGGCTCAATGGGACGAATTACCTAAAATGGTCCCAACTTGCTCATACAATGCTGAAAGGAAAAGGGAAGTTGAGCCAACTCACGGGTACTGGACGGAAAAATGGAGATCCTAAGTTCAAAGCATGGACGAGGAGGATTCTATGATCACACCCTGGCTATGAATTCAATGTTACCTGAAATCAGTGACACCTGCATGTTCCTCAATACTGCCTGGGAGGTTTGGGATGCCGTGGAGCAGACCTATTCCAAAGACAGAGATGCGGCAGAGGTATGTGAAGTAAAGGTGGAAGTGGCAAAGCAGGGGAACAAGACTGTTGCTGAATATGCTAATCAGCTGAAGTCTCTATGGCTGGAACTAAATCATTATAGTGTGATAAAGACTAAATGTTCTGATGAATCAGCGGTTCTCAAGGAATTTATTGAGCAAGACAGAGTTGATGACTTCCTCGTTGGCTTGAATTCCGAGTTTGAGCAAATCAGAGGCCATTGTCCAAGGTGGAGAGAGCAGGAGTTTGATGTTGGATACCCCAAATGTTAATAGTTCAGCCATGGTTGCTGAACGTATTAAAGGCGATCCAGCTAATGTGGAAACGAGGAATGATGGACTGTGGCGCACCTATTGCAACAAGCTGAGCCACACCTGAGAGAGGAGCTGGAGATTACGAGTGTGTTTGGGAAAGCTTGAAAAAAAAGATTATGCTGATCATCGATTTTTGTATAATTGATTATTGTGATAATCGATTATAATCAGAATTTGTTTTTATTTGGATCTGTTTACTGAAAAGCGATTTTAAGATAATCTATTTCGTTTGGCTGGTGCTAAAAAAAATACTTTTATATAGCAAATTACGAAAAAGGGTAAGAAGTTATTTGTATAATTTAATAATATTTGTTTAGAAGTTAGTTTTGTAAGGATAAACAGGGAAGGGAGTTTTGAGAATGAAAAATAATAAAATTACAAAATCTTAAACCAAAACAAGCTAGATGCCATAAAACAAGAAAAAAGTTTTTTTTATAAATTTAAGAAAGTGATAAACATGTTAGATTATTTTGAAAACAACTTTTTGAGGATAAAACAACTTAAATGGGAAAAATCCAGCTTTCTCAAACATGCTCTACATGGACAACCTCCTAGTTGTGAATGAGGACAAAAGGGGGACCTTCAAAGAAAAATGGACATGCTCATGTTGCAGTAGCTTGACCAAATGAGGAGCACACACCGGAGTCCTTTAATCTTAATCAGGATTCAGGAAGAGATAGAAAGGGTGAGGACTTTGACTTTCTTAGCAACCTAAAAAAGCCATCAGGTACTTGCACTTTGGGGTTTTCAAGTATGTTTCCATTTTAATTTGGATTAAGTGTCTCAGAAAAACCCTCCACCATGTTCTGGATATTGGATTCAAGAGCCACATACTAGATGACACCATTATCCAACCATTTTTCACCTATTCACCCTGCCTCAGTAATAAGAAAGTTGCTACAGCAGACAGTACTCTTGTAACTGTAGCAGGTTTGAGAGATATCCATACAAATGCGTCAATATTTGAGGAGGATGATTGGACATGCTTGGGAATGGAATGACCTTGTAGATATTATTCACCAACCTTGTAGATACACGAACTTACACAATATTTATCCAGTAAAATGATTTTTCATAGCAATCATTGTGTTTTCCAAGACAAGGATTTGAGGAGGACGATTGGACATGCTAGAGAATGGAATGACCTTCATTTCCTCGCAGAACCGAATCTGTCTACAATGTCTATGAATGGTTTGCCTCACTCACTCATGTCTGAGTCTATGTTATCCAATAAGGAGAAGATTTTTCTTTATCATTGAATGTCAGGACATCCATCTTTTAGGACTGTGAAAGTTCTCTTTCCTTCACTGTTTACAAAATTAGAGGTTGAGAGTCTCCATTGTGAAGTGTGTGAGCTTGCTAAACACAAGCGTGTACTTTTTCCCATGAGTAATAAAAGAAGAGGAAGAAACCCAACCTGGTCCAGTAGCAACTTCAGACATCCGAGCCTATGGTAAGTATTGAAGATATACTAATCCTAATGTTCTTGATTCTGATACTTTGGATATTTCTTTAAATGATTGTAACCTTGAAAATGATTATCCATTGCCTTGAGAAAACTTGAAAAGGTCTTGTGCCAAGTACCCGATTTCTTAATTCATTTCTTCTAAACACCTTTCCTTGCAGCACCCGAGTTTTGTTTCATCCATTGATTCTATCAAAATTCCAACATCAATATAGGAAGCATTGAAGGATACAAATTGAGTTCAAGCCATGAATGAGGAGATGGGTGCATTGGAGAAGAATGGAATATGGGAGATTGTTGATAGATCAAGGGATAAACGGCCAGTAGGGTGCAAGTGGATATATACCACAAAATATCAATTTGATGGCACACTATATCGGTATAAGGCACATTTGGTTGCGAAAGAGTACAGTCAGGCCTATGGTTTGACTACGAGGAGACATTTGCTCTCGTAGCAAAGTTGATATGGAAGGATCTTTCCCTGATTGCTCACTATGGATTAGATTTGCATCAGTTTGATGTTAAAGATGCATTTTTGCATGGAGACTTGGGAGAGGAGGTTCACTAGGAGATTCTGTCTGGATATGTTTCTACTAGAGGAGGAAATAATGTATGCAGGTTGAAGAAGGCATTGTATGGGTTGAAGCAGTCTTCCGTGCTTGGTTTGGAAGATTTACGAAGACGATGAGGGTGATCTTACAAACAAAGTGAAGGTGATCATACTATCTTCATTAAGAACTCACAAGAAGGTAAGCTCACTTTCCTACTTGTGTATGTGGATGACATAATCATATCAAGTGATGATGAGGATGGGAAACAACTTTTCAGGGAGAAATTAGTTGCTCAGTTTGAAATGAAAGATATTGGCAGGCTGGAGTACTTTCTAGGAATTGAAGTTGCCTATATAAACATGGTATCTTCATCTCATAGAGGAAACATGTTCTTGATCTCCTTAGAGAGTTTGGGAAACATGGTTGCAAGGCTATTGGACCGGCCATTGAACAAAATCATAGAATGAGAAATCATGAAGAAAGTCTCACTGATAATAAAGCTCAATATCAGAGATAAGTTTTGAAACTGATATATGCATTATGCAGTATATACCAGGCTAGATATAGCATATGATGTTAGTGTTGTTAGCCAATTCTTGCATCATCCAAGAGTCAGACACTTGCAGGCTGTGGATACAATATGTCAAGACCACAGTGGGAAGAGTATTAGTATTCACAAGGGGGGAAGCCTATCCATGAAGGTGTATATAGATACAGACTATGCAGGATCAGTCAATGATAGGAGATCAACCTCTGGTTATTGAATGTTCCTAGGAGGTAATCTCATAACATGTAGAAACAACATACAAAGCGTGGTTGCATGATCAAGTGCAGAGGCTGAGTTTTGAGCCATGACTCAAGAAGTATGTGAGCTACTATGGATGACAATCATATTGGAGGACTTCAGAATAAAATATGAAGTCCTTATGGAGTTGTTCTGTGACAAATCAGCCATTAGTATTGCTCATAACCTGTTTCGATGTGATATGTAAAACATGTTGAGATAGACCAAAACCTCATCAAGGGAAGTTGGATAGTGGAATGTAACAACTGTTCCTTCAAGACACCAGCTAGTAGATGCCTTGACTAAGGGGCTGCCACGAATGCATTTTTAGGATAGCAAGCCGAGGATGAGAGATATCCATTCACCAACTTGAGGGCGAGTATTGAAATAGTCCCACATTATATAGTTTTTTATTTTTTATTTTTATATATTGCCGGATTGTAGAAATAATCCCACATTGAATAGGAAAGTTAGTATTAATGTTGTGATACCTATATATTGTATTCTGTTGTAATTTCTGGAATGAGAAATAATTTTTCCATAATTTCAAGTCTTGGATTTCAAGTCTTAGACTGCAATGCCTTTATGATACTTTGCTTTACTTGGCCAGATTCCTCCAACACTATTGAAAGACTGCAAAGCTCTTCAGAACATATCACTGCATGGTAATCCTATATCAATGGATCAATTTCAAGAGGTATGGTCTTGTTCCCTGATTTTATTTTATTGTCATTCCCCCTTCTCTAATTTTCTGTCAAATCAATGGAAATGTTCAATTTCTGTATAATTGAACTTTTGATGAATAATAATCTAGATGGATGGGTTTCAAGAGTTTGAAGCGAGGAGGAGAAAGAAGTTTGACAAACAAATTGATTCAAATGTGATGATTAGTTCCAAAGGTCTCGATGAGGGTGTTGATATATGAAATCGTCTCTGGGCTAGTTGACACTGACCACCACTTGCAATGGGAATTTTGCAGTTGTACATTTGGACGAGCTTTGGATGTATAGTGTGGAAGACGGGCATTTATCCATGCTTTTATTTCACTTCTGAAATAAATGTACGGAGATCCCTTTGTCACATTGTATATGATTGCTACTCTCTTTTTTTCCTACCCAAATTTGCCTACACATATGGCTTTGTTGATGTAGCCATTTTCCAGCACTCATCTAAAGATTTCATATACCTAATTTGAAGGCATCTTGTTGATAAATGAAATGGGTACGTATATTGGCAGCTGTCAACTAAGACAGCTTTTAATGTAATATGGAAGGGCACTGCATTCTTTTCCCTATATGCCAAGCACAATAGAATGCTTTTTTTTTTTTTTGGGTAGTTTGGTATAGATTCTATTTTTATTTTTAATTAATGTTTTTATTTATAATTATAAAAATGTGTTTTCATTTTATAATTAAGCTTCTATGAAGGAGATGGTAAAAATAATTTCGTCTTTTTTTCACAATTTCCTTCAAAGAAGTTCTAAAATAGAAAAGAAATAAAAATAAGGTGTTAATTATTTTGTTAGTTAAAAGTGAAAATGAAAGTAGAAAAATAGCACAAGAAACTAAGAAAGTAGGTTAATTGTCTCTAGTTAATAGCGGTCACGATAGTGTCGTAGTGTGGTGTAGCGGCCATTAGGTGCTACTCGATCTGTCGATGAATCATAGTTTTAGTTTGTGGCTGTAGTGCTGCCCATCGTGGTCAAATAACGGTCGTAGAGGGGAATATACCCTCAACTTTTGTGCATTCGTCGATGGTCCTTTGTGTGATTTTGGCACCTCCCCCTCCTCTGTGTCACCCGTCTGTCTCGCTTTCAAATCCATGCCCGACTTTATTTTCGAATAACGGAGGTGGCATTGGCACTTAGATAGCTGAAGGGATAATAAGGTGTTAAAGTTTTAGGGAACTAGTCCATACAGCACAAATGTTTTGATGTGTTTTCTGTCTTTATTATTATTATTATTATTTTTTTGTTAGGTCTCAAACACTAAATAATTATCTTTCAGAATAATATATAAAAAAATTAAAAAATTTCAAAATAACATAGTAAACTAAATAATAACACACAATATAATAAACTAAATAATAATATAATAAATAGAATAATAACTTATAATATAAAGCATAACATATGAAATAATAAACTTACAAAATATAATAAACTAAATAATAATAGTAATAAACTAAATAAAGCAAAACATATAATATAATTAACTAAATAACCACAATAAAAAAAATTCAGAAACTGAATAATGATAGTAATAAACTAAATAAAGCATAACATTTAATCTAATAAGTCTTTGAGACTAAAACTTATTTGCTTTACATTGGGATTGAATATTAGTAACAATTAACTTTGATTATTAGTTTTGAATAAGTGTTTAATTTTGTTTATCCACGAATAGTCCCTGAGAATAACAGAAAAGGGACACATTAGTCCCCCTGATTGTCTCCATTCTGAAAACAATATTAGATTGTTGATGTATACCATTTAGTGTGTCAAGGTGTCCAAGCAGAATAGACTATGAAAACAAATACCCAATGAAGTGCCCAACTATTATTTAAGTAACCAAATTTAGTCCCTGACAATTTTTATCATGGCACAAATTAGTCTCTATGTGCTACAAGCAGCACACCATATGCACTGGATGCACTATACCATATGCACCAACACAGGTCAAATGGATGAATTTAACGAACACCTAGGCACACTAACGATACACATCAACACTCTAACTAGGGGTGGGAACAAGTACTAGTCAACCCGATGACCATGACCAACCCGAACCAACCCAGACTAAAAAATCGGGGTTGGTTTGGGTTGAGCAGTATTGAACCCGATGAGTTCAGTAGTCCTTCTCATCTGTATCACTACGTCAATGAATTTGTGTCTATGCCTTCTCTTCGTCTACAAGTCAGCAGCGGTTTCAGACCTTTCGGTTATCTTCTCTCACTCTCCAACCACGTTGTTATTCTTCCTCTATCCAACCGCGTTGTACCCCCCCCCCCCTCCCCCTCTCTCTCTCTGGTCTCCACATTGTGCAGCACTGCAACGGCAGCCAGTTTCTCCCCCTCCTCCCTCATGACATTAGGTTCCTGGAAGCTACCGCAATCCACCGTTGATGTCCACCTCCGATTGCAACCGCAGGAACTGAAATGAACATATTAAAACACGAGAAGGGGGGTTGAATTGTGTTTTACTTAAATTTTTCGAAAATATGAAAGTTTTGTCAAAGAAGCAAGATCTGACACTTTAATGCGTCTGATGCAAAACAAGTTAATTTAAATCTTAACACTTTTAACCCCGGTTAGCACAATAAATATATAAAGCAAACTTAAAGAGATAAAGGTAAGAAAGTCGACACAAAGATTTATACTGGTTCACCCCAAACCTTGAGCTATGTCCAGTCCTTGGTTTCACCAAGTGATGCACTATAACTGATCAGGTTATAGATAGGTATTATTTGCACACTTAACCTCCTCAGGCTCAATCAACAAGTATTGTTTGTACACCTAGCCTCTTCAGGCTCCTTACAAATATTCTTTCAGCAAGTCTCTTTAGGATCTATACAGAATAAGATATAAATGAACCAGCAACTTCAAAGTTTACAAGGTTAGAACAATAAATATATAAAGCAAACTTAAAGAGATATGGGTAAGAAAGTCGACACAAAGATTTATACTGGTTCACCCCAAATCTTGGGCTACGTCCAATCCTTGGTTTCACCAAGTGTTGCACTATAACTGATCAGGTTATAGATAAGTATTATTTGCACACCAGGCCTCCTCAGGCTCAACCGACAAGTATTGTTTGCACACTTAGCCTCTTCAGGCTCCTTACAAGTATTCTTTTAGCAAGTCTCTTCAGGATTTATACATAGTAAGATATAAATGAAGCAGCAACTTCAAAGTTTACAACTTTGCAAGTCAACCAGAGTAACACTCAATGAGTGAATAAGAAAGAAGGTTGGTATGACTATAGTAATAACTTCTCAATAAATACAAATGATTGAGCAGATAAGTATTTTTAGAAAGAAGAACTTAGAGAGCTTTGAATGCGATAAGAGTATTGAATACTAGATGATTACGTTCTGATTGATGTCTTCAAGCAGTCTTCAAAGTCTTCTTTTTATACTCATCAGCAATAAATCCGTTGAGAGATGAATATATTTTTGTTCTTCATTCATTAATGCAAAGAGTCGTTCTAAATCTCCATTTAATGTTTATGATTGTTGGAGAGCTTCAAGACAAGTCAAAGGAGTTTCATGATTCAGAGCAGTTGCAGTTGCTTTTCTGACTTTGTGCAACATGGGTATATGACCACATAATGGTGTCTTAACTTGTTGCAACAAAATGAATTTTGCAGCAGGACTTTGTACCTTTATACTTTGTGCTCTTGAATCAATATTCTTTGATTTGAAAATGCTAAGGAATATGCTTATCTTTCGAATGAAAGTATCGTGAAGCATTTTCAAATACTTTGTAGGGTCAGATACATTTTCATAGCTCGTTGCCAATGGGTTTGAAGTCAAACACATTTCATAAGTAAACACAGACATATTTTTCAGACATGTTATTTTACAAAAAATGCTTTTGCTTTATGTCCTGGACACTTCATATACATATTAGCAGATTTCAAATGGTTCAATTAAAATCATTCTTTGTTTGGATTCATTAAAATTAGAGATGTCAAAAACTTTGACTTAACAGGAACTTTATTGAAAGTTGATGAACAGAGGCGACGTTCCTAAAGAGTGAAGATCTGAACCTTAAGTTTCGTCTTTCCTACTTTTTTTTCATTTTTTATTTTTTATAAATTAATGAATTTTCTAATATTAAGCCTGAAACTCGACCCAAACCAACCCATTAAGTTTAGGTTGGTTTGGGTCATGCATCAAAATTCCGCAAAATTAACCCAACCCAAACCGACTAGATTTGATCAGGTTGGGTCCATAAATACCTCAAACCCGACCCAACATGTGCCAACTATTAACTCTAACAGTGTGTAGGATGGAGACTGACGAAGGAATTACCATGTTTCTCTTTTGTCATTCTCGGGAATGATTTGATGAATTTTTTTTTGAAAAATGTTAGACAAAATAGGTAGATTGGTCCCATACTTTTTTTTTTTTCACATCAATCCTATAAGTTTTTAATTTTCAAATGGGTCCTACAAGTTACATTATGTTTCCACGTTGGTTCTTTCCGTCAATTTCGAACGAACGTCGTTAGATTTGATTTGATGTGGCTATCACGTTAGTCTGATAAGTGGCTTTTGATTTGACGGTGTTAGGTCAAAATTGACAGAAAGGACTATTGTGAAAACGAAACGTAAAGTGTAGGACCAATTTGGGGAAAAAAAAAACTTATAGGACCAATATGAAAAATAAAAAAAGATATAAGATCAATATACCTATTTTGCCTAAGGAAAATTCTAAAACACACTCTTTATCACACTCCTCTTCAACACACCCTCTATTATTTGGTGAATTTCATATGAGACCCACCAAAACACATGGTCTCACATAAAATTCATCTAATAATAGATAATGTGTTTAAGAGGAGTGTGATGAATTGCTCTTTGCCAAAATGTTACCTTGAAAATTGTTGAGAACTAAAATGGGCTTTTTACTTTAAAAAAAAAAAAAAAAAGGTTAAAACGCCACCACCTATTGTCAAGTTCTCTTAAGTATTTGCTTTCTTAATCCTTACTCCGTCTCCCTTCAGCGCTCTATTTCTAATGCTTTCGGTGGGTGTGTTGTGTTTGAGAGTTGACACAGTTGACCTCTTCCCTTGAATCCGTTGTTCCAATATGTACCCACAGCATGTTTCCTTCACCAACCTGCAGCAACCATACTATTCTCCAGACCCATTCTTGTTATCTTTCCCTCAACCCTCAGATTCTGTTCTCCATCCTCCCGGCACCGAACCACTTGGAAATTCAATCTCATACCTTTCAAATTCAACCCCTTCTCCTTTTTCTGCTTACGGTTCCCAAACAACAGATTCTCTGAACTGGATCGCCAAACAAGCTAGCCCCATCAGACATGATCTTGTAAGTCCCTCCCTTTTAATCAAAGTTTTAAAATTGAGAACATTATAACTTTTTCTTATGTTATGCAGTTATAACCCTTATGTTATTGTTATTATTGTTGCATTTGTGGAAGTTGTTAAATCAAAATGCTTGTTGTGTAATTGCGAAATGACAGATAATTTTAGATAATTTTTTTCATGTGATTTTTTTTTACTTGTTGATAGAAATGTGGAATTTTTATGTATCGGTGTTGGAATTCGTCTTAATCTCTTTAGGGTAATACGTTTGAAGAGAAAAGGAATGAACTTAGTCTGGCAATGACATGATCCTCGTAAAGATTTTCACATGGTAACCATTAAATATGATTATCTTGGGATGGATACCTCGTAGTTTTTTTATTCTCTGTCACTGTGATTCTTTTCAACAATTTGAGAAATCTGGAAGGAAGAAGATGAAAGAGAAGTTTTTTTTTTTTTTTAAATTATAATTCATGTCAATTATTGTTAAATATTCAATTTAAATAGAAAAATGGTTAATGTTAAATTAGGGTGTAATTTGTTTAATTATGTAAATTGTGGTGCAAAGTGCAGCGAGAGTAATAAGTTAAGGACCTTTTTGTGGGTTTTGAATGTAATGGGAACCCTCAGATTTGAACTGGGGTTTTGAATTCCAATGCTTCTAATATGCAGGTTACTGGGTCATCACATGAGACTTCAGCAGTTTCTACAAGCTTACCTGCCACATGGATTGACACATGGTCACATCAATTTTCTGCTAATGATACCACAGGAATGATTCCTAACCAAACCAAAGTCACCAACCCAATGAGATGTGAGGTTTGCAAAATTGATTGTAACAGCAGAGATGTTTATGAAAAGCACATATCAGGAAAGAAACACAAGAGGAATCTGCAGCTACAGACTAGTCTCACTAATATAATATCATCAAGATCCTCTCATGCAAGTGTACAAAGTCAAATGAGTAGTATCCAAGGACAAGTGTTGACTGGTGCTGTAGGCAAGGAATTAGAATCCAAGAAACAGAAGGTTTTGAATGGTGGTGCGACTATTGATTCCGTAAAGGTTTGCACAGTATGCAATATTGAGTGCAATAGTCAAGAAGTATTGATAAAACATCTAGCTGGGAAAAAGCATCGTGCTCAGGTGAATTATAAATTAAATTACCCTTTTTGTATGGTGAAATGCCAGGTTAAATCATATATGTTGCTGTGTTCTCCACTTCTTCTCATTCATTTATATCACAGTTCAGATTTTAGTGCTTATATAAACACAATGCATTGTAGTGACAAACTTGTAGGCATAATTACTTAAAGGTTTCTTGTATTAAACAACTTATTTTGACAGAACCTGAACATTAACAGGAAGAGAATTGGTTTTCTATTATTGCCTAAACTTTTGGTCATGGTTTGCAAAGACTGTTTTCACAAATCATTTTAATCTTGAATCTTACATAGCATAGAAAACCCTGCCTATGTTGTGCTTTGTTGTAGCTTTACATAGTCGGTCCCCACCTAATGAGAAAAGACTTGGTTGTTATTATATTGCAAAGAAATTTAATATCAGTTAGCCAAATTCCAATTTTTTAACCCTAGATCTAATAACTTTTTACTACTTTTTAACTTTTTACTACTTTTTAAATTTTGTATATATCTTATTGTTTTCTCTTCTCTATAACATTGGCATACTTTATTTTTTCAATATTTTCTTATTTTTATGTCCTAGGATTTGGTGGTCTAATAAAAAACTGTAGCATGCCTACTATCCACTGTGAAAAAGTGAATGAAAGAAAAATGGGGTGGGTGGGAGAGGAAGAAAGTAATTCCGGGGTAACATTTAATGAATGCAGTGATGACCTGAAATAACCATACAGGAATCGATGAGCTGTTAACTAATTCAATTTTCTAATTTTATATTATCAGCTTCACAATCGATCTGTTGTATATTATTGTGAACTGCTCAAGCGGAGACTTCCTTTTCCAACTAGATTTTATGATTATTACTTTTGTGCCATCAGTTTATCTGGTTGTATTTTATACCTGCATTTTGCTAAGTCCACATTTTATTGTTTTACATGGTGAAATGCAAGAAAATTGTATGGTGGGGAACCATTAAGGGAATATTTCTAAGCCAAGCACTGTTGGTCACTCTGTAGGTTGGCTTGATGTCTAATAATGGGATCGGTCCATCTATTGCTGCATTTAAGCGTCATGGCATTGGTCCTTGGAAAAAAGCTCCAGAGAAAATCAAGGTTGCTCAATCTGCACGGTGTGAAGTTTGCAAGATCAATTGTACTAGCAGGGATGTGTATATTGTACACTTGTCAGGGAAGAAACACCTGAAGAACTTGGAGAAACTGTCAAAACCAAAAGTTGATACTGGTGCTGGTGCCACTACAGGAAATGCTTTGCAGTGTGCAACAAATCCAATAATTGGGCCACAGGAAAAGCCAGGTACCGATAAACCAAAACCGCAGAAGGCACCTGAAATGGGTATTGAGGCAAAGAAACTTAAAGTTGTAGAAGGTGGAGCTTCAGCAGCTGCTGTTAGATTGTGCACCCTTTGCAACGTGGTGTGCAACAGCCAGACTGCTTTTAATGCTCACCTTGCTGGGCATAAACATGCTGCTGCGTTGAAGAAGCAGGCAGAGTCAGGAGGGGAAACTACTGGCTGAGATGATTACTGCCTTAGTGCCATCTAAACTGGGAAAAGTTTACAATGAACATTGTTCTTTTCGGGTTCATCTCCTCTCCAGTTACCGGATGTTTCTAGTAGAAGAACTTTACCTATATAATAATATAATATTATTTTATAAATATTATCATTTTATTATGTGTCTATCTCTCTCGTACTGGAAGCATCCAGTAACTAGAGAGGAACCCCGTATGTTCTTTTGCTGGTTGTTAAGTGAAGCTCTTGTTTATTTTTTTATTTTTTTTATTTATTTATTTTTTTTTTTGTACATGAAGCCCTTTTATTTTCATTGGATTTTGATATCTTGTATAGCTTGTTAAGTGTAGGAGAGGAACCTACAGTTTATATTTTGGAATTAAATAATTCTGTGACATCCAAGATACATAAAGATGGAGGTTTCCAAATTTGGTGGGCGGATTCATTTTGTTAGTTATATTTGCTGTGTTTCTCAGAAACATTTTGTTTCGGTCAGTTGGTCAATAATTATAGGTTAGTAACTTTTGACCTAGTTTTTCTTGGGCATAAAAGCTACTTTAAATCTAAAGTTAAAAAATAAGTGCTTAAAAAAGTTAAAGTTATTTGGTGATTTTCAAATTTTTCTACCTTACAAGCTACTTTTAAGCTAAAAGTAGTTTGATAACTATTTTTTAAATAAAAGCTCTAATTTTATTTAAAATTACCATGAAGGATATCTAATTATAAACATTTATATATTACTAATGTATGAAATAATATAAATACAAAAAGATGAATTTTTTTAAAAAGGAATATCAATTAAAGATGAATATTTTTTTTATTATATTAGAAAACATATATGCATTTGAGACTTTTTTGAGAGACCACCGCCTGGAATGGAGTTGCTTCTCCATGCTGCATTTCTGGTTGCTGGTAGAAGGAATTTCGAGCACTAATGTTCACTTTTTTTCCCTTCACATATTTTATCTTTGTTCCTTGTGTCTCGTCTTATAGCTTAGCGGGGGTTCTATTTTGTAGTGAGGAAAAGTGACATAAAGAAGTGATGCCCAGATCCGCACACCTGCGTCCACTCTCGCCAGCTAAACAAGATGGGAAGGTACCAGAGTGAAATGTGTTGAGTCATTAAAAGTTGTACATTTGTCCTAAGTTTTAATGAATATTAAACACTTGTTCAATGATTTAATTTAATTATTTATTGTTTACCGACATGTCTACTTAGTGTACAAATGAATATTTTAAGTAAATTTACTCACTCGTCTGCTCTAAGTCAAATGGTCAAAGTCAGAGATAAACTTGTCTTATGAAGAAACCTGACTTGTCTACTGAAGTTATCACACCCGTCCGAAGAACTCTCAAGGCTTTGACTTTTTGGAGAAGAGTCAACTCGTCTAATGAATGTGTTTTCACCCGTCTGCTGACATTCTGTGAAGAACTAACTATAGATTGAAGACTTTCGTATGTTGTCTCTTCAAGTCAAAAGATGCTGAAGTTTTCTCATACAAGCATCAAGTAATTAGAAGCACCAAACGGCTTACATCGTGGTCGAGGTACACGAGGGCAGCTGTGAAAGGCACATAGGAGGAAGAGCACTATCAAAACAATATTTGCGAGCTGGATACTATTGGCCAACACCGAGAGCCAATGCTGAAGAATTCTTCCAGAAATGCGATAGTGCCAACGGAATACAGATCTCCATCAAGCTCCACCTGAAGCACTGAACTCCTTGAACTCATCATGGTCGTTCTTCCAATGGGGGATGGACATTTTAGGACCGTTCACCAGCTCACCGGGACAACTAAAATTCCTCATTGTAGCCGTTGACTACTTCACCAAATGGATTGATGCCGAGCCACTAGCACAAATAACTTTGGCCCTGATCCAGCGATTCACCTACAAGACTCATCTCCAGGTTGGGAATTCCAGTGGCCATTGTGACCGACAACGGGACCCAATTCACTGACTAAAGGTTTAAAGAACAATTGTCCGAACTCTCCATCAAGCAACACTTCACCTCAGTAGAACACCCACAGACCAACGGTCAAGCCGACGCTGCAAACAAGGTAATACTCAATGGGATCAAAAAGAGACTCGATCATGCTAAGGGAAGGTCGGCGGTAGAGCTCGACCATGTGCTATGGAGTTATTGGACCACACCCCACAGCACCACCAACGAAACCCTTGTCAGTTTAATCTACGGGTGTTAAGCAGTAATTCCAGTAGAACTAGGGGAACCTTCCTGGCGGTATGAAAATTTCCGACCCGAAGGGAACTAGCAACTCTTAAGAAATGACCTGGATGAAGTCGAGCAAAGAAGGGAGATGGCGTGCATCCGAGAAGCCGCCCTTAAACAAAGGGTGGCCTCAAGATACAACAATCGGGTAATCACAAGGAAATTCGAGGAAGGGGATTTGGTGCTAAGAAGAGCAGACATAGGGAACAAGAACACCGTTTAGGGAAAGTTAGCCCCTAGCTGGGAAGGGCCATACATTGTAGTAGAGCGAGCTAGGAAAGGAGCTTATGTACTAAAGAATTTTTCTGGTGATCAGTTCCCAAGATACTGGAATGCCACAAAGCTCTGAAGGTATTACAACTAGGGCCGCAGTTGTAAACCACAAATCTTAAGTTCAATCAATGACAAAGACTAAGAGTTTTCACTGAGTCTCAAAACGACCCGAGTCCTCCCTGA
This sequence comes from Echinosophora koreensis, assembly GCA_035048595.1. Lineage (NCBI taxonomy): Eukaryota > Viridiplantae > Streptophyta > Magnoliopsida > Fabales > Fabaceae > Echinosophora > Echinosophora koreensis. Next base: position 654,620 of record JAPCYP010000132.1, read on the forward strand.
CCATTCTTCAAGAAAGCTGCCAGAGTCTTAACTCGGCCCCCGGACTAGGGTTTTCACTCAGTTCCATAAACAAGACTTAGAGTTTTCACTCAGTCTTAAAACGACCTGAGCCCTCCCTAACTGGTCGTCAAGAAAGCGGCCAGAGTCTTAACTTGGCCCCTGGACTAAAGTTTTCACTCGGACCCGTAAACAAAACATAGAGTTTTCCACTCAGACTCAAAGCAGCCCGAGTCTGTGTTAGCTGGGCAAGGAGGAAACGGTTGGATTCGGATCGATCTCCCAAAATTGGATAAATAAAAAGAATAGAAACAAAAAGAGACAAAACAAAGTCCTTTAATTAAAGATAAATTGAGAGAACAAATAAACGGATACAATGGAAAGAAAATACAAATAGTCATAAACTGTCCTGAAAAGAAGGGCAAAACCAAAGTTTGGAAGTCATCTAAACGAAGGAAGCTTTTCGGGCAAGAGCGAACCCGTCTCAAGAGGGATTCTCTCCGAAGGCCCTCGGACCAAGCCGCTGGAGAAAAATGGTAGGTGGCCACAACCAAGACGAGCTAACTCCATCTGTCGTCTCAACCACAGACCATAGCCCTCCGCTGCACCCCATCCTCCTGGTCATGACAACCAGGCAGGATGGATACAAAGGAAAAAGGCATGGGCAGGGAGGGACCCACTCCAAGAAGGTAGGCAGCCAAAGACGAAGCCTTGGCTACCATAACAACTTGAAGGTCGGTGACCTATTTCGAGGTCACTGTGGTCAGGTGAAAAGCAAGGAAAACTTCAGGGATCAGCCTTCCCACCTCCATGCAAAGGGAAAGCTGGTAGCCAGCACTGGCAGGAACACGTAGTCCTGGCCAAGTGTCCAAAAACTCTGCTTCCCTTCCAAGTGAGGGAAGAACTAGGTTGTCCCTGAAACCCTCCTTTCACCCCCGAAGATGTGCGCGACAAAGAGACGTCGCAAACCTCATCGGCACTCACCCCTCGCAAACATCATCGCCACTCAAAGTGTGTAGTACAAATAATACATAGCCTCCAACATAGAAACCATCGCTCTAAAATCTGATGGGAAAAAGGAACTCCATGACAAGAGAAAAGATAAGGGAATTACAAAGCAAATGTAAGATCCATGTTGCTATTTATAGCAAAAACGAGGATTTCTCCTTCTCGAAGAAAAACAAAGATCTTAAAAGATCTTGAAATAGGATAGTCCCCAAAAAATAGTCACACGTAACTGAAAAGACTATTGGGTGAAAAAGCAGCTGGGATAAAAATATCACTAAAAACATCACATCGAAAAAACCAAACGAATAAGAAACGTCTTTGAATGGACTCACATCAAAACCAAGGAAAGAAATTCCAAAAATAAAAACCACGTGTCTTTCCCTTCTTTAAATGGAACGACTCTGCCTGAAACCAACCAGGGTCGTCCCAAGGGCATCTGTTCCAGTCGAAAAATGACAAGGCCCAAAGACATTCCTTCATTTGGCCCAAGAAGGGTTTGAACCTGACAAAACCCCGATGAAATGCCGAGCAAACTGCTCCGACTGACCAAACTGCTCGGCCACCCCATTTTTTTGTATGAAGTGGACTTTCCCGCTTTGGGAAAGAACCAATCATACCTACTCACAGACACATCAGACAAGAAGGAAAACCATCCCTCATTTCCTGACACACACGATTGTCATTGCGGACACCCCCTTCTGCCAAGATTAGAGAAGGACTAACACGCCTCACAGCATGGGGTACCTTCCTTGGAAATATCATTTTGAAACCAAAGAACAAGTATAAAAAGAAGTCCCCATCATCAAAAGGAGTTATGCACTTTATCATTACAACAACACCATAGATTATCTGCTAGACCATTGTTGACTTAAGCATCGGAGTGTCTTCGCAGGTACACCCCCTCCCCCCACCAAAAAAACATTCGGTTCAACATGAAGGAGTAGGATGAAGAAGAAGAAGTAGCCAGAATAATGGGCCGAATCATCAGAGGCCTAATACCAAAAGTGATGCTGTTGTGTTTTGGTTTTTTGGCCAGAACATGACCATTTCGGGGCAAAAAAAAGAAAGGCCACATTGGTAAAACTTTGCAAATTAAGGGACCATTTTGGAACAAAAAAAGTAAAAAGGGGACCAAATTGAAACCTAAAGTAAAGATAATGGACAAAAAATATAGTTTAACCAAATTTTTATTTACAAGATTATGAAAATGTGATAGTCTATTTATTTTTTTAATTTCACATACCCCATCTTAAGCACATATTTCTATTTTTATATTATCATATAATATTGAAATCTTTATTCAATGATAAACTTAAAAAAATAATTTAAGGAAATTTTTTCATAAATACAAGAATAATTAAGTTATAAATGAGCTAAATAAGTCAAACTCAAACCTCCAAATTCTACAATTTCTGTACTTTACACTCTTTCTTTTACTTTCTGCATATTTTCATTATTGCAAGTCTTTTGTTTTCTTTGAAAATTTGGTTTGTTCATAGTCAAATTCTTTTGAGAACCTTGTAAAAGCAAGAACATCACGTAACTTTGAACCCATAATTAAGGGAAGGAACAGGCCAGGTCGCTCGTCGGGAGCCTATGTGTTACCAAGTGGCTTCAATCTCAAGGGGGGTGAATTGAGATATTAAAATTTTTGTCCCATTTTTGTGACCTAAACTAATTTATTGGAAATTATAAAAGATAAAGTAGAAGAGAATCACACAGTCGATTTATACTAGTTCAATCACTCCCTTGAGTGACCTATATCCAGTCCCCACAATACATTTGTGAGTATTTTCCACTAAAACAAATCCAAGCTTTACAATAATTAAGCACTCTTCACTTGGGATCCCCCACCCTTGTGCAAGAGCCTCTAAATCAAACCAATGGATACCTCACCCTTGTTAATCACAAACTAGAGAGATACCTTACTCTCTTTAACTAACAAGAATCAAGCAAAAAAGGATTACAAAGAAGAATACTACGAAAGGTTGAATTAATACAAGTTGAAGCATTATGACTCTTGTGTAGGATTGGCTCAAATCTTAATCTCAAGAGTGAAAGATTGATTAATGAGGTTAGAGTTGTTGGGCAAGTGTTTTAAGAATAGTAACCTAGGGTTTTTCGAGCTACTGGTGTGTATTTATAGTGAGGGATGAAAATATGACCATTTTGCACAGTTGTCATGCACTTATAGCACCAGAAAACACTTTTCCCCGAAAAATAATCGATTATATTTTCCCCTATAATCGATTATTCCGCCAAAATAATCTGTTATGCTCCAGAATATAATCGATTATTTACTTTCTGCTAGAATTGAAAAATTCAAAAAATAATCGATTATGTAAATACAACTAATCGATTATGAGCTGTCAGTTTTGAATACCGAGTCTTCCAGAATGAAATAATCGATTATGGAAATACAAATAATCGATTATGAGCTGTCAATTTTGAATATTGAGTTTTCCAGAATGTAATAATCAATTATGGCCAGAAGGATAATCGATTAAAATGAACTTTTTGCTAGAAAAAGGAAGTATTTCGTACTTAGAAGTATTCTAGCATCCATGAAAAACATTTTTGATATTTAGCTTTCTTCTAAAATATTTGAAGCCATTTTTCCAAGTCTTTGAAAACACTTTAAGCCCATTTTCAATTTTAAATCCAATTTTAGTTATTTCAATTTTAATAGCCAATCCTACACTTGAATCTTACAAATAATCCTAAGACCAAACTTAAACTATATACCCTTGAAGTTCTTTTCTTGGTCTTGGATGATCTTTCTTTGATCTTGCAATTTCATTTTCTCAATCAATTGTTTTGCTTTTGGTGCTCATCATCAAAATTAATTTCCTGAAAGTACATAGCATCCACACTATGGCCTATCCTATTAAAGGCCTATCTTAACCTAGCCTATTTAATAAAAAGATATGGTCAAGGCTTTCTAAAAAAAAAAAAAACTAATATAGCTAAAGAGGCCAAACGTAAGGCTTTAAAAAATGCCTATCGGGCCAATCAGCCCGACCGATTTAACAATTTTTTTTTTTGACAAAATCTAATGTGATCTTATGTCACCATGATTCATTGATAAAAAGAAGAAAAACAAAATAAAACAAAATCATGGGGAACGTAAACCAAAATCATGTAAATGAAATAGAGTCATTTAAATTTAATATTAAGTTTTCTATTCTTCCTCAGATTATACTTCTGAGACTTAGACATAACCACTTTGAAATCAGAATCAACTTCAGCAGCATTATCAAACCGCTCTGCTGATAGAGTCATTATTTAGGTCATCCTCATCCCTATTTCACAAAACTTAGCAGATCGATTTAACATATATACATATATAATATAATTTGATATATAATTTGATATATTATAATACTATAATATATTATTTATAATTTATAATATTTATAATATTTAAAAGGAAAGGCCTATTGGCACATGTCTACTTGCGTATTTATTTGTGAATATCCAATGACCTATTTATAGTATAGGCCTATCGATCTTCTTATCAATAAAGGCTTACAAGCCAATTTATAAGTGAAGGCCACCTATTTATAGGTGAAGGCATATTTTAAGGTCTTATTGAAAAGGAGACTTTAAATAGGTTTCCAAGTCAGGCTTTGAAGTTGGCTAGGTCAGATCTTAAAGCTTGGCCTATATCGATTGAAACAAGCCAGGCCTATTTATGTCAAGGCCTAACTCGAATTAACCTATTCCCATCCCTACCAGCCAATCCATAATAGACTAATCTCAATAATTTGTTGTTAGGATTAGCCTTAGCAAAAAAAAAAAAAAACTCGGACAATACACTCCTACTTTTGGCAACCATTCTGGTGGTGTGCGCAAATGTCATGATTTATCAATTCTCGGTTTAACAAGTTTTTAATTGAGGAAAGACCCATTCATTTTTCTTGGGAAGGCAGAGATAGGCTCAACTGGCATTAATATATAATAAAATTTTGTTACTTGAACATCAAATTCGACATATCATATTTAATCCCATATATATTTATCTCTATTTCTCACTTTTTATCTTTTATATATATATATATATATACATTTTAAAAATACATTAACAAACCAAACACACTCTAAATATATCCCTATTTTGATCATCAAGAAATATGTTCCAAATATATACGTGTGGGTGTAAAACGAGACAAGTTGGGTGGTCGTAGCGGTGGAACCCTTTTGCTTGGTCGTAACAAGCAAGTGCGGTTTTAATTAAAAATGTACTCCCTCTGTCTCTTATCTTTGATTTTTTAGCTATTTATTTTTGTTTCAAAACAATAGGTGTTTTATAAACCTAGGGTATAATTGACCAATTTTTTTTCCATGTATACCCTTATATAGAATTCAATTGATTTGCCTTGAAAATACACAAAATTATCCATACTTAAATTCAATCATAAATGCTGATTTCCCTTGATTAACCTAGTGAAATATGAAGTATTTATTTAGATTAATACAATTAGAATTTGTAAATAATTAATGATAGAAATAAGTGTATTTTGATATAAATATATACAAATTAATGATTTTTTAATTTATGTGTAGAAATCTTAAAACACCAAAGATAAGGAACCGAGGGAGTTGAGAAGTACAACAAATCACCTCTACCCTCACCAATGGATGGCCCAGTACACAAACTCACTCCCGTGAGCATAGGATAACACATAAAATAGATCTTTTAGAAAACTACACCACGCAGCATCGACGACAGCATAATGTTATTAACTACTCAGGTATTACAATAGTGGCTTCATAAGTTACTTATTCACTTGGCAATTATTTCAGTTCAAAACAAACACATTTGAAGGCTAACTATCACCGATATCTTTTGAAAAAACCCAGGTGAGTCTATATCAAAACTCTGGATTTTCCTTGGTATTGTTTTCTTAATTAAATCAATGATGACAATGATTCTGATGCAGAAGTATTTCCAGATAAGATTTGGAGATCAATACTCATTCACTCTAAGGTGACCTGAAAGCTTCACCTGCATATCGCACACTTCCAAGTTCCTCTTCAATGCGAAGAAGCTGAAAAGAAATTTTAACACATTCATTCAGGGAAATGTGCATTAGATCACTCCATTATAATGCTAATCATTGACATAGTAGTCAGCAACTTAATATACTTAAAATTAAATGAAGTAGACAACTTCCACGTGATCATGTATGTCCAACAAAACTATGAGCCAATTATTCTAACTCATAAAGCATAATAATATTCAATTTCTTTGTTTCACTTATATCAATCTTTTACCATACCATGTCCAGTCAATACCCAAATAAAAGAGACAAGTTAAAATAGGTCAAGGAACAAGTTGCATCGGTTTAGTCATAAGAATGTACTTTAAAACATCATATAGGTTTTGTTAAACCTTGAATCGAAGAGGAGAAGAATATAACACATGATTCCACTTACCTGATTGTACTTTGCCAATCGCTCACTTCGGCAAGGAGCACCAGTCTTAATCTGGAGGACAGAAGTTGGATAATCAGCATGAAAGTGATAACATCAGGGCGTGGCACAATTTACAGAACTAAAAATATTAAATTCACCAAACAAAATGATTATGGATAAAGAACCTGTCCACTGGCTAAGCCAACAGAGAGATCAGCAATGAAGTTATCCTCAGTCTCACCACTCCGATGACTAACCATGACACCCCAACCTGCAGCTTTAGAGTCAAGTGCAGCCTGAATAGACTCAGTAACTGTGCCAATCTGGTTAACCTGCAGTCAACGGATAAAAGATAAAACAATTAAAGCATTATTAATCGGCATGTCTCTCCAGCAATTTCTGCCTGGTGTTTGATTAGGTTTAATTAGATGGAAGATAGAAAAAACTTAAAGCCAGCTGTCTGTGAACAGTAAACGGGGGCAAATTAAACTAAATATATAAACAAAAATGACCTAAAAATTCTGTTATATATTATATTAGCATGATGAGCGCAAAAAATATATCCAAGAATCCTCACCTTTAGAAGCAAACCATTGCAAGCCTTCTTCTGGATGGCTTCAGCTATTCTCTTTGGGTTTGTAACTAACAAATCATCTCCTACAAGTTGAATATCAACTGAAGAAAGTAGTGAAGCCCATGAACCCCAATCATCTTGATCAAATGGATCCTCAATTGACACAATGGGGAATTCTTTCACAAAGTCTTGATAAAGTTGGCCAAGACTCTGAGCAGAGTGAACATGAGTTCCATCATTTGGCTGCTTCTTGAAGTTTAAATCATACTTCCCATCCTTAGTGTAAAACTCTGAAGCTGCAACATCCATTCCTATTTTAATCTGCATCATTGTATTTTATTTCCTGATCAGTACAAGCGGAAATTCAAATTATGCAACAGCATGAAATAATGAAAACACAGCCCACCTTGCCAGTATAGCCAGCCTTCTCAATGGCATCGATGAGTAAAACCAGCCCCTCCCTGTTATCTTGAACATTGGGAGCAAATCCTCCTTCATCTCCAACATTACATGCATCTTGTCCATATTTTGCCTTGATTATGCCCTTCAATACATTATAAACTGTTCCACAAGAAAAAAAAAATCATTAAAAATGTGCCATATAATATGCAATCAAGAAATTTTGAGTTTAGATCAGTCATCAAAAGTCAAAACAGATGCCAAACCTAAAGGAAGAACCTAGTATCACAATGAAAATTAATATCACAAGTTATACCAAATCAAGTTGAATACCAAAATGAGAAAATGCACACAAAAGATGTGTGGTTGTAGCCACATTTCATACAAATTCAAAGCCATACTACCCCAGTGTGGTTACTGGTTACAGTCATAAAAGCAATAGGCTTCTAACCTTCACTGCCCATGCGGAGTGCCTCAGCAAATGAAGTTGCTCCAATTGGGAGTATCATAAATTCTTGCATAGCCAGATTATTTCCAGCATGACTGCCCCCATTTATAACATTAAAAGCTGGAACCGGCATAACAAGTTCTTTTGTTCCTGAAATCTCTTGGATGTGCTTGTACAAAGGCACTCCCTTTGCTCCTGCACCAGCTCTACACACACTCAGTGAAACTCCCAATATTGCATTAGCCCCTAGTTTTGACTTGTTAGGAGTTCCATCTATTTCCAGCATAATAGCATCCACGTCAGCTTGATTCCTTGTAAAACACAGAAATAAATTTCAGCTTACAGAGCACAAAATGTCCAAAACAGAACAGCATACTACATTTAAGAGTGTATGTAAATATAAAATCAGTTACCTTTCTTTTTTCTCTTTGAAAAAGAATAATAAGTAAGAAAGACTGACTTAAAAGCAGAAAAGATAGCAAAAGCCAAGCAAAACACTCAAAACTGGCGTGCAGTTCACAGTGCATAGCAGGCTAATTACAATGACCTAGCTTAGAATTACATCAGCTAACTATCTCTATATCATATTTCACATCAGTTCGATTGTATAAAAGGTGCTGCCTCTACGGTGTTTTACTTTACAGCTGCAGCATGATCATAGGTTTCCAACTTATAATACAATATTAACAAAACACAGTAAAACACAAATTGTATTCTTTGGATAGCTGATATTGATAGATACCTACTAACTGTCTAACTGTTTAACTGACAGTTAACTAACTATAAAGTGAGTATAGTGGAATATAAATAAGAGAGAGGGGTCTTTGGATAAGGAGGTGGATTTTTGGGTGGAAATTGGAAGTGGGAGAGCAGTAGAATCTCTCAGATATCCTCCAGTTCATTCTTTGTAATTCTGTCCTGTTATCATATTGATACAGAACCATTTTCTGAATAAAATCAATATAATTCAATACATTTTCCTCAACTCTAATCCAGTACCTATCAGATATCAACTATGCAGAACAAGTGTGTAATATATGCGTGTTAAACAAAGGCTCAACAACTTGAATCATTTGATTGACAGTCAAATAGCTGGTTATAAAGGCATAATTATATGGACAGTTCTTGAGCTTAAATTACCAAAAAAGAAAAATTATCATGTCACTCAATTTTTTTTTACACCTGATTAATGATGTACAAATTCATGTTTAATCACGTGTATTGGACAAGTTGTTAATAGTGCACGATAGCACCGAGCGGCCTCATGACACATTGCAGCAGGTGGTCGCTATTCTGAGTTTGTGGTGTCGGTTTGTGCATCGCGGCTATCGTGGCCACTATAGCGGCAGAATCAAAGCACTATATGCACCTTTTGGCCACGATTCTGAAATGGACAAAAAAAACTATTAATGGCCTCAAATCTGAACATCAAGAGGCATTTGTTTTGGGTTTTGGTTGGTGCCCGGGGGGGGGGGGGGTGGGGTGGGTGTGGTTGTTAATTAAGGTTTTTGAGTTAAAAAGAGGTTTTCAAAAGGAGATGGGAGAAAACCCTTCATGCCTCTCATCTCTCAGTCTCATACACCTTCCTTTCATTGCTACTGTTCGACCAATTCAACCCATTGCCCTCTAGCAAGTTTCCAACCACGACCTGGTGTTTTCTGGTGAACCTACCCTCTGTCCATCGACTGATTCGACTCTACATATTTGCTTCCTTGACTTTTGTTGTTATTAACTTGTATGTTTTGCTTAAGGCCCATGACTTTATATGTCATGAATTTTGAGCAATCTTTTTAATTTTTGAGCATTTATATGTTTATAATATAAAATATTTAACCTGCAAAAGAAACCCCAATATAATAGTCACCCATTCATCCCGCTACGTGCTATCCTGTCATAGCGTTTTTGGGGTCGGCCGCTACACGCCATTATCCATAATTGATAACTATTTTATTGGATGGTTAACAGTTAACCTTTAACTATGAATGTATCCATTAAAGAACCCGTTAACTATCCACTATACGTTGTTCGTGGTATTGAATATCATAAGACTATATCTTTTCTAACATATGTTCATACTGTTATTCGAGTTCTTCTCTTTTTTGCAGGATGTTTCAACATGTCTATTAGGACATATTGGAGTATCATAATCGGCAGGAGACTTTTCTGCTTTACAGCAGTTGACATGGTGATCTTTACAGGAAAAGGAGTGAATTTTGAGTGTTGAGTGATGAGTGGAAAACACTCAGTAAGATTGGTGTGAACTACAAATTGTGAGAGATGAGCCAACTGCTCAAGAGGAGTAAAATTAGAGTGCTGAGTGGTCTGTGAGGGAGTGATTATCCTGTGAGGTTTGTTTTGCTATATCTTGTTATCCTGAGGCCACGGATGGTAGTTAGTTTGGCTGATTGGGCAGCATTGAGAGTTCTTTATCTCACAATGGTCTTCAAAGATGTTGTGGGAGAAGTTTCTCTAGTATTTCTTATGGTGACTAGCTCTGAGTGGTATGAAAAATATACAACTGCTTCATCACCAGCTTTGTATCCTTTTGGTCCTTTCTGGCTACTCTGTGCGGTACTGGTCCAGCAATATTAGTAGGGCAGGTTTGTGATTCTGGAAAAAACATAACATATCTTGCTGCCTAGAGTTCTTGAGGGCTTGCATGTTAAAAGTTTTCGGGTGAACCTTAATGCCAATAAATTAAGGGGTCTCATGGGTGTTGTGGCCTTAAGTGGAATTCTGCTATGGTTGTGGTGGAGCTGTATTATTTTCGTTGAATGTCATCCTATGCTTAATTTATACAAAGGTAAAGCTTACTGGAGGATTTACCTTGGTGGGGCGAATCTGATATGTTCCTAAAGGGTGGGGCGAACATGAATTTAGGCTGATTTCGTTCTACAGTGATGTGGGGGACGGTTATTTTCCCCTATGAGTGATGATGTTTTTGGTGAATCTTGGCTCCTTGGCTTCATTTCCTTGTTTGCCTTGTTTAGGCTCTGCAATACAGGGTACTTAGTTTGGTTGTTTTTGGCTTTTGGATGATTGTTATAGTTTGGTTCATATAGAAGTGGGGGCAATGTGTTGTTCAACCTTGTAGCTTCGATCATTCTTTTTTGATAGTGATCCCTAGATCTTTAGGTTGAAGCTTTACATTGTTTCCTCAAAGCTTTTTGATCTTTATGTATATGGGTTCAGGTACCCCTTGTACCTAATTTATATACTTTTTGCTTATTAAAAAAAAAAAACTATCCACTATACGTAATTAACCACGAATTTATACATCATCAACCAAAAATAATGCAAAAAAGTAGTGTGAGAATATAGGGGTTGATTCTTAATACGGTTTACCTCTGAAATGTTCACATGATAGCACTCTAAGTGTGAATCTTGCAACAACAAATGCTACCAGTCCTTGTGATTACAGAACATACTCTTGCTGTTATCTCAAGCAATCCACCTAGTATTCAATTTATTTCTGTTCAAATTCCACCTCAACTATGAGACTTAACCAAGACACCAAGCAGCCAAAGTGACAAGCATACCTTTCTTCCAGTGTAACAAAGCAAATAGACACAATCATTAACTACAACAATTTGGTTCCACTACAACAGAAAAAAAAAAAAAAAAAAAAAAACTCCTCTAAAATGATTTTATCTTTAAAATGATCCAGTAAGGGTTTACCTAGGGATTAAAAACTTTATGCACTTTATCAAATCAAGTTAGATATATGCCGAAAGAATCGTTTACCTAACATCAACACCAACAAGCTGGGGAGCCAAAACGTCATTGATATTCTTAACGGCGTTGAGAACGCCTTTCCCTCCGTAGACACTCTTGTCCCCATCTCTTAGCTCTAAAGCCTCGTAAATCCCGGTGGAGGCCCCACTCGGCACAGCAGATCGGTAAAGCCTGTCGGTCACCAGATCGACCTCCACCGTCGGATTACCTCTGCTGTCTATGATCTGCCTAGCCTTCACTGACTTCACGGCGGACTGCCCTGATACCTTCACCGCCGAAGACGACGGCGGGGAGACGGTGGCAGAGCCGCGAACGGTGAGTGGGCGGCGAGGTTTCCGTGAGTTGCTGAAAGGAAGGGATTGAGGCGTTGAGAGAGGACGGGAGGTGATGGAGGAAGACGGTATTCGGAGAACGGTTTTGGTAGGTTGAGGTGTGAAACTCAATGCCATTATTCCCTTTTTTTTTTTCCCTTCTTTTATATAGTGTTTTGAGCTTATTAGAACGTCACAAACTCTGTGAAGTGGAAGGGTTTATATGAAGGTTTCGGGGTGGTGTTTGTGGGAAACTCCGCCAGAGGGCGATGAAACTTAAACTCGAAAAGAGAAGGGTTAGGGCCTAATAAACAACGCCTTTTGGAGGTTGTTGGGGACAACATGACTCCAAGCGTGGGTGGCGTGGTGGTAGGTGTTAGTATGCTTATGCAATGCATGCGTTTGATGTTGTGCGATGTGTGTAGTTGTGAAAATATTTTTGAGGGGGAAATAAATAATTTTAAAAAATAAAATCATGTTTATATATTGTGTAATGTTATTTGTACACCTGAATTCATTTGGACAATTGGTCTATCAATATTATTTATGTCTTTTTTTTTATTATCAAATTTGTATATATAATTGGCCAAATGTCATTTTACAAAGTAATAAATAAAATCTTCATATCAATGGTTCATGTGGATGTTAAAACCAAAAAAATAAAAAATTAAAAGAAAAAAATAAAAGTGTTATAAAAAATGTGTAAATATGGATGTCCATTTAGTTTCTATGACTCCCATGTGCTAAATATCATGTTAATGGCTCATAACTTTATTCCTTCAATAGAGTTGTAAGTTACAAAAGTTTGGTCCTATAAATAGGACTCATGAGTATTGTAAAATTGGCACCTTGAAGAGTATGATACTGTAACATCCCGGGTTTTAGGGTTTTGTTCTATGTAAGAGGAACATGTTTAAGACTTGGATTATATGGTTAAGATGCTAGTTAAAGTCTAGGAATTTTTGCACAGAAAGTAAGCAATTATCGGGAATGAGTTTAAATGGGAGCAAAACTTGGGGTTTTCCCGATTATCGTCTTTAGAACATTTGAATGTGAAATAAGAAATTTGGAGTTAGAGATGAGATTAGGCATTTTTTTTTATGGTTGGAGGTTGTTTATTAGGTTCTAATGAGCCTATATCTCAAATTTGAGGTCAATCGGACGTCGAACGAACCCTGAACGCAAAGAGTTGACTTTTGGTTAAAAAGTCAACGCTCAAGCGTGGGTGTATCCACGCTCAAGCACCCAAGTCAACAGACAGGGCCATGCGTTGACCTGCCACGTGTCACCAGGGCTGAGGTGGCACTCCAGGAATGGTTGCATGGCGCGGTGGCTTCCCACGCTCAAGCGTGGAACTTCTCACGCTCGAGCGTGGGGACGTGTTTCAGCAAAAAATAAAATGACTTAAGTGACTTAAGTCACTTAAGTCCTAACCAAAAGAATATGAGGCAGAGAGCTGAGGTGAGTTCGGAGAACAGAAAGGAGAGTTCTAGAGAGAGAGAGAGAGAGAGAGAGAGAGATAGAGAATGGGAAATGAGAGAACCTTAAACCACAATTGTTGAGAGCTTTGAAGCTGGAATAACTTCTGTAAATCCCTCACCACACCTTCTTCCACCGTTGGATTGTGTTCAAATTTGATATGGAGGTTCTGAACTAGTAGTTCTTCATATCCGACGGTTGGAATTTCTATATAACCCTCCGAGTGTGAGTTATTTAACTCAGAAGAAGGAGAGCAACTAAACTCGTGTAGCTCCTGACCAGTCACCTTGGGAGGTTCGATCCAGACTCGTTCGCCGTTGGATCGGGCTGAAAGTTTTGGAGAAGGTAAAGGAAAGGTAGTTATTTAAACTCAGCGGTCAAATTTTAAAACAGAGGTCTATATTGTGAGATATATGGCCAAAACAGTGGCGGATTTTGTGGTGTTGTTGCCAATTTTACATTCCTTACAATGTGCCTTTCGTGATGTGATGCTTAGGTGATTTTTCGGAGGCTCTGTTTCTAGTCGAGGCAGAATTGAGGAGTTCGAGGACGCTTCGTTTTAGTTCGTTTCATCTCGTTCCGTTTAGCACACGATTTTCAGGTGGGGGAAAGAAACCATTTAACGTCGGAAACGGCGCAGTTACATTTAGTTCGATAATGGTAGAGGGCGACCTAAACCCTACTTGAGAACAAGTAACGGACAATGTCCATATCACATTGGGGACTACTTAGTGGTACCCATGATGATATTGAAATTGAGCGTTTATTGTCGTGGCGATAATTATATATTATTATATTATTTTAGGACTGGCTACTGTGACTGCTTGGACTGATTGAATTATTATGATGATTGATGATTGATAATATGACTGTTGGAATCTCTTATGAAAATGAGTATTTTATTACATTGGAAATTATTATTATTATATTGGAAATGATGACATGATTAATATGATGACTTGATGACATGATGGCATGATGATGTGAATGTAATGATTATGAGTAGAGGTTGAGTAAGTGATGAGATATGATGAGTCATGATGATGTATTGGGGAAATCATACTTTATGTGTTAGTAGTGCCTAACCGAGACAATTGATGTGATATGATGATGAGATTGATGAGATGAAATTTTATTGAGGTTATTTATGAGGTGATGATGAGCGGTTAGGGCACTAGGGGGTGACCTGAAACATGGTCTGTGATATGTGGACCTGAAACATGGTCGTTATGTAGACCTGAAACATGGTCGTTGGGGTCTATTCCTTGGAGGGAGAATTCCCGGGGTCTAGGCTAACGGCGGACCGTCCTAGACATGATTTCATTTTAGTTGCAGCTATAGTTCATGCGTTGCATGAGCACCCTGGCCGTGGTTCAGAGGTGTGCACCGGATTGTGTAGCTATAGTGCCATTGCTTTGCATGGGCACCCTCCATCCGCGGACGAGGGTGTGTGCCGAAGCCTCTGGGACGTGTCGATTGTTGTGGATATCCGGATATGGTCGACTACCTGTGGTGATTCATAGAGCATTGCATTGCATCATGATGGGGGGTAGAGGAAAGACCCTAGATGTGGATTGAGGATGGTTGTGTTATATATATATATATATTTATATACACTTAATTTTGGGAGACAGATGTTTATCTTGCTGTTATAGAATTAAATGTCGCTAAACCCTTTCCACATTTGGCGTTATATTGTTTCTTATCCCCGTTTCTTTTGTTGTGTGTTCGTTTTGTATATATTGTACCTCAGACCCAGACAGAGCAGATGGCGCTCTGGGACCACCCATGGATGACTCAGGATCCAGGGTTCCCCCTCTCGGGGACCTGTGAGGTGGAGTGCTTAGACCCGAACGGGTGGCTTGTGGACCCGGTCACTCGTTTTGCGGTATATACGGGTCCTATGTCCATCACTACGGGACTTGGGCAGCGAGCGCCTATCGGTTTTGTTGGCACGTTTCGTTTCGGCACGACTTTTCCTTTCCCGATAGGGCAGCCCGATGGACATGTACCACCGATGCCACCCATGTTCGTGATGGCCGCAGTACCCTTCATGGTGCCTTTTGATGCCCTGGTACCAGGACCCATACCTGCACCTGCACCGGCACCACACTACAAAAAAGGCGTGATTACCGACGGCCAAAAACCCGTCGGAAACGTAAAAAATCCGTCGGTAATGCGCGTTTCCGACGGATTTTCCGACGGACCAAATTCCGTCGGTATCCGGCTCGTAGGAAACGATTTCCGGCGGATCGAAACGATTTCGGGCGGACGAGTAGGATCCGCCGGAAACGTTACCAACGGATTTTTCCGTCGGAAACGTTACCCACGGATTTTTCCGTCGGAAACGTTACAGACGGAAATTTCCGACGGATTTTTCCGTCGGTAACTTTTTTAATTTATTATTTTTTTTAATTAAATTTTTTTATTTTAAATATTAATTATTAATTCAATTTTTTTAATAAAATTAAGTTTTTTTTATTATAAATAATTTGTTATATAGATCAAAAAAAGAAATCACAAATAATTAAAAAGACAATTAAATTTAAATTAACATTAATATTCCACACATACAATATTCGTCAGTCTAGAAAACACAAGTAAATAAATATAAAACTATCCTAATCATCATCATCATTATAGTACTCATCATCATCATCATTATGTAGGGGGGAGTTCACCGGCGTCAGACCATCATGCTGCGGCGCAGAAGCCACACCGGCATCATGCGGCTGTGGTGGTGCCACGGTAGAAGTCGTGGATGGCTGGCTGGCATGGATGACCCCCTCTAGAGCGCTGCGCCTCTCTGGTGGAAGCAGCTCGAGCAGAGAGGTCATCACCGTAGACCAAGTCTCCATCTGCTGTTGCATGCGCTCTGCATGCTGCCTCTGCTCCTGCATCTGGTGCCTCAGCTGCCGCATCTCCTCCGTGTCCTGTGAGCCGGAGGATGTAGGCTCCCGAATGGTCAAGCTCGGCATCGAGGCCCGAGTGATGGAACGAGCCATAGTCGCAGTACCGTAAATGCGACCCTTCTTCTTCCCACCCGCCACTTCCATCCAGACCTGGGTCTGTAGTCGGTCGACCTCGGTGGGGTCCAGCTGGGAAGGATCCAAGGCACCAGAGCAGGAGGCAACCTCAGACGCTACCTGACTGAACCTGGCATTGTACTCTGCCTGCGTTACAAAAACTATATTATTAGACTATAATAATGAAAAATAAATTAAATGTAAAAAGATACTTAAATTAGCTCACCACTGTCTGCCTCGACCTCTCATCAACAAACTCGCCAGTGTCTGCGCGAATATGTGTCTGCTCAAACACGGTAGGGACATCAACCGAGTGGGTAAGCTCTCCTACCTGCAACCGACAAAGAAATATAATCAGTTAATTATAAAATAAATCATATAAAAAAAATAAAAAAATACTACTATTTATATGTGCATACCATGTTAATGGCATGCTGCATATGGCTAATCGAGCCACCAGTGTGCATGTTCCCACCCTTCTCGGAAGCCCGATTTCTCTTTGCCTGCTCACACTTCACCTTGTACTCTGGAGTGTCCCAGTACGCACAAAGCGGGGGCCAAATTCTGGGGCCTATGTAATCTGGGCGCACCCGAGATTCCCTAGCCGTCGCGAGCATGTCCCTCAGTCGATTAGACGCTCTTTCGTCAAATATGACGCGTATCTGTGTAGCATGCTCTGGTAACCAGCGCACAAGGGCCTGTTAACAAAGAAGAAATATCAATTTTATACAAAAAATTAAAAAGATATAAACTGCGTGAAAAATAAATATATAAAATATAGGAAAAAATGAAACAAGTTACCCCGAATCGTGTGAAGATACGATCGCGGTCTTCCTTCGGTATCCTCCCCCACGATGGCCAGAAGCGACGATATTGTGCCTTGAGGGCGTAGGTAACGTTCTTCGATCCCACTTTCGATGGGATGAAGCTGCAAAAGTTAAAATTTTATTAATTCAACAATATGCATATCAACAAATATATACTTATCGGATAAATATGAAATAGTCGAAGTTTAAAAATTTCTTACGATCCAGAAACAGGCGTGACCCATGGTCGATCCTCAGGTCTGGGAATCCTGGCCCACTTAGGCAAGTTCTCAGGTGCGACCGAGTGCTGGCCGGACGATGTGGATGGAATGTCCGTGCCGTGAGGGTATGCGGCCCCGGATGATGAGGGTGGAATGGTCGGGTCAGGCTGTGCCGACATACCAGGAGTCGACATAAATGATAATCCTGCTGTCTGTGTGGCATATGCAGCTGATGATGGTGGTGCTGGGTGTGGGTGTGGGTGTGGTGCAAGTCCAGTAGGGGGCGGCGAGTAGCCGGCTACTGAGCCTCGTGGGGCAAATCAAGTGGGTGGAATATGTGTGGAGGATGGTGTAGGGTGCGTCGGGGATGGTGTATGGGCAGGGGATGGTGTAGTATGGGTCGGAGAGGGTGTAGAATGAGTAGGGGGAGGGTGTAGAACGGTCGGGGGAGGCTCTTGTAGCTGGAGTGGGTGCGGTGGGTGCAGAGGAACCTGCACCGAGGCGGGCAAGCACCTGAGACTTAATGGTGTATCTGCCTCGCTTAGCCTTCCCCTTCCCCTTATCACCGCTAGGCGATGGGGGGCGGGGCGGCTCTCCTCCTGATGCTGACATATCTATTTTTTAATCACAATCATAAGTCAATGTAAAAACAATAAATCAATCGACATTTAACAGCATAATCTAATAAGCAAAATTTTAAAATACAACTAAATTACAAAAGTCTTACATTTAAATGCAAAAAAAAAATAAAAAATACAAAATACAAAATACATGATACTGTAACTTAGTAGTAAAATTCCTATTCAGACTCGGTATCATCTTCTGATTGTAAGTCTGACTCTTCTTCTTCTTGCATTGAGTCATCACTTTGGATTTCTTCATCTGATGATGCATTAATCGATACCGATGGATTAGCAATGGCCACTTCTTCCCCATCATCAGCAGATCCCAACATGTCAGTAATACGCTCGACCTCAATTACTTCATTGACATGTGACGATTCATCCGCCTGGAAGGGTATATCATCCTCTGCATTATCGATTTCTATGCGACCCCTAGGTTTGGTAGTGATAGCAACACACCAACCTCGTTTGTCCGCTCGCATTGCTGGATAAGGGACATAGTAAAGTTGTTTGGCATTGTGAGCAATGATAAACGGATCAAATTGTTGATATCTTCTATCCATGCGAATGTCCACAGTGCCATACTTAGGATCCACCTTTGTGCCTGTCTTCGATGGATCAAACCAGTTACAATAAAATAATACTACTTTTTTAGGATAAGTAGTAGTATTGTATTGTAATTCGTATATGTGTTTTATGACTCCATAAAAATCACCAGTACCTTCACCCTGTACAACAACCCCACTATTAATGGTCTTTTTGCCAACGTTCCATTCATCTGTGTGGAATTTATACCCATTAACGAAGTATGTATGCCATGATCTAACACTGCTATAGGGCTCGTACGCCAAATCTCTCAAGTGTTGATTTAGCACACTTAATGGTTGCTGATACACCTATGAATTTATAAGTCATATTACAAAATTTTCATTTTCAATTAGAAATTAAGCTTAATATATTGTTTGCTAGGTTATACGACACTTACTTGTTGTTTGAACCATTCAGGAAACTCTGCATGTGTACGAGCAGAAGCATCTTGGTCACTAATTTGATTAATTTGCAGGAACACACTGACAAATTAATAAAATCCGTACAATGTGTTAAAATAGAACATGATATACCGTATGAGACATTATTTAAAAAATTAGTCTTTCAAACTTACTCATGGTATGGTTTCACCTCTGTGCAATTTATCAATACGTGAACATGAGCTGACTCATACTCCTCATCACTTAACCAATATATAAGCTCTTTGCCAGCATGACGGCCAGGAAGATTAAATACGGATAGCATATACGGATACCCTCCACCATCAGCATCAACCTCGTTCCTAATATTTCGTGGTGCCAACATGAAGTTGTTGAAATAGTGGGAACAAAAATAGGTTGTCTCACGGTGTAAGTAGGACGCACAGATTGATCCTTCCACCCTAGCCTTGTTTTTAACTGATCGTTTAGAGTCGCCCATGAATCTAAGAAATAACAACTATTAGTCACAAGTCATTATTCAAGGGACGTTAATTGTTACAATGTGAAAATATAAAAATATTACCTTTCAAACGGATACATCCACCTATATTGTACTGGTCCACCAAGCCTCGCTTCGTATGCAAGATGCACAGGGAGATGTTCCATTGAGTCAAAAAAACCTGGGGGAAATACCCTCTCCATCTTGCAAAGAATTGTTGGAATCTTTTCTTCCATCTTCTTTAGACCATCCGCACTTAAAGTTGCAGAGCATAAATCTTTGAAGAAATAACTGATTTCTGTAAGCGGGTTCGAAATGACCGAGGGCAACGAGCCGAAAGCAATAGGAAGCAAACACTCCATGAATACATGACAATCATGACTTTTCATCCCATGAAGCCTCCCAGTTCTTACATCAGCACATCGTGCCAAATTAGAGGAATAACCATCAGACATCCTAAGGTCTTTTAACCACCGACAAATTGACTTTGCTTCATCAGCGGTTAGAGTGTAACAAGCTTTTGGTTTGACCATTTTTCCATTAGGTAGGGGCTTCAGCTCCAGATCCTTTCGTCTACAGTACAACGCTATGTCCATCCTTGCCTTCTCATTGTCTTTCGTCTTGCCAGACACATTCATAACCGTGTTAAAGATATTGTCAAAGAAATTCTTCTCAATATGCATCACATCAAGGTTATGTCTTAATAGATTATCCTTCCAATACGGTAGTTCCCAAAAGATGCTTTGTTTTGTCCAGTTATGCCATTCTCCATACCCCGGTATTTTTGACACACCAACAACAGTGACTTTAGGAAGATCCCTAACTCGACCCCATATTTGTTCAGGAGTCAACAAAGGCGGTGGACCTTCCTCTTCTGTCTGATTCTTTTTGAATGCTCGGGTATTCCTTCGGAAGGGATGGTCAGGATCTAAGAACCGACGATGAGAATCAAACCAGGAGCTTTTGCCACCATATCTTAGGGTAAAAGCCTTTCCATGTTCCATGCAATACGGGCACGCCAATTTACCATGTGTCCCCCAACCAGAGAGCATGCCATATGCAGGAAAATCATTGATAGTCCACATCAGTGACGCCCTCATCATAAAGTTTCACTTCTTTGAGACGTCATACGTCAACACACCATTCCACAACTTCTTCAGATCATCGATTAGAGGCTGCAAATATACATCTATCCCAGCCTTCGGATTAGATGGTCCCGGGATGAGACAAGTCAGAAACATGTACGGTTTTGACATGCACATCTCAGGAGGAAAGATTGTACGGTGTAACAATCACTGGCCAACATGAATATGGCGAGGCTGACGCTGAATGTACGGGGTAAAACCATCTGAGCATAGTCCAAGTCGTACATTGCGAGGATCTACTGCAAAGTCAGGGTGTACCCGATCGAAGTGCTTCCAGGCCTCACCATCAGAAGGGTGGCGTATAAGGCCCGTATTTCTCCTATTTTCATTATGCCATCTCATATGTCCCGCAGTTTGCGGTGATGCAAACAGTCTCTGCAGCCTTGGAATTATTGGCAGATAGAACATTGACTTCACAGGAACTGGTTTGTTTTTACTACGGTCACTGCTTTGAACACGGTACCTGGGTGTCTGGCAGAATTTACATCCTTCCAACATGCTGTCATTTGTACCCGAAGCACTGTCATAATATAGCATGCACCCGTTCGGACAACAGTCTATTCTTTTAGCCCCCAACCCTAGTTTTGACACCAACCGCTTCACATCATAATAACTTTTTGGTAACAAGTCTTTGAAGGGTGTTACATCTTGAAGCATTTTACAAAAAAACTCCAAACACTGCTCGGGCACATTCCAATTGGACTTGCAAGCTAGAAGCCTAACACAAATTGATAATTTTGAATCCGACGCCCCTTCAAACAACGGCTTATTTGTCTCTAACAACATATTATAAAATCTCTGCGCTGATTCATTAGGAGGCTCTTCCATGTCATCAGACACATCTGCCTCGAAGTTCCCATGTTGCCCAAGACAATCGTCCACCATCATATGCATTGACTGGAGTTGTTCCACATAGTCGTCATGTAAGCCACTGCTAGATGCACCCATGTGAAGATCGTCAACACCAACATCATTCAGATTAATATCCGGCAACTCCTCACCATGATCAGTCCATATCCAATAATTAGGCTTGAACCCACATCGATATAGATGTAACTTCACGTCATCATCACTCAAAACTTTCATACAATTGCACTTTATGCACGGACATCGAATCCCCCCTTCTTCTGCATAATCACAATGTTGTTTGGCTTTCGATATGAACTCCTCAACTCCAACTACAAAGGATTGTTTTAGAAGCCGTCTCCCAGACTCGTTCCTATCATATACCCAACTACGGCTCGGGAGATAATATTCCATCCTTCTGCATATCCAGATAAATTGATGTATTTTTAAACATGATACTATAACCTCGAATCGCTCCCTTTCCTTCAAAGGTGTGGCCCTATCCCATTCGAGGAAAAACTTTTTCACCACTGTATTATACTAGTTACTCATCGCTTCTCATATCTTATAGCTGACGAATTTTCGGCAGCATTTCCCATTGGTCTCCAAGTACACGACTTGACCGCGGTAAGATACCGCAATCAAGCATGGACCCGGAGAACAAAAGGAAATACTTCCACCCGAAATTTCATCAACTATATAACAAATGAGAATCAACGAGTAATTAGTATATTAGTGGAGAAAAAGTTTTTTTTCCCAAACTGTCCCAATTGGATAATTCAAGATTCAATAAAATGAGTGATACCATGACCACGAGTACACATGCTCAATAATATTGAACCTTGAACGGGAAGCTACGGTTTTTCTCAATTACGTATTAAATATATATACTTTACGATAAAATTAAACTTTAAGTAACACAGATAATTTGCGTAAAGTTTGATAACAACAACAAACTATATAACACATAATTAAGCAACCAGCATAAACATATATTAGCCCATAATCATTTGTCTTACGTTTTATTAAATCATTTATTTTTCAATTTAATATAATTAATAAAACATTTTATTGATTTAGTAAAGTAATTATGTTAATTTGTATACTTGAATTTTAAAATCTAAAATTTATTTTAAATTCTATTATTAGTACTAGTGGCAACCTGTCTGGCCGCATTTCTAATGCTTTTACGTATCTTTATCGTGTAAATTTCTTCAACTTTACAATGTGACCTATTAATGTAAACACACATTATACACTTAATCATTGCATTAATAATATTATGTTAAGAATAAAAGTAAAAATAAATAGCATACATATTTAAATAAAAAACAAATCCAAGATACAGAATATAATTTATTTACAACTAAAGTTTGGTTATGACATCTCACAATCTAGTTTAATTACGAGATTAGATAAGGAATAATTTCAGGTGCTTTTTGCATTTCTCTACATCAAAATAAAAATAAATTTATATTTCTATTTTTTGTTAATTAAAAAGCACTAAAGCATACCAAATCATAAAATACATAAATTATTACTGTACAACACCGCTAATTACAACATAACCGTACAGCACACCAAATTGATCCAACATAGCAGTCCAACACATTTAACAATATACAACATAACAGTACAGTACACCTTATTACACTCCAACAAAACTGTCCAACACAGTTAAAAAAAATAATCCAACATAACAGTCCACCTAATTACACTCCAACAAAACTGTCTAACACACTGAAAAAAAATAATCCAACATAACAGTCCAACACATTTTATCTTGTCCTAACAATTTACAACATTATATAATTAACAACTATCCATTAAACATTTAATTAATATACCAAAAATATTAACAACTAAATTTGGAAACTCACATGAAACAACCAAACTGGTAGCCGGAATTCCTCAGGCACGGTGGCTGGTGCTCCAAACTGGTGGTTGTTTTCTGGAGAAGACAAACATTGAGTAAGTATAATGCACAAACAAAGAAGAGAGTTGAAGGAGAAGGTGGTTGCTCACCCTAACGTAGTGGTTGCGGTGGTGAAGGCTGAGGTGCAGGCGGCGGCGGGTCGGCGTGGTCGGCGCAGGTGGGCGGCGGGTCGGCGTGGTCGGCCCCGGCGCGCGGGGCGGTCGGCGGGGTCGGAGTCGTCGGCAGCGACCGGGGCTAGGTAAGGGGCGTTCGGTTCGATTGAAGAAGAAAGGAGAGGAGAAAGGAAAGAGAGGGAGAAAGGAAGAAGAAGAGGAAGGAGGAAGAAAGGGGCACTCACCGGAGATAGGACGGAGGTCGGCGGTGAAGAGAGGGAGAAGAGAGTAGTAGAGAGAAAATGAAACATAGAAATGGGGGAGGGGGGAGAATCTGGCGGTTTTATGGGGAAGAGGCATTACCGACGAACCGCGCCATCGGTAATGAAGGGACCAATTTAAATTACCGACGGCGGGATCCGAATTTCCGACGGACCCGCCATCGGTAACGTAACCCGTTTTCCCGCCTTTCGTTACCGATGGAAATTTCCGTTTGTAACCCGCCACGATTTCCACGCCGCCGCCCCTTACCGACGGAAATTTCCGTTGGTAATCTGTCCTGATTTCCGCGCCGCCGCCCCCTACCGACGGAAATTTCAGCCGGTAATTTACCGACGGAAACCTTACCGACGGAAATTTTCGCCGGTAATTTACCGACGGAAAATTTCGTCTGTAATTCGTCCCGATTTCCGTGCCGCCGTCCCTTACCGAAGGAAATTTCCGTCGGTAACCCCCTCCCCCGATTTCCGAGCCGCCGTCGTTACCGACGGAACTTTCCGTCGGTAAATTACCGACGGAATTTACCGACGGAAATTTCTGTCGGTAAGCCCCCCGCATTTCCGAATCGCGTCCGTTTACTGACGGAAAATTCCGTGGGTAATTTACCGATGGCAATTTCAGTCGGTATTAAATCCCGCGCGAATTTCCCGTCTCTTTTCCTACGGAAATACCGACGGAATTTCCGTCGGTAACATTACCGACGGCATTTCCGTCGGAAAAATCTGTGTTTGTTTGTTATCCAGATTTCCGACGGGTTTTTCCGTCGGTAATGGCTAAAAATTTCCGTCGGAAATCCGGCCGTTGGTAACTGTCCGTCGGTAAATCGATGTTTTCTTGTAGTGCCAGAGCCTGGACTTGCCCCAGTTCCGGAGGGTGAGGATCCCGCAGATCCAGTCAATGACCCGTTGCCCGTTCCTGAGGCCCCAGCACCACCCGAGATTAGGGCCACCGGGTCCGAGTCCTCCCGAGTATCCTCCTGATGACTATCATCCTGATATGCCAGGGAGTACCGAGGATTGTTTCAGAGATCCGCCACAGATAGGAGATCTACTAGTGGCAGTGGAGGTGAGGCAGGCTCGTCGAGACCTCAGGGTTACAATAGGGGCAGTAGTCTATGATAGCCTAGGCCAGGGCTATTCATGTAGGTGCATGTGTGAGGCTTTTCGTGTATTTTGAGAGGGGACTGGGTGTTGAGAGTTAGCGAGGCATCTTTTCTTTAGTATTTTGAGGTATTTTGTTATGTTTCTAGTTTGTACTTATCGGGATCCTACTGATGGGATTCCCTTGACAGTATGTCAGGCGAGGATGTATATATAATTGTATATATGCGATGTATGTATGTTGATGTATCTGCATGTTAACTATTTATATTTTAAGTTTTAAATTTTTTTTCCCGCTATTTTAATATAACCTTTAAAGCTGACAATACGATTAGGTTTTAAAATTTTTTTTGGGTTTTTCTTTAATGGGACGTCGGGGCGTCTCAGATACAAAGACTCTCTTCTTCTCTCCTTTCTTCTTTATTACTCTCTTCTCTATTCTTCTTCTTAGTTTATAATATCTTGCTCTTGTTTTGGTTAATTTCATAACACCTTATCAGCACGAGACTCTGCCATATGAGCAATGGCTTAATCGGTTTGGAGAATGTATTGAAAGGATTTGTTTTCTTCTCACTCTCCTTGGAAGATCATGTTATTTCCTTATTGTTATATTCTTCATATTAATTTTTTCTGTTTTATTCATAGAAATTTTATTTTGAATTTTGTTTGACTAAAATCGATTTTTACATTTTGTCTTTTTTACTTTTGATAAATTTTGGAAGAATTTAATATTCAAGCATCCCTGTAGGATTGCACAAAACTAAGATTTTTTTTATGTCATCATTGGTATGAAGATTTGCAATATAGTTCCTAAAGAACTAGACTGTAGACCATAATTGAAATCTAAAAGATCTATTTGATCTTAGTGTAATTTGACACAAAAGAAAGTAAGAGAAAGATCATCTATTTTTATGTCACTCAACTATGCTCCCGGAGTAGCAAAATGAGAAAAAAGATAATATATTTTGTGTCAATCAAATGTGCTCCTGAAGTAGAAAAAATGAGAAAATATTTTAAAGAATATTTTGAAGCTTTATTAAGGCATAAGAGCGGTTATTGATGAGAAATGATAAACGACATCTAATGGATTGAACTCCATTCCCGGAAGTGAATGTATCATATTATAATTTTGGATATGACAAAATTGTGGTTATGACTATTGATATGGTAGAAATGTATGAAATTATGATTTAAGATCTTGGAAAAAAAGAAGAAGAAAAGAATATCATATCAATGAAAAAAAATATATTGAATGTGTTACATGTGATGATTAAATATATTCATTAGGCATTAAGGGTTATAAAATGCCATTAGTATGATTTTTGGTTATGACCTTTATTATTCCTAACAATGAGTAGTAACTCATACATTATAGAGAAGTGTAACTTCTCTCCCTACTTATTCTTGAAATTTTATATTAGGACATCATTTTCTGAAAGAAGAAATAAGAGGAATTGGTTTGTATGCCTAGTTCCTAAAGAACTAGAGTCTTTTGTGTTCTTATTTTCTTTGTCTTGATATCTTCTTATCCTCTCTTTTCATGTTACTTTGATGTTGTAAGATGTATGAAATGACATGGAACACATATAAGTTATATGTCAAAATTTGCAAATATTTACAAGTGAGTTTGAATCAAGGTAAAGATAAATTTTTGTCTCCCAAATCTTGATGAGGTAAGCTATTTGTTAATATTCAAATTTTCCTTCTGAATTTATTCATTTGATAATGTTCTTACAAATAATATGCATTTGGATATGTCTATTTGTTAAATATTTTGGAAAATTTTTTTTATTTGATTGATGATTTGAGTAATTGAATTATTTTCTTGGAACTCATATGCTCTATTTCATTTTTTTTATGTGATTTCAGATGTATATGTACGCATCTTCTTTTATTTTGTTTATTTTATAAGTAATTAAATAAAATATATATGATGTGGTTTCTAGATTTTATTCATTGATGAAAATTGTGTGATTTCAAATCTTTATATACAATGGTAAACTTTGATATTTGGTAATATTAAAGGTATCTTCGGTAAGGATTTTGGTTATAACTTTTAGTATACTTTATTCTTTTGTAACTATTGCACTTATTTTGTAACCATTATATATGATTGTGTATTATATTAAAAAGTATAATCACTCTCCTTATTGATGTTTGAAGTACTATACAAGGATATGAGCTCCCATAAAGAAATTGGAGAAAGTTAGACTTAAGTTGATTCTAGACTTCTTTACAAAGGTATGTAAATCAAGTCTCAAGGATATCTACTATATTGTTTTCTTTGGATAACAAAATAAATTATGTTATTGCATTATCAATTTAAATAGATATGAGTACGGTTGAAAGACGTGTTAGTTGTAAACCAGAAGTTTGCAATGCACATGTAAACCAAAAGTCCAATATATCATTGTAAACCGGAAGTTTACGGATCTTAATAAATTTGTTGTTTGGCATGACCGGCTGGGTCATCCCTGGTCTATAATGATGCGGAAAAATAATTGAAAAATCATGTAAACAACCATTGAAGAGGCAGATGATTCTTCAATCCAATATGTAGTACTTGTTCTCAAGGGAAGTTGATAATTTGGCAATCACCAACAAAAAGTTTGGAGTGAATCTCTCTCATTTTTAAGAGCATATACAAAATGATATTGGCGGACAAATACACTCTCCGAATGGACCATTTAGATATTTTATGGTTTTAATTGATGCATCAACTAGATGGTCACATGTTTGTCGACTCGTAACCAGAAGTTTGCGAGATTGTTTGCTCAACTATTTCGACTAAGAGTTCATTTTCCCGATTATCAAATTAAGAAAATATGCCTTAATGTTGGTAAAGTTATATCTCAAGCCTTTAATTAGTATTGTGAACATCCAGAAGCATATGTTCATACACAAAGGGTTGCAAGACCATTACTTATGAGATCAAAACTTCCGATTTATACTTGGGGACATGCAATCTTATATGCTAGACATTGTTTCGCATCAGCCAAGAAGTTATTACAAGTCCCCTCCTTTACATTTGGTTTCTTGTAAAGAACCTAATATTTCCCCTTCTAAGAATTTTTTTTTAATGTGCTATATATGTTTCAATTGCTCCACCACAACGCACAAAGATGAGTCCTTAAAGAAGGTAGGGAATATATGATTGATATGAATCTTCATCTATAGTAAAATATTTGAACAATCAATATGAGATTTATTTATGGCTCGATTTGCCGATTGTCATTTTGATGAATTAATTTTCCTAATATTAGGGGGAGGGAATAAGCAGTTGGAAAAGGAGATTAGCTGGAATGAATCATCATTTCTAATTTTGATCCTCATACAAAATAATATGAACTAGAAGTTCAAAAGATAATTCATTGACTATACCAACTGCTATTGCTCCAATTAAAATTGATGTCCCAGTTGGACAATGTAATATTGTAAATGAGTCTCAAGCATGCATGAAGCATGGCAGACTCGTCGGTTCCGAAGATAAAAATCCTCAAACAAGAAAAGGAGCTAAAAAGTAAGATGGCCAAATTGAGGATTTGAAAACTCCAGAAGAGTCCTAAGACATAAATAAAATTTTCAGTTCCAGAAGAAACTCAGGTACCTGAAATTTGTGAAAAATAAAGGGATCTCAATAAATTATGTCATGAATGGTATACGATGGAACCGAAATGAAGTCAACGTTGACGATATCTATGCTTATAATGTAGCGCTAAATGAGATAAATTATAATGAGGATCACGAACCAAAGTCTATTAAGGATTACAGACAAAGAAATGTTTGGCCATAATGGAAAGATGCAATTGCGGCGAAATTAAACTCGCTTATCAAGCGTAAAGTTTTTGGACCTGAAGTCCATACACCTGAAGTTGTAAAACTAGCTGATCGATACAAATGAGTTTTTGTGCGAAATTGAAATGAGAATGATGAAATTGTGAGAAACAAAGCACGACTTTTTTCTCAAGGGTTTTTGCAAAAACCTGACAATGATTTTAGAGAGACATATGCACTTGTGGTGGATGCAAATACTTTCCGATACTTAATTAGTCTGGTAGCACATGAAGGGCTCAGTTTATATCTAATATATATTGTCACAACCTATTTGTATGGATCACTAGATAATGACATTTATATGAAGCACCCTTTGAAGGATTCAAGGTGTTGGAAGCATGTTCTGCAATGATTCAAGATACATGAAGCATATTGCTGAAGGATTTAAGATATTTGAAATGTATAATCCAAAACATTGAAAGATGTACTCTTTCAAATTGCACAATTTGAGGATTTTGAACAATAGTTAAAGTCTTAGATGTTTTGAATGGACTTGAAGTCCAAAATATACAAAATATAAAATATATTCATGTAAATAATTGTTATTACATCTTATGGTTGACTCAAGAGTAGTATCTAGATGGAAAATCCTGGAAGGATTAAATATATCTATATATTTGGATTTATGTTTTATATGCATGATGTTTTTCATGCAATGGTAGATAACTTTATTTCAATTTCTTAACAAGATTTTTATTTTCTTAGATATCTATGTGAAATATTTTTTTTAAATGTGTTTAATATAACTACTGTGATTTTGATTATTTGAATATTATGGAATCCTTTGAAAGGTTTCCTAGAATTATAGAATATATAAAGAAATATCTTAAGATGAAATAGTTTTGGATGACAAAGTTTTGTCTCGACCCGTAGATCGAACATTTAGCACAGTGAATTTTTGTCTAACAAATTATAAAGAACTAGTTCTTAAATGACTCATGATAGATTATATCTATCGAGAACATTAGTATAGTTCGGTAGCTGGATATGAAAATAACAAATATCTTGGTCCTAAAGACCCTACCTTAGTGCTACAAAAGCACACACAAATACTGTTAAATATTGCATGAACTGATGTGATATAAAATATAGTTCTTCGGCAACCAAAAGGCATTAAAAAGTGTAAGATATTTTATTTGATATAGATGAAGTCATTAATGCTTCTGGTCAAAGTTTTGATTCATCTCGTTCAAGAATTTTGTGATTCCAATTGAAGAAAATATAGTCATGCAAAGCTCAATTGAAAGGAGGATATGTCAAATGTGTCAGAGAGAAGAATATTGCTTCAAAATGCTTCAGGGGGAGAAGACAAGAATGTTGAATTTCATATTCTTAAGCGATGCTTCTAACAGGGGGAGAAAATTGTACTCTTTTTTCCTTAATCAAGGTTTTGTCCTACATGGTTTTCCTTGATAAAGTTTTTAATGAGGCAGTTCCCACATAAAGGATATTGTACTCTTTTTCCTTCACTAGGATTTTTTCCCACTGGGTTTTTTCCTAGTAAGGTTTTAACGAGGCATATCCTTAATGGACATCCAAGGGGGAGTGTTATAAAAAATGTGTAAATATGGATGTCCATTTAGTTTCTATAACTCCCATGTGCTAAATATCATGTTAATGGCTCATTACTTTATTCCTTCAATAGAGTTGTAAGTTACAAAAGTTTGGTCCTATAAATAGGACTCATGAGCATTGTAAAATTGGCACCTTGAAGAGTATGATACAAAGACTCTCTTATTCTCTCCTCTCTTCTATATTACTCTCTTCTCTATCCTTCTTAGTTTATAATATCTTGCTTTTGTTTTGGTTAATTTCATAACAAAAAGAGATTTGTCTCCATTATGCCCAAATCTATAGAAACCAAAACCTAACTTTAATGAGTGGGGCATGAAATCTTGCAAAATCCACCACTTGACCAATCTTGAAGCTCTAAAGTACCTCCAACCTAGAATCGTGAAGGCAAAAAAAAAACTAAACTAAATTAAAAATCACATTTCCTATCGCTAAACCAAAACCCCATGAGCTCTCAAGCTGTCTCTTGTTATTACTCTCACGACCAACAGTCCAATGCACTTGCAAGTGAGGAATCAATGAAAAATTTATGAAAGCTTTATTCATTACGCCAAAAACAACCTTTAATAACGCATATTTAATAACGAAGCAATTTTGGGAGGAAACGCTATAAAATATTGCACATAGGTTTTTTAACAGTGTTTTAAAAAATAAACTATATTAAAAGATATACCTTAAAAAGTGTTTGGTCAAGGAAATACTATCTTTATCCCATACTTATTAAAAAAAAAAGTGTTTCACTTCGATGATACTTCTTTAGATGAATGTTGTAACACCCTGATTTTTACTGCTTTCCAATATCGGTAAGATATATATAAATGTTTATATTTTTATCCGAGATTTAGAATTCTCGGATAAAATTATAAACATTTATATATATCTTACCGATATTAGAAGCAAGCTCTATTAAAGGTAATATGTGCTTCTAGAGCGAATCTTCTATCGGTTTGCTTGACAGGCTGACATCCTTCTTTCAGAGGCAATTTGTGCTCGACGAGGTCTCTACTTAATCCAGGCATTTCGCTGTAGTCCCAGGCAAAACAATCCATGTACTCCTTTATCAAATTGGCAAGCTCCTTTTGAAGTCCTCTGACAGAGATGAACTAATAAAAATGGGCCTCTTGTCTGTCTTAGTGCCCAAATTCACCTCTTCCATTGTGTCTTCTATTTCCACACTCAATCGTTCATCGGACCCCTTCTCAAATCCCAAAGGGTCATCTTCGAATATACAATATGCCAAAACACCTTTATTGGTGCTCATAGCTCTGCCGGACACATAGGCCGACAACCTGTTTAGATGGTTTTCAATATCCATCAATAGTGTTTGGCTAATTCTCGTCGGCCTTGTTAACAATCTTGATCCCAAACTGATCTCTGAGGCATACTTCAAGTGCATCTTTGTCGATGACTCCATCATTGGCAGTAACTGGCTTGATATTCGGCCCATACACTTTTAAATCCATATGAAGTTGCTATAAATAGCATGGACTATCATCTGCCTCCAAGATCTCCACTTGATCCCATCATTCAAAAGAATCACCTTTTGGTGTACTGTTGACGGGATGGCTCTGACAGCATGGATCCAATCCCTCCCCAACAATAAGTTGTAGCTTGATTTTGTGGGGATAACTACAAACAAAGTCTGCCTTTCGACCGACGCCACTTGAATATTTAACATCACAACTCCGTCAAATGAAGAAGTATTACCACTGAAATCTGTGACAATCACGTTGGTCGGTATGAGGTCTGACTCGTCTTTTCCCAACTTGTTGAACATGGCTCTAGGGAAGAGGTTGATTGCAGCTCCTCCATCTATCAAAACCTTATTCGTTGGCCTACCCTCCAAGAATGCTTTGATATGGAGTGGCTGCAAATGGGTTTTCTGTTTGTCTGTCTGCTTCTCGAACAAAACATGGTTGTCAAAGACCGTGATCACTCTTCCTGGAACAACCAGTCCTCTGAGAGATCTTCCTTATATTACTCATCATTCCCCACATCTTCAAACTCATAATGTCCTGCAAACTCTGTTTGGATCAATAAGATTAAGTTTACATCCATCTTTATTGGTACTTCATCTACTCGTCGGTCTTCATCATCCAGATATGATCCTACCTTGAAATACTCCTTGTCAATTGTTTTTGCCTTTAGATTCGGCTTCCGACAATGTGATCCCTATCGCCATTATTATGTCATCTAAATCCTTGGCGACATCCATATCCATGTTGAAGATCACATTGTCATTGAGGCTCAATGGATCATCTGGGTCATTGAGGGCCTCAATCATTTCTTCTATCGACGGATCAAAATTGACATCACAAGTTGACTTGAACTCTGTCTTTTGAGCTTTTTCCTTAGCTTTTGCCATTACCTGCTTCCTATGATCATTTTCTTGACTAGGTTTTGGTTGTGGCTTCAAACACTCAAGACGCGCAGGGGGAAACTTAAAAACTTCTCAAAAAATTTGCCTCAGGATATTTATTAAACAGAAAACGCATTATGCAATTCTTGAATTGATTGTGAAGATAAAATAGATCAAGATCGGGTTTTACAATATTCAGAGCATGTGCTAAGTTATATAAAAAAAAATTTAAGGCAAAGAAAGCAAATATAAAAGATTGAGTTAAGAGATAACCACATAACCAGATTTATCCTAGTTCAGCCATAACCTCTTGTGACCTAGCTCTAGTCCCCACTCCACATGTGGGTTCTGTCCATTATATCAACAAGCTTTACCGAGGTGCTTGTACGCGTACAAAAGCTTTTTGACAATTCTCATTCCATTCAACTGTTTGATTTTTCTGTAACAAATTGAAAATTGGCTCACAAGTTGCAGTTAATTGGGATATGATGTAATTTAGCCTCCCCAAAAATCCACGCACTTCTTTTCTGTACAAGAAAATTCTATCCTCAAAAATCCCATATTGGGGCAATCCCATTCTCAAAGGTCCTACATTGGGGCAACTCTGTTCTAAGATGTCCTACATTGGGGGCAGCTCTATTCTCGAGTTTCATTATCATGTGCCTTACGCTGGGAAACTTAGTTCTAAAAGGTCCTTTTCTAGGGCGATTTTGTTCTCAAATGGCATATATTGGACCAAATTGTTTCCAAATGTCTTATACTAAGGCAAACTTTGGTAGACAATAGCCAATATATCCAAGATTGAATCAGTCCAAACTGGGGCACCACCCTCTGACCTCCATATTGCTTTTTGTTAATCCTATTTTGCCTCTGTCCTTTGAGTCATCAAACTTCCAACACTAATCAGAACCTCGTCTAGTCAATAATATCCTCTCTTGTCACACTTTTGAATCCATGCATGTTTATTACATGATGCTTCAGGTAAGGTAATCATGAGTTCAACAGTACAATTTAACCATCTGATGGTAAATTCTTGATGAACAACTATAGTAAAAAAAAAATTGAATACAAGGAGGATGTGGCATTCCCTTGGACCATGAGCTTGGTCAAGCATTTTCAGAAGAAGCTGGATGAATTCAAGATTGACATGACCAACCAGATCTCATTGAAGGGAAGTGATTAATCGTGCTTCGTGATGGATAAAAGCTAAAGGAAAATATGTTTCTTTAGCAACTTCAAGGAAAAGATCTTGTTCGGAATTGAATTATTTGGAAAAAAAAAAAACAGCTCCAAACTTCGAAGGACTTTATGCTGTGAGAAATATTTTTGCTGAAGGATCATTAATCTCACAATTAGGGCAAAGTCTTATGCTTTCTGCAAGGAAAGTTACACTTGAGAGAACTGTCAAAATATTAAAAAAAATATAAGAGAAAAAGTAAATTAAAGAGCAAAATGGCTCGCTGGGCTGAAAACCTGAAAAGGCGGTCTAGGCAAAAGTTAGAGCAACCCGATAGGTTAAAAACTCAAAAAGAGCAACCTATGCAAAAGTTAGGATCAAACACAAATAAAAGACAATAGTCTTTTCCAGTTGATAAACTGGGGTAGTTTAAGTTTTACAAGGGCAAGTCATGAAATGCTCCCAATGC
Source organism: Echinosophora koreensis (assembly GCA_035048595.1). Classification (NCBI taxonomy): domain Eukaryota; kingdom Viridiplantae; phylum Streptophyta; class Magnoliopsida; order Fabales; family Fabaceae; genus Echinosophora; species Echinosophora koreensis. The sequence continues at coordinate 688,941 of JAPCYP010000132.1, forward strand.
ATAGAGACTGGAACAGTTTGGCATGAGAACCTAGCAATGACCGACATCACCTAAGAAGGGTGAACTCCACCACGTTATCTCCCTTTGAGGAAATCTCAATTAGTGAATTCCCCTTTGATCACAGAAGTGCAGTAGTCTTTTGACAAGAAGCAATATTAGAAAAGAAAAGTCATCACCACTATCTTCTATGGTCATAACCATCGTGAAGGAAGCATATCTCAGCCAGGAATCAAGCCGTCAGTTGAACAAACAAGTGGTAACCCAGATCAACGAGCTTCGTTCTAGGTCACCCCAAATATGGCTGTGATCAAAAAGTGACTTGCAAAAAAAAAAAAAATTATTATCATGATTTTCAAAACATTTTCTGCATCATGCATTGAAAAATAAAAAATGAAAAATTATCATGGTTTTAATCAATCGTAAAACGCACCTTCTGCATCATGCATTGAAAAATAAAAAAAGTGAAAGAATCATTATGGTTTTAATCAATCATAAAAAGCATATTCTGCATCATGCATTGATTTTTTTTTTTTTTAAAAAGGTATCATGCATATTGCTTATGCGTCCCTTGCATCATGCATTGCCATATCATTTCATGCATCATTGGATCTTACTTGACTACCTAATTCATCGCTTTGTTCAGTTCTGACAGGCACATGGCTCATAAGCTGTGACTTTGATAGCTTTAGATGTCCACTATATACACTATATGACAGCGTGGCAAACGACGAATGTATGCGTCGGAGAATGGTGGACGAATCTGAGTCATATGGCCATGTGTGGGGACGAGGCGGAGCTGCACTGTGCAAGGACCTGGTTCACAGTGTTCCGAGGCGGATAAACAACAGCATCTCGATGAAGGTCTATGTGTAATGGTGAAACAAAGAGATGAGTTTACTGCAAGTGAGAAACCTGATGGTGGTCTCTGAAATCTTGGATATGGTTCATTGGTTTAGAAGCATGATAGGTTCTGTATGAAGTGGTGTTGGCAAAGTGGGAATAAAAATAAAAATACAAAAAATGGGAGATCAATTGTTGAGAATCATTTTTGTTGCCCCCTCTATACGTTGCTGCTGCTTTTTTTTTTTTTTTTTTATATATATTGGATGAACATTTATTTGCATTTTGTAAATCATCCATTAACCTATGATTTTATTATCATTTAGAAGCTGAATAATTGTTATTGATACGACTCTTAACACCAATCCAACTGTTGCAAAAGAAACCCAAAAGCCAACTCATCTTATTTTTCATTTATTTGTTTTTCTGTTTTTGTTTTTATTGGCTTCTTTTTATTTTATAATAATATGGAAAAGGGAGGACAAAATATGGTGTTCACACCTTCTTTTGGGCTTGTCTAAGCCTCTGAAGCCTCTTTTTCCGACTCTTTGACAATGGTGTCCGGTTACATGGTCCAGCACCTTCTTGGCCAACCATTTTTATAATTGTCCAGACCTTCCCCTGTCGATATCTTCATTCCAGAAGGGAACATTCTTTTGAACTCTATTCTGTTGGCAATCTTTTCTTTCTTGCATAATTCAGGGAAGTTTGCCATTGCGGAATTTTGAACCCAAGTGTCAATTGAGCATTCGCTTGGATGTTGATCATGCCAATGTTGAGAGGTACTTGGCCATCAACATTCGACACTTGCTTTTCGAACGGCTCCATGTCAACTTTCATGTCAGTTTTTTGTTAGCAAACTTTAGTCTCCCTTCCAAGAGTGCCTTTTGAATTATGTCCCTGAAATTCAAACATTCTTTAGTCACATGACCGAATATATTATGATATTTGCAATACTTTCGGTCTTTTATCTCATTAAGCTTTAGCAGCCTCTCGTTATATGACAATTTGATTTATTTATCTTTTAGTAAAACATCAAGATTTGTCGGCTTTCTTGACATCAAATGTGTAAACCTTCTTATTCACAAAACTCATTTTCTCTTTAGCCCTTGCAGGCTTAAGAGCCTGGCACATGTAAAGGGGACCATTAAAAAATTCATCAAGATTGACATCATATTCGTCAGGACTTTCTATTTCCTCGTCGGATTCCTCCAATCCAATGAAGCTGATCTTTTCTCTTTTATGAAATTTCTTTTGTTTCTATACCGTTTCAGCCTTTAGCTGCTCAATTTGTCTAACCTTTTTCCCCTTATTAGGCTAGGTTGACGAGATGGTAGTTGACTAATTTCTTTCCGACACAGTAATCTAATCCCCAACGACTATCTTAACCATTTCCACTTCAGGGATTGGCGTGAAGCATTTGTTCTTCATTTGCCTAAATCTTGCCAAGTAATCATCGACATACTCATTGTACATTCTTTTGATGTTGAACAAGTCTGTCAAACCTACTTTCATGTCTCCTCTAAAGAATTGATCATGAAAGCTGCTTTCCAACTGCATCCATGAATGAACGGAGTTGGGTCTCAAAGTCCAGAACCAGGAGAAAGCATTTTTTTTAGTGAACTTGGAAATAACCTCATCTTGAGGCTCTCGATGTTTGCCAATTCGCCCATTTCAACCGTGTATTGAGCGATATGCTCGACGGTCGATTCCTCATTCTCTCCAGAAAACTTAGAAAGCTTAGGGAGTTTGACTCCACTAGGTACCTCTTCTTGTTGAACTCAATCTGTGAATGCAAAGACAAAGTATGGCTGATTGGCGTAGCCAACATTTAAGGCAAACATGTTTAGAACTTGTTCAACCGTCTGGTTGACATTCTGCTCTATTTGATTTCTACTATGTTTTGTCGTGAAGATCCTACGATAGGATGTAATCCCGCCGTCGACTCTTCATTTCGATGGAGCACAGGGACATGACCATAGTCCAGCCTAAGTTGGTCTTGTTCTTGGAATGGGTTAACCTGAGGTGCTTCGACTTGTAGTTGAGCTAAGTTTTAGGGAACAACTCCTTGGCCGACAGCTTGTGGTTGGGCCACTGGAATTTGACCTTGGCCGACAACTTGAGGTTAGACCACGGTGACTTGCCCTTGTGGGATATTGTTCTCAAGTGTTACCGTCTCTAAGGCTTGATTTAGCCTTTCCATTTACAAGGTCAATGCATTACATCCATTTTTGTATTCTCCATGAGAGGTGTAATTACTGCACCCATCTGCTGGGTGAACATATTCACCATGCCATGGTTGCTGTCATCGATTTGTTGCCTAACACTAGCCAGCGTTGCTGGTGCCAAACAGATAGTTCCTTGTGGTGCTTGCCTTGACATATTTGGGAAAATAAGTTGTATGCACTCTTGTCGAGTGGGGATCATGGCACTAGTCCCTGCCATACCTGTTCCTTGAGTCGTGTTATGCTGCCAGGCTATCGTAAATGGGTTTAGGGAGGAGCCAATAGGGAGACCTATCGAGGTCATAAATTTGTATAGTATGCCCCATTAAGGTTGCCATTGGGGTTATGTCGAGGACTGAGTTGCCCTCGCACTTGACACACTACTTGGAGAAGATTGAGTGACAAATTGACCAATTTGTTGAAGTATTGGCGTACCTGTTAAGGTCCCGGTATCACTTCGCCCACTTGAAATGCACTAGACACTCCTCCCCCAGCTGTCGAAACATTTGCATTATTTGTGTCACTCATAGTCTTTGAGCTTGAAGGGTATGGAACAATCAACTTGTCACTTCCTAGATGCATACAAACATCTTTTTTGGTAAAAAAGGGTTTGTTGACACACGAGTTACTCTGAACTAGTCCCACCGGGCGTTCTAGTTTGTTTACGGTGATTTTTGGTGAAAGCCGAATCCGACGACAAATAAAGAGAAAATCAAGTAGATGTGGTTTACCAACTATGCGGTAATCACGTCAATGATGGTTTCAAAAGATTTGTCTAATGAAAGCACAATTCGACAAGAATCAGTCGAAGGACCTTGACAAACAAGAAAAGTTGCCAAAATAGAATTTAAAAGAAAGTACGTGAATTTAAAGATTCAAACAACATTGACGAAAATAACATGCAAGTGAGTTAAAGAAATTGCATGAAACTCATAGGTATATTCAAAGTAATTTTGCAGCAAAGTAAATAACACTTAAGTAACTTCAATGAAAGAGTAAATTGCTTTGAAGAATAAAGAAATTTGAAAAACAAGTGTTGGGAATGTAAAGAACTTGAAGATTAAATTGCATTGAAAATGAGTTTGCATTAAAAGAAAAAGATGGAATGTATACTTGATGTCAATCCGTTAATTTGCTAAAGTATGAGATGTTAGGAAATTCACCAAGCATCTGAACTCTTGCTACATCCTAGATTCCTCATATTTATAGATGTTTAAAAATAACTTCCTAGCTATTTACATGGCACGATTGCGCTAATTGCCCACTGCTTAGCTATTTACATGACACATTGTGGCAGTTACCCATGTTTTTGCCCACGTTTTCTTGCTTAGACATGCTGAATTTATTCCATTCGACATAGAGTAGTTACTTGATTACTCCCATGTTTTGTCAACATACATTCCTGATAATTGCTCCATGCTTGACACTCTGCTCCATCTTCTCGTTGTAGATGAAAGAATCCAACAACGAACTCTTGAGGCATTCTTTAATTTTGACATTCCTACCTTTGTCGACCTTAATGGGTTAGTGTTTAACCCATTTTGATCCTTCACCGTGTTTGACAACTTGACATCCTGACTCCATTGTGTCGATTCAAGTCCTCTCGAAACCCTTCAAACTTAGCCATTTTCCAGATCTGTTCCGTAATTTGGCAAATTGCCTTGTCGCACCATCCTCCATCCAATTCCTTTGTTGTCAGCTATTAAGCCCGTCGGATAATGTTTTACAGTTTTCCCTTGCTAAGCCATTCATTCTATTACTTCGCCAAACAATGTTTATCTTTCATCGAGTCAAAATTGGAAATTGACACCTAACAGGTTGATAATGAAGGAGGATGGATCTATAACATCTCGTTTTATTGATTAGGGCTTAAGGAAGATATTAATGATGCTTAAGTTCTTAATCTTGTTCCTTAGGTGCTAATGAGTCTATGTAGCAAATTTGAGGTTAATCGGACTTCAAACGGACCCACAACGCACCGAAATGCGCAAAATCGGACAACCGGCACAAAACAGGACTCACAAACACGTGGCACACGTGTCAATTGCATGGTCAGGTAGCTGACGAGGGTTCCACGCTCTAGCGCTAGAGCGTGCCCACACTAGAGGCATGCTTGAGTGTGCTCAGCAGAACTTGGAAAAATAATAAGTGGCTGAGTTCATTTTGTATGAACTCAACCACCAAGAAGAGAGAAAGAGCAGAAGAGAGAATTTGAGATTGTGAGAGATCCGTCCGTTCGATTTTTTTTCGACTTCGAATACATGATCAGGGCAATGGGCACGTCGTATAGCTAGCTTCGTTTCTTTGATCCGTTGAGGTAATGCTTGAATCCCTAACTCATCGACACATCGACATTATTAATTCCATTCTTTTTCAATTGTTGCTTCGATTCTAGCTCTATTTGGAAAATTGTTACAAGATTAGGGTTTATGACATTGTCGAGACTCTATCCATGTGTTAGGGCAAATTTTTGAGCACCGGGGAGCTATATTGGACACGTGACAGTAGCGAGCTAGAGGAGGAGGAAGATATTCATGAGGTTCGAGACGCTGGTACAAGTGTATACAAGGTGGGGAGGCGAGCGTAGTACAATATGTAATTTTGCATTTATAGGGTTCCCCAGACCCTACTAGTGGTCGAGTAGTCAGTAGTGGTTAAACCATAGATAAAATGTCTTTGAAACTGTTTTTTAGTGTTTGTTTAATTACTAAGGGCTTATCGACGTTAGGGTAAATTTATATGTTGGTATATATGTTTGAGGTTGCCTTGTTATTAGCTGTATGTTGTTTATGGTTGATACTGCCGGTTGACGTGTGATCTCTGATAACATGATCTATATGATGTTTTGTGCTATTTAGTAATGTTATATATGTTATGAATGATGCTGAGGATGATTGTCTGGTTGTGATGTTAGAACCCTAGTTGACACCCTAAGGGTACTCTGTTTGGATTGATGTTGGAAAGCGGTATATGGGTACCATGTTGAATTGTGGATGCACTGGTATTGTAAAACATGTAGATTGAGTTTGGTACCGGTGTCAACTTAGGATGTTTGTGCATTGCATTTGTTGCCAAAGTGGCAAGCCGTATGATTAGGAATCATGCGAGGTAGGTGTACCCTGGTGCGGGTACGGAATATTGAGAGGGATGGTTCTAAGAACCTTGGGGATGTAGTCTGGTTTGGAATGATTTTCAAGAGACTAGTTATTTACACCACTTTTTCATATAGAATATCCTCTGTCTTTCTATTAATTCTACTTTATTCATTCTAGTAAGCGTAAATCCTAGAGAATTATTTTTTTTCCCTCTCTGTGAAAATTTCAAGTTCAAATTTTAAGTTCTTGTTTTATCACTGGTGTGTTAGAACCGCCACCGAGGATAGAGTCAGAGTTCTGTATCGTTCAGGTGTCAGAATCTATCTGATATCTATATACTTGATTCTATTGAACGTTCGAATTATCCGAATGTACTTTGAGTCTTGAGAATCAAAAAGATTTTCCTTGATTATCCTTCTCGTGTAGTCTCGCTAATACAGTACAAATCTGAAAGAGAGTCTAATATATAAAGTGCTTCACTCCGAGAAACGAGAATGTTACACAGCTGGAGCACGAGATAGAGGAACGGTATCCGCGCTCGTTTTCTTTATATAAGTGAATTTTGGGGATGAAATTCCTTTTAGTGGGATAGTGTTGTAACACCCTGTTTTCTCGGGTCTTAACCGATAATTATTTTCTGTATTTTTACAGGGGGTCCAGAAAATGATTTTGAGGAAGACAAAATTATATTTGAGACTTTCTATATCAAAGGAATTTACGGAGAGATTTTGGGTTTAAAACTAAGACGAAAATCGGTTCGCGTTTTAACTGACAATATAGTTTTATACCGGCAGAAACTCTAATTTGAACCGAAACTGAAAGATTCTAGATTTTATCATAATTTTAGTGATAAAGTCTGTTTTTAAAATTTTCTCACAAAAATAAAATATTATATTTTACTCGGGCGAATTTTGGCGAAAAATTATCGAAAACCCTAATCGGGTAAACGACGGAGCTGGATACGGGACTGCTGAGGTATGCCGGGAGATAGGAACCATTTTTTGACCATTTTTTCCCTCCTATATCCTTTGATATTGTCGTGCCATATGGTGATAGAAACATCATCCCACTTCATTTTGTCATACAAACACCAAAGTTGTTAAGTTTCAAGAATCAAATCATGAAACTTCATTTTCTCTCACTTGTCCTTGAGAAAGTTCATGACTTGTTCTTCATTTCTACTCAATAGTTCATCATCTTAGAGACATGATTTCATGATTCTTAATTCATGAAACTTGTTCCCTAGATCATTGCCTTCACTTTGAACTATCATGTTCCTAAATCCAAGAACATTCAAGTTGTTTTTTTCCTAACCCTCAAATTCGGCCAACCCTCTAAATTCTCACCTAAATCTTGTTTTGATTTTCTAAGACCATATCCATCATCCTCTAGTCATTCTAAGACAAAGCTATCTCACAAGCTTTTCCATTTTGAGCCCTCTACAAAAATGGGTTTTTCTAGCCTATGGTTGTCATCCATTTGATCATCAACCTTTTGGCTCGAGTTAAGTGATTCAAGTCTTGATTTTGCTCCATTGGTTATGTCTAAGTCCAGGTGTGTAATCTTTTGTTTTGTTGATGTTCTTGCTAGGTTTTGGAGGAGCCAAAACCGTGAGCACACCCTAAGTACACAACCATCCTTTTAGCTTGTTTTGCTTGATTCCATGTGACCTACAAGAGGTATGGGGGAGATTAACTACCATCTACCTTATTATGGGTGTGCGTGTGTGTGTGGTTTAAAGTATGTTTATGTTGTTTTGAATCCCTAAGTGTGGGGTTATGTGCTTTTATTCATATGATCCTCTAAGAGGACTTTGTGTAATATTTGTGTTGTAGTTGTGGTGTGTTCATGAATGATATGCCATGTGATTATTTGAAGTATGTTAGCTTGAAAAATATCATGATATGCTCATTTAGTCATATATAATAAAGCATGCTTAATATGTTAAAGTTTCATGCCATGTTTTAATGCTTTGATACATGAGTATGTACATGTGATTATGATTGTAGGTATGGGACTATACGGTTTTAATCATTTTTCTCTCTATTCTCATGCCTCGGTGAACAGACAGTGTCTGATATGCTTTGATAAGCTTACCGTTTATCTTGGTATTGTATATCCTTGGAGTTTTGATCTGTGGACTGAGAATGGATGATAATATGGATATATGTATGCTGTAATGTGTATGTGTGTCGTATCACCGCATACATACTTTTTGTGTACGATAAATGGGGATCTCACCTCATTTTCTGTGTTTTCTGGTCTTCTGCTTTATTTTATGTTCTTCAACAAAGACGATAGAACTGGTTCACCATCATAACCAGCTTTGGATATGAGACGGACCGGTCATGAGGACGTATCTTTAGGGATCAATATATGGGAGATGTGATGTAACACCCCGTTTTTCGTTAAGTGCTTCTGTGAGTGCCTTGTTTGTTTGGTTAAGCCTTAGGGCTTAACTTAGTTTTGTTGTTGGAGGGCTAAGTAGGATTTCTAGGCTTAAAATCCCTTTCTGATACATGAGCACGACCATGCTCATGTCCAGCATGCCCGTGCTTGTTAGGCGCTTCTTGTGACTGTCTGAGTCACAAGCACGGCTGTGCTCATTAGAGAGCACGACCGTGCTCCGAGCAGGACTGCGTCCCGCTGACGCTAAGTGATCACGCCCGTGCTCAACAAGGAGCACGACCGTGCTCAGGTCTGGGTCTTTAAATAGGATGCAGCAGCACGAGGGTTTTCATGTGAAACCCTATTTTGGCACATTGGGCAATTCTAGTGTGGCAGAAACCTCTTCCCTCTTTCTTCCCTTGAACCCCTTGAAGTTCTTGGTGTTCTTGCTCTAGTTTTGGGAGAGGAGTAGCGCGCAAGTATAGTTGAGGTAACGTTGTCTTCCCTCTCTCTTAGTCTCTTTTCTATTATTAAATCTAGAGACTAATTGGTTGTCTTCTTCTTGTTTGGCCAAGGCTTGGGGAAATCGTCGAGCCGTTCGAGGGAACGTGTCTAGTTTGCCAACGTTATCGTTTGGGAATCTTCATACCAGGTATGGGGAGAAGAAATAGTATGAGTATGTATGCTTGGGGGTAGTGTAAGACAAAGGGTTACCCATGACCCTTTCCTTTGATAACATGTCTATATGCCTTATGCCTATTTGTTATATGATGCTTAACTGTTATGATGTTGATGACTGGCATTACTGTTATTATTGATTGATGTTGTTTGTTATAAATATGTTGATGTTGTGATGCCATGATTATGATGAGTATGATGTTATTGGCTGTTGTTGTGTTGTGCTCTTTATGAGTGTTGATTGTTGAGGATGCTAATTCCAACAATGATGTTAAGACGTTAAAATACGTTAATGATAATGATAATTAAAGGATGTTTCCCCAGTTGTTCATAATACATGAATGTAATATGAGAGGTAAGGTTATGTTCATAGGGCTTAGTTAAAGACCCTAGGATTGATTAGTGAGTGTTCTAGGAACATTAACAACGAAGCTATGATTAAAGGATTAATTCCCCATGATGATAAGACAAGAATATTAATGAAGAACAGTTAAGATTAATGAAGTTGATGATCAATGGATTAGTAAAAGCCAATAGGTTGAATCTGTGAACTGTCCCAAGTATTTGGGAAAGGGTTTCTGACCTTTTTTGCCCAGATCAGTACGGCCATGCTCCATTGAGCATGACCGTGCTTAACAAGGAGCACGCCCATGCTCCAGTTTGGAACACAGAGCAGGGCGCGCATTTGAGCACGCCTGTGCTCAGCAGGCAACACGACCGTTCTTGCCTGCAGGTCTAGCACGCCCGTGCTGAGGGTGAGCACGCAGAAACCAAAATGTTGAAATAGGGATTTTCACCCCAAACGCTTAAAAGACTTAATAAGATACCAACGGAACATGAAGACCAAAGACAAGGGATAAGATGTTGTACCTTGGTGGCCTAGTGTCCACTCCAAGCGTTAAGATGTTGAACCTTGGTAGCCTAGTGTTCGCTCCATGTGATAAGATGTTGTACCTTGGTAGCCTAGTGTTCGCTCCAAGGGGACCTTGATGCTTGATGGTCAAGGTGTTGAGCTCTGGTGCTTAATGGCCAGAGTATTGTTAATGCTTAAAAGACTTAACGATGAACGTTAAACGATAATCCTCGATAGCCTAGTGGTTGAGGTGTTGCTGATGATAAAACTTGGGTAGCCTATGGGCCCAAGCGGAGGTGGTGGTTGTGGGTTGTGTGTTGTTTGTCATGCATTCACGCATCGAAGATGTTGGTTCGAGGTTGTGCAACATAGGGGAGGTTGTCCGAGAGTAAGACGATATGGCCTCCGCGGGATTCGTCCGAAAGGGAATCAAGTATACACCGTGGTGGCGCATCTGAGAATAAGTTGTGTCGGCTGTCCTAGGGGTCCACCCATGGTTTGGTGGATTGCCCCGGCGTTGGTGCTTATTGGCCAATGTGGAAATGTAACCTCAAAGTTGGCATCCTGAGTTAGTTTGGATCCAAGTGCATAGTAGAGGAGTGGAGCAGAACTGCATTGCATAACATACACGTTATATGATGATGATTGTTATGATATTGCTTTGTTGTATAACATGCTTGTTTGATGTATGCTCGTCTTGCTAACTGCTTCCTTGCCGTTATATTCATATATATATATGTTTCTTACTCCCTATCTCTATATTTCTTGTTTTGTGGCATGTATCGTTTATGCAGAGGTCGATGTGCAGCCAGTTGAGGAGTGACTCTGAGGAGCCGCGACTCGTAGATAGATTTCCGTTTCAGTAGTTGTTTAGTATGTTTCTAGTTGTATCCGAGTTGTTTTATTGGATTGGTTATACCAGCTCTGTAGTGTGACATCGGGGTTGGGTTTGTTTATGATTTCGGTTATGTTATTTTTTCTTTATAAACATGTTTTGGTTATTTTCGCGTTATGTTACAATGCGGCAGTCTCTGCCCGATTTTTAATATTATATATATTTGCATGTATTCTTTCTCTTTTCATATCTATGTTATCGATTTTGAATACATGCAGGGTAGAGGGTGTCACATGTGAGAGCTCAACCCCAGTGTGACGATATTTCGTCCTTAGTGGTTATCATTGTACAATGATGACACCTCGTTGTCGTTTTGTACTGGCCAGCATGATGAGTCCTTGTGTTTAGGAATAGTTTTATGGAGCTACATCTCCAAGGTTATTTATGTTTTTATTGGTTATGTTATTTTAATGGCATTGCTATTTTCGCTTTTGGTTGTTTCTGTCTTTTCATCACATTTATCTTTTGAAAGAATTTATGAAAGTATTATGTACATACGGGGAATGTATGATTATGTACTGCTTATTTTCCCATTTCCTGGATGTATATGTCTTAGGCATATTAGTGGTTAGAAGATGTTAATAAATGATATATACAGGTCGGACGAGGTATGTTAAGTACTACTTAATTTCATATTTGCGAAAAGGAATAGGGAAAAATAAACCCATATCTACAGAAAATTTATTTTCTGCGCTAAACCATATTTCGAAAATGTCACAGACAATGTAGCGCTCGAGAATGGTGTTACAGGATTAACATCCTTCTCCGTTCTGTCATTAGTCAAAGAGTAAAATGTTAATCATAAAAAACTCTGTAGAATAGTAGAAAAAATTACAGCACAAAATAGAACCTAAATAGCTTATACACCGTCATCAAGTAACAACTTAAGATATAATATACATGAAATCATCTAAAGCTAGTTTGGTACAAAATATATAAAGGAACTAAGCTGGTCATGCTAGCACATCTCAACCAACATTAGTTCATTTGCTTTAATATAAAATATAAAATATACAAATTGATAGTAAACGCCTGACTAAATCATTACATTTTTTTTAACCTTATGCCTACTATTTAACATTTTGCAAGCATTAGCCAAAAATAGTAATTATTCTAAAAGACCTGCGAACAATAATACAAATCTTCACCCGTTCCTGAGGGTGGGATCAACACTAATCGTATCATGGCAAAAGGGAAAAAACTATACCTGTCAAATTCAGTGATGATTGTATGTGACTCTTGGCATGACCTGCCAACTTTGTAGACCTTCTTATTCAAATAAATCCGATGATGATATCTGTAACATCCCTGGTTGCTCTACGGAATGACGGCTGACCCCACAAACCAATAGAGGTTTTTTCAGCATGATTTGTCCTCACTCACACGCTTCCTAAGAAAACATCCCAGGAGGTCACCCATCCCAGAATTGCTCCAATTCAAGAACGCTTTGGAAATGGCACAAAACAACACTAGAAGGGGGTTGAATAGTGTTTTCACAAATAAGAGTTTTTAAGCACAAAACAAAAGTTTAGCGCAGATGAGACAATATAAGGCAGACGCTTAGCCTCCCTAGACGAGTATTATTTGCAATATAACTGATCATGGTTACAGACGAGTATTATTTGCACACCTAGCCTCTCCAGGCTCAATAACAAGCATTCTTGAAACAAGCCTCTTCAGGCTCAAGGAGTATAAGGTTGTTTGAAGCACATCTTTAGTATTACAGCAGCAATTCAACCAAATAACACTTCAGAGAGTGAATACAAATTTAAGATCTGGTGAGTTGTGGATTTAATTATTCTCTAAATGATTTGTAGCTTGGAGAGAAGATGATGAGAGTATAAGAGAGCTTGTAGTGTTCTCAGTAAGAATGATTTTTATCTTGAGAGTATATGATTCTTGTGAATATTGTGTCTTAGCTTCTCTATATGTGCATCTCATATATATCTTCAATCTTTGAATTCTTCTATTTATACTTGTCCTTAAAAGATCTGTTGGGGCATGGTCAGCGTTTATCTTCTGGACAAACAATAGCCGTTCTGACTTGGCATTTAATGTTTGAGAACGTTGAAGGTCCTTTGTTGACCGCAGTGCATAGAAGATATGCTTTCTTACTCTGGCAGTGTTTCTTTCCTTATTTGTGCAACACTTAGAAAAGCTAAGAGAAATGTGATTTTCACTTTATTGCATAAGGGACGATTTGCAGCAGTGCCTCTATCTTTTCTTCCTTTATGAAATCGATAGAAGACAAGGAATAAAGTATTATACTTCATTTGAATATTTTGATTCCTTTCTTCGATGAAACACTTCCATCCAGATTCCAAGTAATTTCTTCATATAATATTTTCTCTTTTTGCACGTTGCTTTTAGCTCGAGAGAAAATATATCTTCATACTAAAATACTTCAAGTCTTCAAAGCCAGAAATATGAACTTGAACATATTTTAGAACGCTTTGATGATACTGACATGAGCTGAGCATCTTCCTTGATTTTGTCAGAACTTCAGACACATCTTTAAATAATCAGATGCTTCTTTGCATGAATCTTGTTGACGATTCAGTGTGTAATCTTGATGTATCTTCTTTCAACTTTCTTCCGAAGATTTTAATTTCACTCTTTGTAGTTTTAAAGAGTATTGGATTAGTGTATAGCCTTTTGGAGATATTTCTTGTTCTTCAATTGAGAGATAAGGTGATGATCTTGAGTAGGTCACTCTTCATTCTTTGACAGAGTCTTCTCATTGGTTAGCTTGATGATTAGTTGTTGTTATATCTTAATCTTTCATTCTTCAAGAGATTTGATAATGAATAAAACTCTGTCTTCTTGCTCATAACTTCTTCCTTTATCTTCAAGGAGTCTGAGATATGATGGTTTGCCTTAATGCTTTAGTGCTTGAGTCATCAGACGCATTACTCTTGCATGGTGCTTTCAGCTTCCAAAGATTAGCTTCATGAGCTTTTGATCCTTCCAGACAGTTCAATTAAAATCATTTACTCAATGTTTGTGTCCATCAAAACACACACGGGCTAACTGGAGTGTGAATCAGACGCATGACAGAGTCAGACACTTTGTGACTTAACATTCTCCCCCTTTTTGATGATGACAAACATTTCATATGATTTTATTTGAACATAAGCAAATATAAAGAAGATACCAAAAGATAGATACAACTGAAATAAGATACCAACTTATATGCGTTTTCTTTAGCAACACAACAGAGACATGGAGGCTATTTTTCAACTTTAAATATTTTCTTAAAATCTCCCCCTAAACTTATGCTTTCCTTTATATGTTACTGAAGATAAAATCATATTGATTCTCTTTTTGATTCTCCATCTCTACACTATCTTTTTCTACACTTTCTCTCCCCTTTTTGGCATTATAAAAAAGGTAAGTACTTTGGTACTCAGGGAGTACTTTGGTACTTTAGTAAAAACATTTTTCTACTTAATATGCGAGATCAGGTCAATACAATAAACATCAAGATAGCAAATATTTCATCATAAAACTAGACATATATGAAGACATATACCAGATGAAATAGCATTGAAATATCAGATATTATATACCAATAAAGACATGAGTTCCAAAATACTCAATAAGATAAACTTAGAAAAACATCAGTTCAAAATAACAAAAGCTATCATAAAAAACTATGAACAACCACCAGAATTAATACCACTGAAAAGCTTAATTAATTAACTTTTCAAGAATTTTGTGAAGGAGATCCACGATTAAATCCCACTTCTAATGAGCATGTCTGATTTCTGATCTTGCAACTGGATCACACACATGAGATGGGTTCTCCTCAGATTGTTGCTCAGACGAGGGTGCATTTTGCTCAGATCGATGGTTAGAGGGTTCTTGCTTAACATTCTCATTAGGATGAATTTAGTTCAGAGGGATTAGTGGAACTTCAACCATAGCCTGACTTTCATTCCTGGCAGCTTCATAGGCAGAAGCATGATGTTGGCAGGAGTTTCAGGTGCAGACACATTCTGTCTTCTTGCTCATAACTTCTTCCTTTATCTTCAAGGAGTCTGAGATATGATGGTTTGCCTTAATGCTTTAGTGCTTGAGTCTTTCATCAGACGCATTACTCTTGCATGGTGCTTTCAGCTTCCAAAGATTAGATTCATGAGCTTTTGATCCTTCCAGACAGTTCAATTAAAATCATTTACTCAATGTTTGTGTCCATCAAAACACACACGGGCTAACTGGAGTGTGAATCAGACGCATGACAGAGTCAGACACTTTGTGACTTAACATTCTCCCCCTTTTTGATGATGACACATTTCATATGATTTTATTTGAACATAAGCAAATATAAAGAAGATACATATGTTACTGAAGATAAAATCATATTGATTCTCTTTTTTATTCTCCATCTCTACATTATCTTTTTCTACACTTTCTCTCCCCTTTTTGGCATTATAAAAAAGGTAAGTACTTTGGTACTCAGGGAGTACTTTGGTACTTTAGTAAAAACATTTTTCTACTTAATATGCGAGATCAGGTCAAGACAATAAACATCAAGATAGCAAATATTTCATCATAAAACTAGACATATATGAAGACATATACCAGATGAAATAGCATTGAAATATCAGGTATTATATACCAATAAAGACATGAGTTCCAAAATATTCAATAAGATAAACTTAGAAAAACATCAGTTCAAAATAACAAAAGCTATCATAAAAAACTATGAACAACCACCAGAATTAATACCACTGAAAAGCTTAATTAATTAACTTTTCAAGAATTTTGTGAAGGAGATCCACGATTAAATCCAACTTCTAATGAGCATGTCTGATTTCTGATCTTGCAACTGGATCACACACATGAGATGGGTTCTCCTCAGATTGTTGCTCAGACGAGGGTGCATTTTGCTCAGATCGATGGTTAGAGGGTTCTTGCTCAACATTCTCATTAGGATGAATTTAGTTCAGAGGGATTAGTGGAACTTCAACCATAGCCTGACTTTCATTCCTGGCAGCTTCATAGTTAGTGTACCAAGGCAGAAGCATGATGTTGGCAGGAGTTTCAGGTGCAGACACATTCTGTCTTCTTGCTCATAACTTCTTCCTTTATCTTCAAGGAGTCTGAGATATGATGGTTTGCCTTAATGCTTTAGTGCTTGAGTCTTTCATCAGACGCATCATTCTCATTAGGATGAATTTAGTTCAGAGGGATTAGTGGAACTTCAACCATAGCCTGACTTTCGGCAGAAGCATGATGTTGGCAGGTGATGTTACAGCAGGAGTTTCAGGTGCAGACACATTCACAAAGAGGGTAAGGGGTTCTATGGCATTATCAGCCAAACCAGATTCAACAGGAGTAGTCCTTGAAGATGCTTCCTCTCTTTCTTCCACCACAATTTCCTCATCAACCTCTTCAAATGAGTCATTCATAACAACCACTTCAACATTTTCAACAACAACATCATCATCATCCAAAAAGAAATGATTAGAGATGCGAACTCGAGATTTATCAAAAGTTTCATAGATGGGTTCAGAGGGATGTAGTCCAGACACAGGTGCGGAGAGAGACTCAATAGAGGATTCAACAACTGATACATACACATTTGGATATGTTCAAACTCATAGACAGTTTCAGATACATGTTCAATAATAGATTCAGAAACATTTAGAGATAGGGGATCAAATACAACTATAGATTCTACAATAGACAAGGGATCAATATCCAAAGTCATCAAGTTTAAAGCATTTCTGGAAACAAAAATTGTTTCAGAAAAAGAACAGAACATGTCATAAGATCTATAATGAACTCTACTTCCCTCTCTGGTGGCAAACCCAGAACATCGGGAGGGAAAACCTCAGGAAATTCTCTCAAGATAGACATAGAATCTATACTCGGAGTCTCTTTAGCTTCCACTGAGCAAAGCATCACGTATAACTGAGAATCATCACTCCTCATAGGTACTCCTTCATTGGCAGATACTACACTAGAAGGCTAAAGAAACAACAAGGTCTTGCTAGAACAATCTAATACTACATGTTTGGTTGAAAGCCAATCCATGCCAAGAATAACATCTATCTGCTGCATAGGCAAGCAGACAAGATTCACAAGGAATGTCCTATTCTCAACAACTATAGGACACTGTAAACAAAGAGAGATGGTAGTCAAGGAATCATTAGTCGGGGTAGATACTGTAAGGGTATAAGGTAACTGAGAAACAGGTAACTGTAAATGATTTACACACTCATGTGAAATAAATGAATGTGTAGCACTTGAGTCAAACAACACAGATGAGAGTCTACCAGATATCAAAAAGTACCCTTGGATAAGGATAAGATCTACAGATAGAGAGGATTCAGCCCCTCTTACGGTAAATACTCTCCCTGTGGCCTGAGGTCTGGTCGTCTGCTGTCCTGCTGCAGAAACGCCTCTCCTAGCTCCACCTCTGTAACCTGCAGCCCCTCTACCGACAACTGTCTGCTGCTACATCCCTCTCTGCCTGCAAACCCGATCCATATGACCTGGTTTCCCACAATGGAAACAACTAGGTCTCTCCATGCAATTTCTAACATAATGCGGACCTCCGCATCTAAAACAAATTGGGTCTCTCTGCTGCTGGCCAGCTCCACCAATTGGTGCTGATGTAACTGGTAAGGGTGCAGATGTCTGAACACGATGCACTGGTCTGGTATGGGGTCCCCATCTCAACTGGGAACCACTACCTGCTCTCCTCTGGAAACCTGATCTGATAGGGCCTCCACTCCTCTGTTGTCTCTGCTCAGCAGGCTGCCTCTGATCTATGCCTTCTATGACACTGCATCTCTCCATTAATTCAGGGAAACTCTGAATGTCTAAGGGCACTATAGCCCTCCGCAGCTCATGTCATAACCCCTCCTCAAATCTCAGGCACTGCCAATCCTCATCAGGGAACCTCTGATAAAACTCAGAAAATTGTAACAAGGCCTCGAATCTAGCTGCATAGTCACCAACAGACATGTTACCCTATCGGAGACTCATGAATTCCCTCTCTCTCTCTCTCTCTCTCTCGCGTCGAACCAACTGCGGAAAGTACTTCTCGAAGAAGCACTCTATGAATGTCTCCTAGCTAATCACTCGGCCTTCAGCCTCCAGTAGTCTTCTCTTACCTCTCCACCATGACTCTGTTCCTCCAGTCAACATGAAAGCAGCATAAGTCACCTTCCGGTCATCTATACATCTCATAGTATCAAAGATCTTTTTTAACTCCTGGATCCACCACTCTGCCCGCTTTGGATCATAGTCACCTCTGAACTGGGGTCGCTTCCCTTTCAAGAAGGTAGCCATCCCTGCATCCTCTGCCTCTGCAGCTCTCCTCTGATTCTACTGCTCCTACTGCCCTCTGTCTCTCTGCATCATCTGAGCATTATGTTGCTTCTGCTGCAACAGTACAGTTGCCAGCTCATGAATGGTCTGAAGAGCCTCAGATGACTCTCCTCCACCTCCAGCTCCTACTCCTGTATGAGAAGTCTCAACGGCAACTCTCTATGGGTTTCTACCACCACCTCGTCCCCAACGTCTTCGACCTCTACCTCGAGCCATAAACCTCTCAAAGAAATCATTAGCTCACATTCATATGACATATAATACTACATAAAACTGGAATATAAATACTATATATCACATAAATGTTAATTATAACGTCCGGACTCACTACCCAACTACTAAACATAGTCAACATCCGATGTGGATTCAACTAAATTGGCCAGTACACCCTAACCTCACAGTCTGAACAGAATCAAATTGCTCTGATACCACCAAATGAGACACCCCGATGTCCCATTAAAGAAAACCATATTTTATTCAAAACTTAATCGTGATAATAACGTTAAGCGGATATATAAAACAACGAAGAAATAAAAACCTGAAGTAAAATAACCATTCAATTATAAACATAACATCACACACACACACACACACACACACACACACACACACATATACACTAGTGCAAAATATGCTTTTAACATCGGAGATTCCACATCGGTTTCTATAAAACCGATGTGTAAAACGAGGCGGTGACATTTTTGAAATTAAAAACAAAGTTTCCACATCGGTTTAAATAACCGATGTGTAAATATTTTCCACATCGGTTTTATTATAACCGATGTCTAAAATTAAAACAAAAAATATTGAAAATTTAAAATATTAAGTTTCTACATCTGTTCTTATAGAACCGATGTCTAATATATATGGTAACCACATCGGTTTTAGTGATAACCGATGTGTAATATGCGTAACCACATCGGTTTGGGCATAACCGATGTGTAATAATTTACAAAACCCTACTATTTGCTTCTATTTTCATTCCCTCCATCTGTCACGCGCCCTTTCCTTTGTTTTTGCTCTGCTCCTTGCTATCCATAACACTTGTCCGTCGTTACTGCTACTTCTCCCTTGTCCGTCGTTACTGCTGCTGTTTGCTCGCCGTTGTCTTGCTCCGTCGCAGCCGTTGTCTTCTCCGTCGTGGGCTGTTGGCTCCTCCGTCGTGGGCTGTCCGTCGAGGTTGGAGCAACAGCGATTTTGCTCTGCTCCCCACAGAGGTAACACATTAAGAATCATATGAAAAGACTCGTAAACTCACTTTTGAGGTACTGGGTGGTAGTTGAAGCTGGTGGATGACAATGTGTTTGTTTGGTTTGTTTTACCTTTTGAAACTTGGTGTTTACTTGTGTTCCTGGTTTTGTTTTCCTTCTTAGATCTGTGATCGTACATTACAAGGTTAAGCAACTCTATAACATTGCCTAAACTTAATTTAGACACCATCACTTGCTTTTTGTTTTTCAGCTTGTGTTATTCCTTTTCTTTACTTACCTCTACCTGTTTGGTTGATGAGAAAATGGGTCCACCCCAGTAGAAATGAAATATTCATCATGCACAAAACCTGGTCAATGGACACAGAACATTAAAAGTTTTGGTTCTCCCTTATGCCATTTATGCATATTTGGATGGAAGTGAAATGTTTTTCTTTCAGCAAGTGAGAATTAGTAAACAATAGTAACATATGGGTTTTGAGAATCAGTAGCAATTGACATGTGTAAAGTCCATTTACCTAGTTCTTCACTTTATTCCATGGAGAAATTTCAGAGTTGGATTTTGGTTCAATATGACCGGAAGAAAAAGGGGGGAGGGGTGGGTTTAGATGCTCTGAATTGGACAATGTTGTGTTATCAACTATGCTCTGTTAGGACTTAGGATTCATTTATCCTTATCCTCAACTTTATTGTATATTTAAATTTTAGTTTAGCTTCTCTGTTTACCCTTTGTACTCTTGTGTATATAAACACATGAAATTGAATCCAAGTTGGGATCCACGTTTTCTCACGGATCCATGAAGAAGAGGTTTCAATTTTCCTCATTTAATTCGAAACATAGCTTATGCTTTCAAAACAGGTTTCTATTTTCTAAATGTTTCTAAGAATCATATCTATTTTCTTTCTTTCAGGGTTTCTTGATTATTTGAAACTTAGGATTTCGTTTCCACGCTTGTTGTGTTTCTTCCCACACCCGGTAAGCTTTCTCATCTCTATTTTTCTAGTTTGATTTTTGTTTGTTTTAACTTGGGGATTGGATTGTTTTATTACTTTTTTAGTGTTAATTAATTAGTAAAGCCTTAGTTTCCCGTTTGAGATGCAATATTAATGAGTACACGTGTACGTGCTTAAGGTACAGCTCATTATATTGAATCTTGAATTGTCCAAGTTGGACAGTTTGGGAAAAAACTTTTTCTTCATTCAGTTAAAATAGTTATTCATTGATTCTCATGTTATATACTTGATGAAAGTTCGGATTGATACATTTCCTTTCGTTCTCCGGGTGCATACTTTATCGTGGTGGATGTCATCGCGTTCAAGTCGTGTACGTCGGAGACCGAAGGGAAATGTTCCCGAAATTTCGTCAAGTATGAGCATGAGAGTTAAGGACTAACTGTTAACCGAATGTTGAAAAAGTTTCTTCTCCAATGGGATAGGGCCATACCCTATCATAAGAAGTAGTTGATGAAGATGTTGGACTAAGTATGAAGTTAATGTTTTAGTCATGGATCGTGGTTGGATGAATGCTAGACGGACAAGTGATGAGTATGAGAATGGAGTGGAAGATTTTCTACAATTTGCAAAAACAAATGCTCCTGATAGTAGTGATGGAAGGTTTTATTGTCCTTGTGTTAACTGTTAGACGACTAGAAGCTGACGAGATACGGGATCATCTTATTTGTGGGGGGATTTGCAAGAGTTATACAATATGGATATGTCATGGTGAATCGTTAGACAGGCCAAGGGTTTCAGATAGAGAGGAAGTTGATGACGTAGATATGGACGATGGACTAGAGGACATGATCCGTGATATTGGGCAAGAGTCCTTTCGGGAGCACATGTGTATGATACTTTGTGCAGTGATGCGGAAGTGGCTTTGTATCCGGGGTGCACTAATTTCACACGGTTGTCAGCGGTGTTAAGATTGTTCAATGTGAAGGAGAGAAATGGGTGGAGCGATAAAAGGTTTACCGAATTGCTTGAGTTGTTGAAAGACATGCTTCCAAAAGGTAATACATTACCATCCCGAAACTATGAGGCAAAGAAGATATTTTGTCCGATGGGTATGGAGTATACGAAAATACACGCTTACCCCAATGATTGTATATTGTACAGGAAAGAGTTTGAAGAGATGCACGAGTGCCCCAGGTGTGGGGTATCATGCTACAAAGTGAAGGATGGTGATTCTAGTCGTGATGCGGTCACCAAGGGTCCTCCTGCGAAGGTGTTATGGTATCTTCCAGTAATTCCGCGGTTCAAGCGATTGTTTGCTAATGAAAAGGATGCAAAGAATATTAGATGGCATGCAGATGAGAGGAAATGTGATGGACAGCTTCGTCATCCGGCTGATTCTTTGCAATGGAAGAGAATTGATAGTTTGTTTCCGGAGTTTGGCAATAAGCCCAGAAACCTCAGGCTTGGACTTGCTACCGATGGAATGAATCCATATGGAAACTTAAGTAGTATTCATAGTTCATGGCCTGTTCTCCTGGTAACTTACAACCTATCTCCTTGGTTGTGCATGAAGTGCAAATACATTATGTTAAGTATGATGATTTCGGGTCCAAAACAGTCAGGAAATGATATTGATGTTTATCTGAGTCCATTGATTGAAGACTTGAGAAAGTTGTGGGATGAAGGCATTGATGTGATCGATGGGTATTGCCGTGAGACTTTCAGATTGCGTGCCATGTTATTTTGCACCATCAATGACTTTCCAGCATACGGGAACTTGTGCGGGTATAGTGTTAAGGGGCATAAAGCATGTCCAATATGTGAAGAAGGCACATGTTACCATCAACTGCAACATGGAAGGAAGACAGTCTACCTTGGGCATCGGAGATTTCTCCAGCATAATCATCCTTATCGTAGGTTGAGAAAAGCTTTCAATGGACTTCTGGAGAATGCAATTGCTCCGGTGGCCTTGACTGGAGACCAAGTTTATGAACGGGTGAAGAACACTAATGTTATCTATGGTAAGTCCCAGAAGAAGGCTACTGAGAAGAATATATGGAAGAAGAGGTCGATCTTCTTTGATCTTCCATACTGGTGCAAGCTTGATGTAAGACATTGTATTGATGTGATGCATGTGGAGAAAAATGTGTGTGACAGTTTAATCGGAACTCTTCTCAACATTCAAGGCAAGACAAAGGATGGTGTGAATGATCGTCTGGATCTAGTTGCGATGGGTATACGAGAGCAGTTAGCTCCACATAAAGTGGGGGATAAGAAGACTTATTTGCCCCCAGCATGTCATACTTTATCAAAAAAAGAGAAAAGAAGTTTCTGTGAATGTCTACGGGGAGTCAAAGTGCCACAGGGTTACTCTTCAAATATCAAGAGACTTGTCTCAATGAAAGATCTCAAATTAGTTGGCTTAAAGTCTCATGATTGCCATGTCTTGATGCAACAACTACTACCGGTGGCCATTCGTGACATCTTGCCTAAAAAAGTCAGACATGCCATTACTAGGTTATGCTTATTCTTCAATGCTATATGTAGCAAGGTCATTGACACTAAAAAGTTGGATGACTTGGAAAATGAGGCAGCCATTATCTTGTGCCAATTGGAGATGTATTTTCCACCTTCATTTTTTGACATCATGGTTCATTTGATTGTTCATCTAGTGAGGGAGATTAGATTGTGTGGCCCCATTTATTTAAGGTGGATGTACCCGGTTGAGCGATACATGAAGATCTTGAAAGGATGTATGAAGAATCCACACCGTCCCGAAGCATCTATTGTTGAAAGGTATGTTGCAGAAGAAGCTATTGAGTTTTGTACAGACTACATGTCAGAAGCGGAACCTGTAGGGCTTCCGAAGTCTCGTCATGAAGGAAGATATGATGGTAACGGTACACGAGGTATCACTGTTAAGAGCATGGATCGGGAGGAAGTGCTTCAAGCACATTTGTATATATTGAATAACACTGATGAGGTTGATCCATACTTCTGTGAGCACAAAAGCATCATCAACGAAACTTATCCTACAATGAATGAAAAATGGTGTTTGAACAAGCATAATAAGACTTTCTTGAAGGATCAGATATGGGAGAGTATTCTGGTATCTATATGGGAGAGTATTCTGGTATCTATACTTTTGCGTCCTGTGTTTGTATCTACTTTATTTTAATCTTATTAATATCATACAGTATGCTAGTGAGCGTTGGAGGGGTTTTAAGGTGGACCTGGGCAGATACTATGTATTCAATCCTAGCTGTGAAAAGAACCCACTTGAGGTGTACCCGTTTCTTGACTAGGCGACGTGGGATCGCTTTGTTCAGAGCCAACATGATCCCAGCTTTCAGGTTAACTTATTTGAGTTGTCTCTAAATTTATGTAATTTCATTAATTTTATTAATTTACTGATGTAATTTAATTGTCTTCTATTTATAACAGGAGAAGAGGAAAAAGGGGCAGGAAAACCAAAGCAAGAATGTCTACCTCCATGTACTGTCTCGTGGGGGATATAAAAAGCTTGTTCAGACCATGGTGGAAGAGGAAAAGAAAGCATGTCAGGAAGCAGCATCTCAGGCAGATCCTAACACTGAAAATCATCCAGAAGTTGTTGATCCACCTCCACCCCCACGCCATCGTAAATGGAAGAGGGCCCGACAAAGAAAAACGGGACAATATACATCTGAGGAGGCCCGCCAAGTAGCTGAGAAGATTGTAAGTGTAGTTTGAATTGTAATTGTGATTTTAGCAATGTTACTGAATTGTAATGTGACCTAATATTTTATATGTTGCAGGATGCCTTGGACGAGCAGGCCACTCAAGGAACCTTTGTTCCTAGAGGACGTGAGGATATCTTAGCTGCTGCCATCGGTAAACCAGACCACCCGGGCCGTGTCATTGGTGTTGGATGGGGCGTTGGCATTCGCCAATACCATGGTTCATCTTCACACCAACGCCACAGGGATGTTGCTGCAGATAGAGAACGGCTAAAACAAGAGATTGCAGATGAGCTTAGACAGGAGATGGCCCAGCAGTTTAACCAGTAGATGGCAATAATGACTGCTATGTCCCAACAATTCACAAGTGTCCAACCCTCTGTCCATGTAACACTAAGGGCTCATGTGATCCTCCTCATCAGCCTGATGATGATGATGATGATGATGATGATGATGATTATGACGCCCCTGATAGGTGTGAGCTGAATGTTGATGATCATCATGATATTCTGCCTAAAAGGTCAGATCCAGGAAGACCAGAGAAGTCTGCTCCTGCCAAGGTATTCATTTGACCATTCAATTAATTACGAATGAAATAACTTAACTGTGATTACTAATGTATATCTTTTTTGTTGTTTAGGGGAACGATAAAGGGGATCCTGGTAATGTTTTTAAACTTCTTGCTATACAGCTTGTCACCATGGAGGTTGATGCAGCTTTGGTAAGGTTGGAACATGATGGCAGGCCGGATGACGAACTGTATATCCCAAAGAAGGAACTTATAGAGATGGCGCTCGACCATGAAATGGCTAGTGCTCACCACATCTCGTTATGGTTCACGTAAGTACATTTTATTTATAAGTTAAATAATTAAATTTTAAATACTATGATAATTAACATGTTTTATCAATATATTAGGTATCTGCATCGCATGTTAGCTAATCAGGGCAACCTCACCCTTTATGGGTTCATTGACCCAATGCTCATTCAGGGTGATGTTCTCCTAACATCAGAAGACCCGGTCGCCACTATACATGATATAGTTGCCCGAGACCATCATCAGTTCTACCTTGCGCCTTATCTCAATAAGTAAGTACCAGTTATTTAATTATAACTATATATGACTTAGTCACTAATTGCTCCGCAAATGCAGACAACATTGGCAGTTGTTGATCTTGTGCCCTCGGTTGAATGCCGTGGTCTTCTTTTGCTCGATGGAAAATAAGCCGGCGAATGAACTGAAGCACATCATGGAAACGTAAGCATTAAAATAATTTAGAATCAGTAATGAAGTTGTTTTAATTATTTGAAATCTATTAGATATACTTTAATTAATGTTTATTTTCTTATGATAGGTCTATTGATGCAAGCCGCATGCTGTGTGGTGAAAGGCGTCGGGCTATTAGATGGATTATTCCTAACGTAAGATATTTATTAGTTCAAACGCTTCAAGCGCAGTGGGCATAATTATTGATTTCTATTTAATTTCTCATATTCTAACTGGGTTTCATTTGTACGTAGTCTCATAGACAACGTGGGATTATGGGAATGTGGATATTATGTGATGAAGTGGATGGTCGAAATTATCTCCTCCAGTATCACTGAAAGATGGCAGGAGGTAAATGCTAATTGGTAACAATTAGTTGTAACAATTATATATAGATTCGTTATATGTTTAATTTTAGTTTATTACTTAAAAAGATATAATCTTATGTCCAATTAAACTTGCAGATATTCAACAATCCGACTCCACTCTCTGATGCCGACATAAAAAACATAAGGATACGTTGGGCAACTTTCTTTCTTGAAGTGTACCAACAATAGTTTGTATGTAGTTAGTATATAAACGCATCATGTACTAGCTATTGTGTACTTTTGACTGATATATGTTTTGACATGAAATCTATAATGTATCACATGTAGCTTTTTAGTTTCTAATTATCTTTGTTGTCTGAATGCAATTGAATATATTTATTGTTAGTAATCTTTTAATTTAGTGTGTTTTGGTTGTACAAAAGTGATTCTGTTGACAATATAGATTCTGTATTGATCTGGATTACTGGATTACTGAAACAGGGGAAAGGACTGTCAATACTGAAAAGGGTGGTTTTTTTTAAAAAAAAAAACACAAATTCACATCGGTTTCTGAAAACCGATGTGGTAACCCCACTTTTCCACATCGGTTTATAAAAAAACCGATGTGGTAACCCCACTTTCCACATCGGTTATTTTAAAAACCGATGTGGAAAGTGGGGTTACCACATCGGTTTTTTCAGAAACCGACGTGGAAAGTGCTGAAAAGGATTTATTGGCTTGCTGAAACAGACTTTTTTACATCGGTTTTAAAACTGATGTGAAAAGTGGCAATAAACCACATCGGCCTTTTCAACATCAGTTTGAAAACCGATGTGAAAAGCCAAAAAAAAACCGATGTGAAATCCCTTTTCTGCACTAGTGATATATATATATATATATATATATCACATAAGTACGGTCATACGATATTGTAAAAGGAATCCCATCAGTAGGATCCCATATAGATACAAACCTGATAAGATAAGAAAATACATCAAAAGGGCTAAACAAAAGATGCCTCGCTATCACTCCACACCCAGTCCCTTCTCAAAATACATCAAAAAGACCTCACCACACACCTATGTACATCTAGTGTGATATGCACTGGCCGAACCTATCAAGATCGACTAACGCTACCATCACTCTCACCTCTGACTCCACGGAGCCTGGATGGTCCCGACGCTCCTCTGTTGTTGCTTGAAGAGCTCCTCTCCTGAACTTGCTGAAACAAGCATTGGTATTCCAAACTGTTCCTAGAAGACAATCGAGAAGGCTCAGATGGAGCTGGTCTCACATCGGGAACCTCTGGAATCTCTGGTGCTAGCAGGTGGTCAATATCAGGTACGATCTGATCATCAGGTGCTGGTGCATGATCAGTTACTGATACTGGAACGTCTACGGGCACAGGAACTGGTACATGCATAACATCGGGGCATCGGTGGAATCCGTGCTGCCGGAAAACCAATAGGGAATGGGAAAGTCTAACCAACTCTAAATGTCCCGACCCAACTGAAGGGTGCTCCATTCCCTGGACCTGTAGTCACCAATACAGGACCAGTATAAACCACGAAGCGAGTGACTGTGTTGGTAAGCCACCCATTCTCATCAACGAACTCCAACTTAAAAGTCCCCCTCAGGGGGAAACCCGCCGGTGCCTCCATCCACGGATGTTCCCAGTGCGCAATCTATAATATCCGGGTCTACACGTATAACGATAGAAAACAAACACAAAAGAAAGGAAGAGGAGATAAGAAACTATCTAGCATCAAAACATGGAAAAGGGTACGTAACATTTACTCAATAAAAGCAAACAGACAGGAATAATAATATATATAAGAATCCTCGAATCATATTATCTTCCTCTGCCCTTCACACTTTTGCAAATGATTATGTATGTTAACTTGGCCACCACCAATACTGTCACACATCCCTTAGCTGCTTAGTCAGTCGTCCAAGTGACGTGTCCCCAAATCCCGGTGCACACCCTCATCCGCGGTGAGAATGCCCATGCAAAGCAATGACACTATAACTGCACAACTCGCTCCTGTGCACACCCTAGTTCTCTCTCGAGGGTGCTCATGCATCGCAATGAAACTATAGCTGAACACAACCTAATCCTAAGTTAAGACAGTCCCGTAAGGACTCCGGATCTCATGTGTTCCCAACATACGGATATAATCCACAACATGCGTATGAAAGAATCTCGCCGATATATCAAATCATATCCTAGTGCCTTAACCTCTCATCACTATCTCAAAAGATACCTCAGGAATATTACATCATCAATCTCATCATAATACAATATTAATTAATTAATTAGGTTAGGCACCTCTAAAACATCTGTCATATATCCCCAACATACATCACCATAAAATCATCATATATTAATACCTAGAAAACGCTAATCATGTTATAGCACTCAATCATGTTGTCATATCAAGCATATTAAAATATACATTTAATAATCTAAATAGTAAAATAATCAAATAAACACAATTAAATCAGACATATCATGTTAAGACAAACCACACACAACGAGTAATTTAGCAGATAAAATCAGGCAACCTCGAATATCATAAAATCAACCTAATGGCGATCAACCTACAATCTCCATATCATCATTGGTACCACTAAGTAGTCGCCAATGTAACATTGACACTTGTCAATTATTCGCCTACTGGTATGGTTTATGTCGCCCTACGCCATTATTGAATAAAATAATACTTAGCCATTTCCGACGTTAGATGGCTTCTTTCTCCCACCTGAGAAATCGTAGGCTCAACTAGAAGCAATAAAACGAGCCCTTCCCCAAACTTGTAGTTACTGCCACGGAAGCTACAGGTACCTCTGAGCCTCCAAAAATTCGTCTGAATACATCATTACAAAGCGTACGTTACAGGTATCCCTAATCGGAAATCGAAATTGAAAACCGATAGACGGATTGAAAGATAAGCCTAATACCGTCACCGATGGCATTTCGACATAGAGAGGGTATAGATTACCTTAGCTTAGAGAAGAAAAGGAAGCTAGGGTTTAGAAGTCATCGTTGCCACGATCACGATGACGTACCTGGAATCGTGTTAGGATGATCGGATTGCTCAAACTCTCAACCTGAAGTTCCTCTCTCTCAATAGTCTCCCGCTCTATCTCTCTACACTCTTTCACTCTTACTTTTTGTCTCTGCTGCGTATTTACATAAGGGTGAAATATTTCACCCTCTGTCCTTTTTATTTTTGCCAAGCTGCCACACCATGCTTGAGCTTGGGATGGGTCACGCTTGAGCATGCCCACGCTTGAGCATGGTGAGACACCCCGACATCCCATTAAAGAAAAACCCAAAATTATTAAAACCTAATCGTGATATTAGCGTTACGCGGTTATATTGAAAACATCGGAAAATTAAAACTTAATCTATAAAACAACCATTACGTAACATAAACAGCACACACGTATATATATACATATAGAGATACACAACATACAGTACTGTCAAGGGAATCCCATCAATAGGATCCCGAATATATACAGACTGGTCAAAAATAAAAATACACCAGAAGACTAGAACAGAAGATACCTCGCCAACTCTCAACACCCATTCCCCTCTCAAAAGTACATCAAAACTTCACACATACCTATACAGATAGCACTGGCCTGAGCCATCACAAACTACTACCCTCACTGACAGCCCGGGGTCTCGATGGTCCTGCTACTCCTTCGCTACCGCTAGAAGAGCTCATCTCTGAGACCTCTGGATCAACCATCGATAAGCCCTGCTATTTCTGGATGACAGCCTGGAGGACACTCTGGAGGACTCCGACCTTGTCGCTCAAACCTCGGGAGGAGCGGGTGCCTCCAAGGCAAGCATCGGATCATGAAGTGGTGCTACTGGGTCCTCCTCTGGAACTGGTGCAAGAACAGGCTCCAGTACAGGTGCTGGTTCTGGTGCGGGCTCCAGTGCACGTACCTCAAAGGGTACTAGAAAGGGAACTAGTGCCATCTCCGGCATTGGCGGTAACTGCGCATCCGGAAATCTGATGGGAAAGGGAAATGTCTGACCGCCAATCAGACCCAAAGGAGCTCCCTGTCGGAATCCGGTCGTCACCGAGACTGGACCCGTATATATTGCGAACCAGGTGATTGGGTCCACTAGCAAACCATTAGGATCCACGAACTCGAACTCAAAAGTCCCCGTGAGGGGGAACCCTGCCGGTTGAGTCATCCACGGGTGATCCCAGTGTGCCATCATCGTGCTCCGAGTCTAAGGTACAACAATAAAATAAAACAAAACACCACAGCAAAAAGAAAGGGAATAAGAAACGATTTAAAGTCAAACGTGGAAACGGTTTAGCAACATTTAAATCTATAATAGCCCAGTAAACATCCATCTCCATATATCTCCATATATATACATATACACAGCCATCCTCGAAACAACTATTGTTTTCCTTTACCCTCCATCATGATGCTATGCAATGCAATATGTATAGTCAGGTGCGGCCACATATCCAGATATCCATCACGACACGTCTCCAGAGTCCCAGATGCACATTCTCGTCCGCAGAGGGAGAATGGCCATGCAAAGCAATGGCATTATAGTTGCACAATGCACGTCGGTGCACATTCTGATCCCACGGCCAGGCTGCTTATGCAATGCATGAACTATAGCTGTGACAATAATAATAATAATGTCTGGGATGGTCCTGCCGATAGTCTAAAACACGAGAATACGTCCCCCGGGAATCAAACCCCTAGTGCCAATGCACTATATCTCAGAACATCTCTCGGGTCATCTCCTAGTGCCTGAACCTCTCATCCCTATCTCATGGACTACCTCGACAATAGTTATATCTCATCAATCTCATCTCAATATCACAATAATCATCTCGGTTTGGCACTACTGAACATATGTATTATGAGCCCCCACATACATCACCATAACTCATCATGTCTCATCACTGAGAAAATCACTAAGCACAATCATTACAATCATACCAACATGTCATAAAATAATATAACAATATAATATAATTTTTATCTAAGCAATCCAATAACCATAATGTTTCCAGTCCACTCAGCATACATCAACAACATACCAATGACAGTCAAACAGTCAAAGCATTCAATCTCAATAATAAAATAATATATTTTTATACGTAACGGCGATAAACATACAATTCCAATATTATCATTGGTACCACTAATTAGTCCCCAATTTGATATTGACATTGTTCATTACTCACTCTCTAGTAGGGTTTAGGTCGCCCTATGCCATTATCGAAATAAATGTTACTTCGTCGTTTCCAATGTTAGATGGCTTCTTTTCCCCACCTGAAAAGTCGAACGACAACTTGAACGTCACGGAAACGCTCCTCCTCGACTCCTCTCAAATATGCCATGCACAAAACTAAGGCCTCCAAGCCTCGGAAATTTCACCTAAACATCACATTGTGAAAAACACGTTACAAGAAGTCCCAATAGGAAGTCAGAATTGAAATCTGATAACTTAAACAAAAGATAAGTCGAATACCGTAACGGACGGCATTTCGACATAAAGAGAGTAGAAATTACCTCCACTAGAGAAGAAAAGAAGGATAGAGAAGCGAAGGCGTCATCGCCACGATCGCAACCACGTACTCGGAATCGCCAAGGGAGGATCGATCAAGTCGATACTCAAGCTAAGACTCTTTCTCTCTCTAGGTTTTCTCTCCCTCTTTCTCAATCCTTTCTTTTCTGTTCTCTGGACCTCTTTCTCGTTTCTTCTTTCAACTCTTTATGTTTTGGCTTAAGTGACTTATGTCACTTAAGCCTTTTTACTTTTGCTGAAATCTACGCCAACGTTTGAGCTTTGGGAGGGCAGCGCTCAAGTGTTCCAACGTTTGAACGTTGGCTCCTCCATGCTCGAGCGTTGGAGGGTTGGTACGCCACCGCGCCATGCAACAACCATGCACTGCCACGTAAGCCCCTTTGACACGTGGCAGGTCAACGCCAGACCTTGTCTGATTGACTAGGTCACTTGAGCGCTGAGAAACCCACGTTTGAGCGTTCTGTGGGCGCTTGAGCATTGGGTTTCCAGCGTTTGAGCGTTGACTATTGACCAGAAGTTAATTTGTTGAGTTCTAGGTCCGTTTGACGTCTGATTGACCTCAAATTTGAGATATTGGGTCATCAAGACCTAATAAACAACCTCAAATCCTCAAAAATGCCTAATCTCATTCCTAACTCCAAATTCATTGTTTCACACTCATATGCCTTAAAGACGATAATCGGGGAAAACCCTAAGATTCGTGTACGTTCAAACTCACTCTAGATGGTTGCGCACTTTCCATGCAAAGGCTCCTAGACCTTAAACAACCTCTTAACTATATAACCCAAGTCTTAAACCTAATCCTCCAACGTAAGCAAAACGTAAAATCAGGGATGTTACACGTGGGATCCTCCACGCTTGAGCATGGTTAGGTAACTGCCACCGCGCATGCAACCAATCAGAGCTTGCCACGTGGAGGCAACGCCAGAGCTTGTCTGGTTGACCTCCACTCTTGAGCGTGGAGTAGGTCACGCTTGAGCATTGACCATTGACCATAAACCTTGATTTTACAATTTGTCGTATTCTGAGTTCGTTTGACCTCCGATTGTTCTCAAATTTGAGACATGGACTCTTATATACCTAAGGAACAATCTCAAGTCTTCAAATATGCCTAAACTCTTCCTTAAACCTAAATTATTTATTAGGAACACTCGAGTGTTCTAAGCGATACTAAGAAACCCTAGGTTACATTTATGTTCTATTCAACATCGGCTGATCGCATACTTTCCATGAAAGGGTTCCTACACCTTAATCAACATATTAAACATCTAATCCAATTATTAAACCTAGTCATCATAAGTATAACAAAGTCATAATAGCACGAATGTCACACCAAGCACAAAACAAAAGTTTAGTGCAGATGAGACGATATAAGGCAAACGCCTTTTTCAGAAAGCTGAATATCAAACAGCAACTATTAACACATCCCAAACTATTAGCAACAACAAATAAATAACTTATAAGTAAAGTAAAGAGTTTAGGGAAGAGAGTACTTAGAGATTTATCCTGGTTCACCCACAATCTTTGGGTTACATCCAGTCCTTGGCTTCACCAAGTTTTAACACTATAACTGATCAAGGTTACAAACGAGTTTTATTTGCACACCTAGCCTCTCCAGGCTCAACCACAAGTATTATTTGCACACCTAGCCTTTTCAGTCTCAATAACAAGTATTCTTGAAACAACCCTCCTCTGGCTCAAGGAGTATGAAGGTTGTTTGAAGCACATCTTCAGTATTACAGCAGCAACTCAACCAAATAAACTTCAGAGAGTGAATACAATTTTGAGTTGTAGATTGAATTCTTCTCTAAATGATTTGTAGCTTGGAGAGAAGATGCTGAGAGTGTGAGAGCTATCAGCTTGTAGTGTTCTCAGTAAGAATGATTTTTTATCTTGAGAGTATATGATGCTTGTGAATACTGTTTCTTAGCTTCTCTATATGTGCATATCATATATATCTTCAATCTTCGGATTCTTCTATTTATACTTGTCCTTAAAAGATCTGTTGGGGGCATGGTTAGGGTTTATCTTTTGGACAAACAATAGTCGTTCTGACTTGGCATTTAATGTTTGAGAACGTTGGAGGTCCTTTGTTGACTGCAGAGCATAGCAGATATGCTTTCTTACTCGGGCAGCGTTTCTTTCCTTATTTGTGCAACACTTAGAAAAGCTTAGAGAAAGGTGCTTTTCACTTTATTGCATAAAGGACGATTTGCAGCAGTGCCTTTATCTTTTCTTCCTTTATGAACTCGATAGAAGACAAGGAATAAACTATTATACTTCATTTGAATATTTTGATTCCTTTCTTCGATGAAACACTTCCATCCAGATTCCAAGTAATTTCTTCATATAATATTTTCTCTTTTTGCACGTTGCTTTTAGCTCGAGAGAAAATATATCTTCATACTAAAATACTTCAAGTCTTCAAAGCCAGAAATATGAACTTGAACATATTTTAGAACGCTTTGATGATTCTGACATGAGCTGAGTATCTTCCTTGATTTTGTCAGAACTTCAGACACATCTTTAAATAATGGCAAAATTACACTTTTGGTCCCTCAAGTTATTTGTTTTGTTCAACTTGGTCCCTTAAGTTTTTTTTTGTGACAAACTAGACCCGTAAGTTAGGTTCAGGTTTCAAATTGGTCCCTTAAGTTTTTTTGTGACAAACTAGACCCTTAAGTTATGTTCAGGTGACAAATTGTCCCTTAATTTGTCAAAGGGACCAATAAATTAGACCCTTAATATATTATTTTTAATAACTTAAGGGATCAATTTGTCACCCGAACAATAACTTAAGGGTCCAGTTTGTCACAAAAAAACTTAAGGGGCCAATTTGAAACCTGAACATAACTTAAGGGTATAGTTTGTCACAAAAAAAACTTAAGGGACTAATTTGAACAAAACAAATAACTTAAGGGACCAAAAGTGTAATTTTGCCTTAAATAATCAGATGCTTCTTTGCATGAATCTTATTGAAGATTCAATGTGTAACCTTGATGTATCTTCTTTCAACTTTCTTCAGAAGATTTTAATTTCACTCTTTGTAGTTTTAAAGAGTATTTGATCAATGTATAGCCTTTTGGAGATATATCTTGTCCTTCAATTGAGAGATAAGGTGACGATCTTTAGTAGGTCACTCTTCATTCTTTGACAGAGTCTTCTCACTAATTAGCTTAATGATCAGTTGTTGTTATATCTTCATCTTTCATTCTTAAAGAGATTTGATAATGAATAACACTTTGTCTTCTTGCTCATAGCTTCTTCCTTTATCTTCAAGGAGTCTGCGATATGATGGTTTTCCTTAATGCTTTAGTGCTTAAGTCTTTCATCAGACACATTACTCTTGCATGGTGCTTTCAGCTTCCAAATATCAGATTCATGAGCTTTTGATCCTTTTATTGAATTGTCCTGCTAAGATTGTTGTCTTTCTCTGTACATCTTAAGTAGATGATTAGCAATGTTCAGACAGTCCAATTAAAATCATTTACTTAATGTTTGGGTTCATCAAAACACACTCGGGCTAACTGGAGTGTGAGTCAGAAGCATGACAGAGTCAGACGCTTTGTGACTTAACACGCTTAACTATGAAGTTCTTAAGTGATGGGCTTCCAAAATGAAGATGCATCTTCGTGGTATAGGTAGAACAATCAGTTCATATAAGCCATCATCAACTGTATAGTCTCATACCTAGAGAGTCTAATGATCCCTCTCATTCCGGTGTGTAATCGGTTCATTCATATGTCCCTTCACCTAGAAGCATGCCAGAAGCCGCTCCTTGTCCGTGCCTTCTTGCACCGGCGACCATTCCCCGCCCTCGTCAACCCCGGGTGTCGCGTGCCCATCAGTTTCAGCTTGGTTCGTTCCAGAACCACACTGTACAGGGAGAGGTGCCACTTTGATACCATTTGTAACATCCCTAGATGCTCTACGGATTGACAACTGTCTCCACAAACCAACATATGTCTTTTCAGCATGCTTTGCCATCACTCACACGCTTCCTAGGAAAACTTCCCAACAAGTCACCCATCCAAGAATTGCTCGAAGTCAAGCACACTTAACTATGAAGTTCTTAAGTGACGGGCTTCCGAAAAGAAGATGCATCTTGTTGGTATAGGTGACACAAATCAATTCATATAAGCCATCCTCAACTGTATAGTCTCATACCTACAGAGTCTTAGGATCCCTCTCATTCCGGTGTCTAATCGGTTCATTCATGTGTCCTTCCACCTAGAATCCTGCCAAGAGCCGCTCCTTTTCCGTGCCTTCTTGCACCGGCGACCACTCCCCGCCCTCGTCAGCCCCGGTGTCGCAATATCCATTATGTCTAGCTCTAGCAACTGTGAAAGAAAAACGAGCAGGGTTCCAAGCACCAATACAAGCAACCTTCCTCAAACCTCTCTATGTCTTGCGATGTAGGCGAGTGACACCCCAGCGAGTTACAACACCTTCATAACCTTTACCCTTGGTCACGCCAATGATGTCTATCATCTCATCTTTTTGGAAAACAACATCCACTGGGACTTGTTTCTCAAAGAAGTTGTAAGCATAGTCCACCTTCTGTGCTACTGTCCCACCATTAACTTGGATCTCCATCAAATGTGCCTTCTTCTATTTTAAACCCTTCAACTTCCTTATCTGTAGTAAACAAGGCAAGACTATTACTTACATCAAAAGCAGTGCCTCAAAACTCAGAAGGGCAGAAAAATAATATCTTCTAATATTTAACAAGTAAGAAATCAACAAACCTAATAAAACTGAATACAAGCCTTATTCACTATGATTCACACAATATTAGAATCCATAGATAAAGAAGTAATATACTTAAATGATGTGTGAATTACTGCGTCATGCTTGCATGGAGGCACAAATGCACTTCCCATGCTATGCCTCACTGGACACCAAGGTCCATCAATAATAACTATGAAGCCATCATTCACAAATCTATTAATGATTGTATAAAGAAGTTACCAAAGGGTATGACTAACTAAACAATTTAATGAGAACACATCATTACCTGAGTGTGAGCCAGAACACTAATGACAGTTGCATATTTCTTCAATTTCTCTAGTTGTGATTCAATATCTTTCTTCCCTTCCTTGGTTTCATATTTCTTTGAATACTTGGTGAAATCCTTCTTCTTAGATTTGCACCAGTTCTTGTAGAATCGCCTCTGAACTTCCTCACTAAGATGGTGAACCCAAACAGTATTCAATGTGCGAAGGCCACCAGGCGTCTTCACATATCCCACCACTCCAACGACAATCAATGGAGGAGTCTCAATTATAGTAACGGCCTCACATGTTTCTTTCTTATGAAGCTCTATAACAACCAAGAATATTATAAAGAAGAAAGCAAACAACTATGAAGCTGACAATAAAATGTGACCTAAGCCAGATATAGACATCAAATTGAAAGGGTTGTAGCCATGTTGGACTCAGAAAAAATAATTTAAAAATTGGAAACTACAGACAGGAAACTACAGTCATATGATGGACACATGATGGACACGTGCCTGATAAACAGACATAGCAACACAATGATATGCCAGTGCTTTATAGGAAAAACAATGACATAAGATTATAGGTACTCAATATTATCAAAATGTTACTAAATA
The DNA here is from genome assembly GCA_035048595.1 of Echinosophora koreensis. NCBI lineage: Eukaryota > Viridiplantae > Streptophyta > Magnoliopsida > Fabales > Fabaceae > Echinosophora > Echinosophora koreensis. The sequence goes on from JAPCYP010000132.1 coordinate 725,916, forward strand.
CAAAAGCTTTCCCATACAAGCCTCAGGACCACCAACAAAAAAAAAAAAAAAAAAAACTTTACTTGATCCATGTTTCTCGACTTCTCTAACAATGTGGGTCATCCCAGCCTTGTAGCCCACAAAGGCAGTCAATTTGCAGGGTTGACTAGGATCATCTTTTGGGAAAGCCTTCACTGCAGTCGCAAATTAGAAGAGAAGATAAGGGAATAAAGAAAAGTAATGCAACTTCAACAACCAAGCCTTATACCACTAGATCAGATATTACATGGATCAAAATTAGGCATCAGAAAAACAGCAGCACATTTCAAAGATGCAATAGACTCAACCTACAAATGGACAAACTTAAAAGAGCTGAATTATTCATGCCAAGATGTCATTTTCTGATTATTAATATCAATTTCAAAATTAGACATCAACTCTGTGTGACAGTATAGATGAATGAAAGAAAATGATTAAAAAGAACACATAATAAAAAACATGAAAGAGTATAGCTAAGATAACAGAGGTAAGACAAGATATTGGCTGGGCTTGCTTGTCACTTTGCTGAAGAAATCATAGGCAAGGAAGAGTAATCATTTAGAATGAGTTTGTGTTGCTAAATTTCCATTTGTTCAAGATATTTCAAAGAGGTGAAGAAACAGAAGGCACCATATTTTAATGGGAACCTACACAAATGCTCACCTTCAGTCAGATGTAGCAAACAAACAATGCCAGGCTTTAGAGCTTTGGGATATCATGTGTCCCGTTACTTAAAATATTTAGCAAATTCCATAAATTTACTAGAAAAATAAACCAAAAACACACACACACACACACACACACACATATATATATATATATATATATATATATATATATATATATATATATATATCTGTGTGTGTGTGTGTGTAAATATATATAAATATAAATTAATGCTGGCAAGAAATTCATTACTAGTAACAAGTACAAAATATACTATAATGTTTAAGATTTAACAAAACTTGGCATTCAGATGTGAATTTGAATGTCATTTTCCAAAATGGATATTTCAATTCATTACAATACTAGCAAATTCCATACTAATAGCAACAAATTTTTTTAACGTATATAGAGAAATATATCACATTAGTAAAATCTTTAGAAAGATAAAGCTGAGGAAATCAATGCCTACATAACCATAAATAAAAAGCCAAGAAAAAAAAAACTATGACCAATTACTTTTCCTCAATCCTGATATTAAACGTGTGATCTTTCATTTTCTAATTATACACCAGGTGAAATTGAATTCATAAGAACTTAACATTAGACTTTTACTACATCAATATAAAAGAGGAATGGCTGTCAATAGAAACAGAAGAAAACATTGTCCAACTAAAGTAGGCCATATAAATTAAACTTTCTCGTAATTGTAACTACGTAGCTGCATTATAGTGTAGCATTTTCCATAGTATATCCATATTGATACAAAATACAATAGAAATTAAAAATTTTAAAAGTGCACAACGGATAGCTTTTCACCCGTTAGGAAAAAATACTTACACCTACACATTTGCAATACACTAATCATTATCACCTACTTCAGACAGTGATGAAGAAAAGCTTCCAAACCAAAGGCCTATGGCAAAATGAATGCCAATTCTCAAGCTCATTTGTGTTCCATCCCAAAAACCTTTTCATAGGATTTTGGCTAGAAGAGCCTGTTCTGAGACTCCAGCCTTGATTAATCTCATTTCTTTCAGAAAGCAATTTCAGTCATCCCAAGGAAATGGCAATAGCATGATTAAGCATCAACAAATGCACAGTAAATTATGGTAAATCTTTAGCTTAAAAAAACCACACAAAAGATATTCCAAACATGTTATTCTTTCAGTTTATGCTTCTTTCGTGAAAACTTATCACATCAGTTTAAATCTTTCAACAAATTCGAGTATATAATGTACCAAATAGAAATCTCACCTCTGATAACCCACAAAAACAATTCAAAACATGTTACTTTTTCGGTTTAGATCATATTTCTAAAAAATCTTGGCCCATTTGCTTAGGCTTTTTTTCTTAAAATACAGCACTTTTTATTAAAAAAAATATATCATTTATGACATTTATATGGTTTCAGTTGGACTTTTACTAAATGAATTATCTGGAAAAAATTTCTATCAAAATCACTTTTAGATAATCGCTTCTAAAAAACTGAAAAACATATCCTAAATTATTGAGCAAATTATAGTGAAGGGCGAACTGTGCCTTGAGTGCTCGAACTTCCAGTAAGACATCTTCTGATGCTTTAACTAAAAAAAATTAATGTAAAAGTCGTACCGCCGAATCAAGCAAGTTAACATGAAACGACAGTATTAATTAACTAAAAATTTAGGAATTCACGATAGTCATTAAGATCATCGGTATTAATTTGATAAACAAAACACATTATAGATCGAAGCAACAAGACAATGGAGAAGAAACGGGATTGGAAATGTACCTTTCGCGTGATAAAGAGAATGAAGGGTAAGAAGATAGGTTAAATATGAGGGTTTTGATTGGACACACTACAGCGTTTAAATAACAGTTTCTCAGTGGCGGGGTTCTCTACCCTAAACAAATTGGGCCTCAGATCTTAAAACATGTTGGGGTTTTGTTATTCCCACCTCATAAACTACTATTCCCACCTCTTTTTTTTTTTTTTTTTTTAACCTTTTCCCCCATTTTTACCTATTTTACCCCTAATCCCTCATCTACTCACCTATGACCTAACCCATCGTAAATCACCGTACCCCACTTTTATTTTTTACTCCCACCCCACTCCCACTTCTCACCTTCACTTCAGATCTAGTTTACACCTTCTCCCCAACACCACAGCTATCGCGAGACACTTACAACCACCACACGAGGACAACGATGAAGAGGGATAGGGGACATCGGCGAGGAAGTAGCGACGAGGCAAAATGGTGTTGGAGAAACCGATGGCAGCGAGGTGAGACGACAAACGACGGCGAGACAGAGGTGCTTTTTTTCTTCTGTTTTTATTGTATTACGAAAAATGAATGTCCATAAGAATGATCATATTTAGTAGCGTAAAATGGCGTAAAATGCAAGGAATGGAAGAGGGACGCATTTATAAAATCAATCCACTGTAATGCCTACGTGTGATGATTGTTTCCCTACTAATTAACGGATTTGTTAAATTCATGATATATATGGCGTCACCTGTGACACCTGGGGCTGACGAGGGCAGGGAGGGGTCACCGGTGCAAGAAGACACAGACAAGGAGGGGCTCCTGACACACTTCTAGGCGGAGGACACATGAACGAACCGATTACACATCGGAATGAGAGGGATCCTGAGAGTATGTAGGTATGGGACTATACAATTAAGGATAAATTATATGAGTTGATTGGTACTACCTATACAAACAAGATGTGTCTTCTTTTCGGTAGCCCATCACTTAAGAACCCCACAGTTAAGCGTGCTTGACTTAGAGCAATTCTGAGATGGGTGACCTCCTGGAAAGTTTTCCCATGAAAAGTGTGAGTGAGGACAAAGCACACTAAAAAGACCCGTGTTGATTTGTGGGGACAGTCGTCAATCCATAGAGCAACTAGGGATGTTACAAATGGTATCAGAGCGGCACCTCTCCCTGTACGGTGTGGTTCGGGGATGAACCAAGAGGAAGTTGGTGGGCATGACACCCGGGGCTAACGATTGCGAGGAGTGGTCATCGGTGCAAGAAGGCATGGACAAGGAGCGGCTCCTGACAGGCTTCTAGGAGGAGGAACACATGAACGAACCGATTACACCTGAATGAGAGGGATCCTGAGAGTGTGTAGGTGCGGGGCTAAGCAATTAAGGATGGATTATATGAATTGATTGGTACTACCTATACAAACAAGATGTATCTTCTTTTCGGTAGCCCATCACTTAAGAACTCCACAGTTAAGCGTGCTTAACTTGGAGCAATTCTGGGATGGGTGACCTCCTGGGAAGTATTCCCATGAAACGTGTGAGTGAGGACAAAGGATACTGAAAAGACCCATAGCATCTCTATGGCAATATTTTTTCCAAAATGTCACAGGTGGAGGTATCGGAGATCCATGCTTTAAAAAGACCTATTTTTGAGTTCAAATTAATCAAATCAATATGCCACTTTATAATATCAAATAGTGCAAGTAATTTATATCATACCTGTACAAAGTGATATCCACTCACAAAGGCAATGGCAATAATATGGTGATTTTCGGGAGACGAAGGTGGTTGACCTCGGAGAGGAAAGAAGGTCACGTTCAACATTGGAGAAATAAATACAAATACCACCCTATATGTCGATGCAATTATGTACCCCATTTCCGGCATGATCATCCACTTATTGATGGTTGTTTGGCTGTAAAAATTAAACAAAGTCAATCACCACAAATACAAACATAAAAAAATTTATGAAAATAAATATACTTTAATCACATTACCACTGCTGACTTATCAAGAAACAGAGAATCCCTCAGCTCATCACATGTTGATCACCCCTACGATTCGAGCATACTCATCACGCCATTTTCCGAACTCCTTGATCAAGTCCTGACGCACTATAGGCCATGATTCCTCGTCTTTATGAACCAAAGCTCGCCATTGCACGGTAACCACAATTCCAATTAGCCCCCACAACAATAATTAATTCAACAAAAGGTTGCATCTCAACATTTATTTAGTCTAACATGGACATTTTCTTATTGTGTGTTTTCTCTTGGGCTTGATGACTGAGACGGTCGACGACCTGACATACTATCTTTCACAGATTGCATTACATCAACATACTCAAAGTAGGAAGGATCAGGTTTAGTAGATCTGGCCGACTGGTTTGCATGAACCTTTTGTGCTCCCTCTGTTCTGACCTTCGCTGGAGGTGGGCACGTTGAAATCATGTCCGCGTAAGCTTTTTCACAAAGTTTTGCCTTCATAACTCATTTTCCATAATTATCAAGTTGTCATATCGCCTCTGTATGGCGTCAAACTCATGTTTCACTGATAAATATGATTGCAACTCATCCTCACCCTAATCACTAAAGCTCAACATCCTCTGATGAATGTGGACTGTCTCTAGTGGAATTGTACCCAACAAGTACCCGACAAGTATGCAACATGCAACTTCAATTATAACAAGAAATAACATGAATCTAACGCTGCGGATAAGCCAAGTACCTGGCAAGACTACATGCACAAGGAAGCCCATTTGTGGTTCTAACTATACAGCCACAAGTAGAATTGTCAATACCAATATTTTTAACTCGGTCATAGAACGGGCAGACTCTACCCTGTTAACAAATACAAATAAACAAAGATTAACATAACAATACAGAGAATAATTTACCATGAATAATTCATATCTAAGTGTGGATCATACCAATTGGTTGTTGTGTTTCTCATGTTCATTACCCTATCTGTCCATGCCTTGATCAATTTTTCTTTGTGAGGGATCAACCACAAACTGATTTAGGGAACCATCGACATCCAACCTTATTTCTCCATCTGTTGCTATATCAGTTGACATGTCTACTTCATCGAAACTAACATAATCATCCATCTACACTAATTACAAGAAAAATAACAAAATAAATTAAAAAATAGCACGAATATTAACAAATTAGTAGTAACATTAATATATTTAGGCATTATTAATATTACTCGTATTATTTGTTAATAAAAATTTAAATCTTTAAAAAAAAATTACTACTTACGGAAACTGTTTCTGTAAGTGGAAAAAAGTTAAACACTTACGAAAACTATAGCAGAAAAGTGAATTTGGACGTAATCTAATTTCCGTAAGTGTTTAATTTCTTGAAGTTTCCGTAAGTGTTAACAAATTACTTATCTATGAAAATGAGATTCCTTAAGTGAAGCCAAAAATAAAATAAAAAATTCGTAACTCAAACCGGAAATTGAACAGAAGAAGCATACCTCTCCCTTGTGTCAAACTGCATTCACCGGACTAAGGATGCAAAGATATAGTTGAATCTTGAAGTGTGGAGTGTTGCATAATTAGAGGTGGGAGGAGAATAAAAGATAACAATAGAATGAAGAAAAAAATAAATAATAGGGTATGTTCGATGGGCATGGGAAATAAATGGTTAGAATTAAGAAGGATATTTAGGGAATAAAAGAAAGTTAGAGGGATAAGGAGGTGAGAATAGTAATTTATGGGGTGGTAAAATCAAATCCCTTAAACTACTAACTAAAGTCAACCCACTTACCACAAAGCCCAAAACGAACATACAAACAAAAAATATAATAAAAACCTAAAAAATAAGAAAGAAAAGGACCAGAAAATGATTTCTAATGTACGAAACCAGAAAGAACACGGCGGCAGACTAGCTTGCAATACAGATGGTGGTGACGCGCACCTGGTACAGTGGTCGGCCGACATCTGGTTCGAGGTGAGTTCTTTCCCTCTCCCTTTTCCCTTCCCACATTTTGATTGAGCTGAACCATGTCCCTCTCCCTTCCCCTTTTCTTTCCCCTTCTCACAATGTTCTAAAGTCTGAACCCTACCTTTCTCCCTTTCCCATTTGCTGTGTTAATTTTTTGGTTTACTGTTATGAATTGTTTTTCTCATGTGATTGTGTTATTTCGTGCTTACTGATTATTGCAAATTTCGTGCTTACTGATTACTGATTACTCTTATGGTGTGTTTGGAGGGAATTTAAGAGGGTAATTAGAATTCATCAATGTAAAAATACAATACATTTTACATTGATAGATTCTAATTACCATCTAAAAACACATTACCCTCTTAAATTCTCTCATCCAAACACACCATTGTTGCTAGAAATTTCGTGCTTAGTTCTTACTAATCTTGGATTAATCGTGTTTAGTCAATGCTTAGTGAACATTAAAATTTAGGATGGAGTATTTACAGTTTGTTATTTTGTTGATGAACTCCAATGTGGTGGACTAATAAATAAATACAAAGGCAAGGGTGCGATGCAGGTAATTCTGCTTATCTTATTCACTAACCCATTCCTATTCTCTCACAGTTTGACAAAACTAACTTGTGTGGTGGGAAGGAACCCTAATTCTCCCATTGCAAACATACACCACAACCTTAATTGGAGTAAGGCGGTTCTTCTTCCGTGACCTCGATCATGTCGTCGCTAAGGAACGCCATTCCGAGGCGGGCTCACAAAGAGCGTGCTCAACCGTGAGTTTTTGAGTTTTTCTTTTTTCTTCCCTTTATTAAATCATGGGTTTACTTAAATTTTTGATCTTGTGTTGATTTACATTACATTAGGTCCTCGAGGAAGAAATTCAGCTTGCTTGAAAAACACAAAGACTATGTTGAGCGTGCCAAAGCATACCACAACAAAGAGGACATGTTGCGGGTGGGTACACTAACTACTATTTCACTCACGCTTTTAAATCTCTTCATTCAATTTCAACTAATAAGCTAATTATTTAATTTTAATGCATGATGTGTTGCTTTTTTATGTTATGTGTTCTTACTTACTATAGAGACTTAGGGAAAAAGCAGCTTATGTTATGTAACTTTAGTTTATTTTTTAATGTAACTTTAATTTAGGGTAGAATAAAAAATTTAAAATTTAGTAGTATTTGAAGTAAAAAAATTGAAAAAAAAATCATTGGAGAAAACAATAAAAAGTGGTATTGGGAATAACAAAAGTCAATAGAAAAAGCTATTCTAGGTTTTCCAGTATTTTTTGATTTTGTAATAGCTAACATTAATTTGTTTTAATAACTGAGAAAAGCATATATCATCATGTACAAAAGTAAGATTTCTTGTTCATAAATTGATTTATTTTATTTTATTTTTGTATGGAAATAAGATAGAAAGCTTTGCATGAATTGCAATGTCTTCCTTTGAGAGAGCTTGACTATCCAATACAAAGTTTTGGAGATGAACGTAATGCTATAAAATGAAATTAAGAAGGGATTCCCAAACAAGGTCTAACAATGAAGTGGTGACAACTAAAGGGATGAAAACACAAATGAATTTTCATAGGAAGGTTTTGGAGGAAGAGATGGAAGGCATAAGAGGGTACTAAAGATATCTAAGACAAGATGGCTAAAGGTATTGAAAAGATAAAAAAAGACTCTTGCCGAATCAAGAGACGTTGGACCTGTAGATAAAAAATTATGGTGGTGAGAAGTAAGTGTTCAAGAGAATATTAGAGTTAAATTTAAAAATGATAAGAATTGAGAAAATATAAGGTAACTATACTAGCTGATGTTGGGTTTAAGAAAATAAAGTTGGCCTTGACTAACATCTATAGTTTTTGGCCTTGTGGCAATTGTTTCATCCTACAATTGGTATCAAAGCCTATTCATTGGTTCAATCCCCAGTAAGGCGTGATAGGTACTGAACGAATTGTTGGTGGTGTGCAAGCATTCTGTCTTAGCAAGGCTCGAGTGGGGTCGGATCGAAACGTTCGAAACGTGACATTGATTGTTGTTAGACTTAAGGAAGTAAAGTTGTGCCCTAACTAACAGGTATATCTTTTGGCCTAATGGTAAGCGTTTGATCTTACAAAGGGAATATTTGAAAACTTGCAAAAGATAGAAAAACAAAGACAAGAGACTTGGATTCAGTCAAATTGTATTAAGGATTAAGAGAGTAAAATATTGATTATGAAACAAGATATGAAACAATCATGCAAGGATTATTCAAAAATTATTTAATGAGGAATATAACTCCTATTAGAATGAAATATTCTAAATATTAGAGAAGGGGAATAAAATTATACCTCTTATATGAAGTTTGAACTTTTTACAAATCGAGACATGGTCCAAATTTTTTAATCAGTTTGTCCAGGTGTTTACCAAAAAAAATGACCTAATATAATTTTTATTTTATCTTCAATCCACTCTAATGTCTTGAAATGAAAATAAAATTAAAAATTTCCTTATTTTAGATAACATGAGACAGTTTTGTTGGTAATGTGAGTTCATATGGACAAATTTTACTTATAGTTCAAGGATTGGAAACTCGTTAAAAATATCTAACAACTAAAATCAAGCCGATGTATAAATAAAATAGTCATACATCAAAAAGGAAATAGAGATGTTACATGATCTTAAGGAAAAAAATTACAAATTTTTTGAACATTTATTTATTTTATTTTTAAATTTTAAATTTAATTATTGATGTTCATTCGGAGAACATCTCGAACATCATTACATATGAAATTATGATGCCACTTTGATCATTTGATACGCATGAAAGGTTGTTAAATGAAAAATCCTCATGTATTTTTAACGCATTCATTTTGTGTTTATTTCTTATTTAAATTACAAAGCTACTTGATAGTTTGATACTCATGAAAAGTCCTCATGTATTTTTTGCACATACTCATTTTGTGTTTATTTCTTATTTAAGCATAAACTTTACTCTTATTCTCATTTTCTTTATGCCCTTTCATTCTTTTATATAGAAATACAAATATGAATTTAACTTTTTGTTAATGTTGAGATAGGGAAGTAAATTAAAATGATAGATACAAGGAAAAAACATATTAAAAATTATTTCCATGAATTTATTTATATATTTAATTTGGTAAAGAAGTAAAAATTTCTTTTAGTGTTATAAAAGGTGAAAAACCTAAACAAATAGAAATGTTACCTAATAATAATCACATGATATTTTAACCTCAAGTTTGTATTTGGTATTAGCTTAAAAATTTATATACTATTGTAAAAATATGATGGCTTCTAAGGTGAGGGAGCAAGTAAGTCACTCATCTATGCACTACCAGTTTACAAGTAATTTCAAAAAAAAGATTATAAAAAATTAAAAAAAAAATTATTTTATAAATTTCACTTTTACCCCTCATCCTTCATCTCATCTTCCCCAAATCTCATGAATCCTAAGTTCCAAATCGATTCAAGCATTACACCTTCTTCGAGACAACGTCTGTGCATCAGACCATCTTTGGATGTCAATGAGCTGCAAGCTAACCCTAGCCTTACAATGAGACAAGGTCTGTGCATCACATCAGATACATGATCCATGCCAGAACACCATGTTTGACCACAATTCCAGCTTTTCTCCTGAAAGAATTCTATAACTCTCTGAGGAGAGTAAACATGAAAAAGTCATTATTAGAAGTTGTGCAAAATATGTGGAGCTCATCATCATTGATTCTTCATAAACACAACTAAATCATGGTCCACTGCAACAGTAGAAACCATTAACTATGGAAGTAAATATGCTATTGATATCTAGTACGACAACTCTGGCCAAGATTTCAAAACTTGCCTCAAGAAGTACAAAAATATAAAATCGAATGAGAAAAAAAATGGCATAAATGTTTGCAACATGGAAAACAACTAAAATGTGAGAGTCTTCACTTCATTTGCTCTCCAAACAAATTCCCTAAACCTGTGATATAGTTGCTCACGAATTGATTGACCAATTTCTATAGCTACACTACTATGAATTAAACGACAGTGTGAGAGGTTGAGCACTTCTAAATCTTTAAAATTGTCGAGGATGGAAATGAAAGCATCCTCACCTAGCTATGAACATGGAATGCTCAAGACTCTTAATTTTGTTAAAAACTCAGCAAGTAACACAGCATCGCCCTTATTAAAGGTCCCAGATGAAATCTTGAGTTCCCTGATGTTGCAATGAGTTGAGATTTCCTTCAGAACATTTCTTTGCAGTATTATATGAGGGACTAACAATGACTCCATTTCTCGCCAACCACGAAAGGCACTGCACATTACTACTTCTGATAGGTAGTACTAATTGCAGATGGCAGAACAAGTCGTTTCAGTTGTGGTGTCCTTTCAGCGAATGAAAACTAAATATTTGTTCAATGATTTTATTGAACTATTTATTGTTTACTGATCTGTCTACTTAGAATTCAGATTAATGTCTTAAGTATTTTATTCACTCGTCTGTTGTAACACCATATTTTAATTAAGGCTACTTAATTTAATAAAATGAGAATTGTCAGAAATATTTTTGAAAAGACCTCTTTTAAACGAAGTTTTGTATGACGTCAAAATAACACATGATAAAAATTTGATAAATTTAAAACTTCCTTAAGTAAAAACTTGCTCACTAGTCTTACATCAACCGCCAGGAGAGGAAAATTTAAAGGTTCAAACATAAACTAGAAACTTAAAATAATTAAGTACGATAATCCCAAATGAATTTTCTTAAGTATGCAAAATAAATACTTACATTGAGTTTTCAAAAACTAAGTAAGCTTCCAATTTTTCTCATGACTGCTAGAATTTAAAATAACATTTTAAAAGTACTTTAAACAACTGACTTTAAACATATATCAACAAATCACACGTGATATCTACAATCTGACATCTTGATTCTCTTCCGTCTCCTTCTCGGCATTTTCCGGTCGTTCCTCATCTCTTTATTGTTCCTCGGATGAAACTAGTCATAACCAACAAGAAATAAAGGAGAAAAGAAATACAAACAAAGGAGGTAAGATTCTACAATAGGCTAGCAATGTAGATATGGGCATGTGGTAAACAAACATGCATTAAAGTGGATGTATATATCAAGGGATATATTTATATAGTACATATATAATTTCAGAAAAGGTCGAGACTCGAATGCATGCTTAGAACTAGACCTAATTTTGGTCCCAGGAGACTATTGCTGTCCAAACATTTCGTCGAGATAGCATTCAGGAAATATTCTTAAACAACTCGATATACAAGCCCACAAATGGAGTACACTAATAACCATCTCCTCGGCACTTTCACACGAGAGTACTTCACATCTGAATAATAGTTAGTTCAATGGACTGTCAAGATAGCCCCTCTATCCAGGTCTCATCGGCGCAGTGCAATTGAACACTGAGTCATTGGCAGGATCCACGCCTAACTATCCCTAAGGTCTCCATGGTCCCCACACAATCCCCTAATCTCCCATCATCCAGGTATCTATACTTTCGGAACGACAACGACTATGATTAGGTTGGAATGTTGTCCAAAGACAAACAAGGCAGGAACTAATGTCCCAAAGCATCGGTATCAATTTCAAAAGAACTATTGTTAAGAATTGAGCTCGAATAGACAATTTACTAAAATATTATTTTCTGTATCATTGAACCAAAATATTCTTTTCAACACAAGTTCATTTGAACACTTAAAATTAATTAAAGCATACTTAGGCTAAATTAATTATATAACAATATTTAAAATTAACATTTGATATCGATGATTAAGTACAAACCATATATTTACACAAACACTTTCCTACTCTTTTAGTTGTTGAGCCTGAAGAGGCTATGTGAGCAAATAATAATTGTATAAGAGTGAGCTTGGAGAGGCTAGGTGTGCAAATAATACTTGTTTTGTTATCTGATCAGTTATAGTGGAGAAAATTTGCTGCTGCAAAGGATTGGCCATAGCCTTGTTGGTTTGGGGTGACCAGGATAAATTGTTGAGACCTCATAAGTCTAAAACACAATGTGTAGATTCTCTAAGTCTTGATGATTCCAAATAGTTTAAGTATGGTAATATTGAACCATATGAAATTACTGACATATCTGATAAGTGTGCAGGAAAATAGACTTAAGGTCACTCGTCTATTTTTGACCCGTCTACTTTTTAGTAGAAGCTCAGTTTTTAGACTTGTCTAAAAATCACTCGTCTAAATTTCAGTCAAAGATCAAGTCAACGCTCAGTCAAGATCTAAGTTTAACTTAATGACGTGGGAAGAAGCATTTGTCTAGAAAAGACTCAGTGGATCACCCATCTAGTTTTGGAATGCACTAGCACCCGTCTAAGTCTTGTACTGCATAAGCACTCATCTAAATTTTGGATTGACTTTCACCTGTCTAAATTTTCATTACTGATACCAAGTCAGTATGTCAGAAATAAAGTCCAAGTCACCTTATTCAAATTAGATGCCTTCCTTAAGGATCTTGAAGACCTCTGGACAATAGCTCAAAGGACAAAGAATAAAGAACGCTGTTTCAAGGTTTTAAGGAATAAACACGCAATCTCTGTACCACAGCAGTAACTTTTTAGCTGTTTTAGTACAAAGTAAAAGTGCTTTTTGGAAAGTGAACTGATGTTGAACTGAAAGAGGAAAGTTCTCTGCTACAAGTACAAGAAGCCTATTGCTGCATACTCTGAAACAACAGCTGTTCAGTTTAAAGTGTACTCTTGGACATCCTTGTCAAAACTCAACGTTCCCAAGCATTTAATGTTTATACAGAACGACTCTTTGGCATTAATGGTGTCTCAGAAAGCTCAAGTCAGAAGAACATACTTTCTGAAGCTGTGACCAAACGGATCTTTTGATTGAAGTCTTTAAATAGATCAAACAATGAAGATGAAGGCAAGAAGTTGAATACCATTAAGAACACTACGCAGAAGCATTTACTCTCTTCATTAACTTCTTCATTCTTACATTGAATACACCTTCAATCATTTGATATAAATTCGCAGTCTTTCATACTTCATATTTATTCCACTCCTTGAGTGTGATCTGAAAGATTTGCAAGTTGTATTAATTACACAAAAAAACCTTTTCATTCTTTACTATTTTGAACCTGAAGAGGCTAGGTGAGAAAATATTACTTGTTTGAGTGTTGAGCCTGAAGAGGCTAGGTGTGCAAAGAATACTTGTACTGTAATTTACTCAGTTATAGTGGAAACTTGGTGCTGCCAAGAAACTGGACGTAGCCCTGTGGATTTTGGGGTGAACCAGTATAAATCTCTTGAGTGATATTTCTCTTCCCCTTATCTTTTTAATTTGCTTAAGTATTGTTTCTGTTTAAGCTTTTAACTTGGGGAGTTAATATTGTGATTATCAAACATTGCTTGTGTTTGCGACACCCCATTCCCAAGGGATCACATTTACGTAACGTGTTATAAAACTCCACTTTGATAAAATTATAAATTTGCTGGTTTCCTTCGGAAAAAGAAATAAGTTTACTCCTTACTTATTCTTGTCAAAAAGGTGATAAATTTTTTTTTTCTTTTTCTTTACTGTTAATACAACTAAAACCCAGTAACATAATATACAACTCTATATATATCATACATATGCTTCAAAGTTTTATACAAGACCTTTATCCTACCAGGTCACCATCTACTAGCACATCTATATCACAATAACTGAAAACGACATAACTATGTCATAGTGGGAGTCTGAAGAATACTACTCAAAAAGATTGGCTCTCAGTAGCCAAATAGTCAGACTATCTAAAAATCCCACTCTACCTAACAGACTACACCCTACAGCTGGTCATCACCTACAGAAACCCATTAGAGAGTCCTGTGTAAACTCCCCCACCTCCAGGAGGTGTATCAGGAGGGGATGCATCATCTCCTACTCCGACATCTGGGACAACTCCATCATCCTCCGGTACATAGTCCGGATCAGCTATCGGATCCTCTTCAGGATCCTCTTCCATCTCCTGTGGCGCATCCTCTGGTATCAAGACTATAGACCCTGGAGGAGACTCCAGGGCAACCTGCTGTAGCGGCTGAACATAAAGAGGTAGCTGATGCTCCAGATCGTCGTGACGTACCAAGTGCTGTAGAATCATCCATATGGGAGGCAGTGAAACTTCTATCGTCTCCCTCGTGTGTATCAGTTGTTGGGGTCCATCAGCTACTGTCCCTCGAAGTGTCCTCATTGGACCCGTGTACGTGGCACTCCGAGCTCCTGGGTGGATCACCCAGGCGTTACCCTGATCAGCATTATCGAACGTGAGGGCTCGAACCCCCGAGTAATTCAGGTCTACCGCATTCGGGTCCATCTGAACGTATATACATAGATTCCACATACATAGAAAAGAAACAACAAAACAGATATGCAAGGGTGAGTTACCAATATATGAGTTTTACAAGACAACCCCATGCACGACACACAAGACAACACATACCATATATTTATAGTATACAGAATTATCTAAACAGTAGAATAATTCAAAGGATTTCATATCCGACAGTCATCGTCATTTTATAAAAATGTATGACACTTCAATATCTCGGCTCTATTTTGATACCTAATCTCATGAGATCCCATAACTTTCTATTTCGTTTTGAGCAGATCAAGCTCACACATGGCACATTGTAAAAACGAAATAAACCAATGCCTAAGAAAAGAACACATAACACACTGGCAACTCTCCAACGTACCAAGGTTATTGTTCAAATATGTAACTCATTGGCTCACACAGAATCCCAATGGTCACTGCGAACAATGGAGTTTATTGTCCATAACCTATTGCATCACTCAGAACATCAATAGTTATCGCATAAAATTGGACACTCAGTCCAGCAAAATACATTGGTTCACACAGAAACCCAATGTGTCATATGGAACCATAGTCCATACCAGATACATTGATCCACTCAGGACTCAATGATCACATCACATGGCACGTTTGCCAAAAATGCATGAGAAAAACTTTTATTCTCGTTTGTATTCTTTGTCGTAATAATCTTTCCTTGTCGAAGCACAAAGCTAACGACCATGCTTAATTTCTTAATAAGACTTTTACTGCAAACAAACACAGGACACACAATCTAAATGTTTTAAACTCAACACAGGACACACGGTCCGAGTGCTCAATCGCAAAGCCCTAAACTGATGCACTAGTCCTAGGCTCGCGGATATGGAACTCACATTTTCCACATCAAATTAGGACACACAGTCCCCAAAAATCATTACAGGACCCTCAGTCCAATGACACAGATCCCAGATCTACGTGTCCACAGAACACTAGAACCCCGACGTTCGTTTATCCTTTGTAAAATAGTTCGCTCAGTGAAAAACATATACAAAACCAAATCTCCGAAAACTTTTCCAAGTTTAACGGAATACTTTCACTGAATAAAAACCCTTTTACAGAAATTCTTTTCTATTAAGACATTGATAAAACGTAAAACTGTAAACAAATTCTTTTCTGTTTAAATTATTTATTTCTAAACTTTGTTCTCAAGAAACATCAACTTTTAAAATCTCAATTAAATAAAATTAATAATTCCAAAATATAAATCTTTTTCTCAAAATTTTCCATAAAAATCTTTTAATAGTGTAAATAACTGTTTTGCTTCGCGTAATTATTCTGACAGCTAAAATACATTATTTTTGGAACTTAATCACTTTAAATAATATTTTATAATAAAATTGAATTTATTTTGGAAAAACTAGAGCCTGTGAAAAATTTCACAGTTTCGCCCTTACTGTCACTTTATTGACGTATTTTCCCCAAAAATATTATTAAAATAATATTTTTTCCACTTTTTCTCAAAATTACACAAATTAATCACTCTGATTAATTAATCAAGCTTATCAAGCTTTTATCCTCAATTTAATTTTAAACACTGACCAATGTCAGGTTTCACAGTCTAACAGTCAACAGCAAATAATTTTCATCACAGAATAGCATGACATATATCAATTCATGACATGCATCACAATTATAATATAACCAAATATAATCAGATATATTCACATATCATATAGTTCATATAGCTCAATTACTCAAGTAAACAGATAATCAACAGACAGTCAATTAAAACATTAACAGCAGATAATTTAAAACACAGTAAATTACTACGATCATACAGATGACTCTAACAAATAAGCATGTGGTTATCTTATACTCCTCAGGCTTACTCCCCTTACCTCAAGAGTTGAATCAACGGTTTCGAGTAATCGCCCGATTTTGATCCGATCCGTCTTCGATGACTTAGACTAAACAACTCGATCGATTCCTTCAAACGAATTGCAACCAAAATAAATCAAATCAAACAACAACACATCTAATTCATGAAGAGTAGGTTTCGGCCTCTTCAAAAAAAATTAGATTAGGAAACTTAAAATTTTTCCAACTTAGGGATTTATGATCCTTACGTATCTTAAGCATGATTAAGAACTTAAACCAAGATCATGAACTAAGAACATGAAATCAAACTCATCTGGTTTTCAAGAACTAAGTTTTGGTTTTCACTCAAGATCATAGGCTAAGATTTTGAAATTTTGCTCAACTCTTGGATTCAATCAACTTACAAAACCTAAAGTTGGATTCAAGAGGTTTTAAGACAACTTTGGAATCAAAAATTCCTTCAACAACAAAAATAGGGTTTCGGCCCTATTGAAAAAACTAGGCTTGGATTAGATTCTTGGTTTTCAAATCACTCACACACAAGAGCCATCAAGGTACTAAAGGATTAAATCATGAATCAAAGCTTAAAGTTGAAAAAATTTCAAGAACACCAACTTTAAGGGGGGTTTCGGTTTGGCTCAGAAAATGGGTAAAGAAATTTCTCATGATCATATGCTTCTAGATGATGAAAATAGAGATGATTATGAGACTTTTCTAGAATTAGTTATGGATTTTTGAAGTTTGCTTCATGAACTTTGAATAAACTCAAGAACATGATGAACATAAGCATGAATCTATAAAAGTTGTGAAGAGAAAGGCTTAAGATGATGAGATTAAGAGAGATTACCTCTTGTTGATCTATGAACTTGATGATTAGAGGTATGTTCTTCACAAAATCTCCAAGTTTCAACTATGATGTTCTTATGAAAAGTATGAACTTTGGAGCAAAAGAAAGCATGAAATGAAATAAGAATTTGCCTAAGTGTGGCTTAAGGAAGGGGGAGCCGTGAATGGAGGGGCCAAATGGTCCAAAATTGCAATGGCAATTTTGCAATTTCCATGACCAACTAAGGGCAAAATGCTCAATTCCAAGCAAAAATATCCGTTTGTCATAAATGCGCCATTATGGCCATTATGATACGGATAGGATTGTCATTAATGCTAGTCACATAAGTCATTTGAGCTCCGTTGCAGACCCTTTTAGTTCATCTGATGCAGGTTTCCTAAAGATATCTCCACGTATACGCCCGCAACAAATATAATATTTTAATTTTTTTCGCTAAAATTTTCAAAACCTCCAATATCGAAGCAAATATGATAAAAATATTTTTCATCTTGATCACGACTTAAAATTAGGTCATCTGAGCAGTAAACTTTTACTGTCAGTGAAAACGCAGACCGGGCTCCGTCTGAATTTTCAACCCAAAATTTTATCGTAAGCTTATAATATTAAGCATAACATGGAAATGACGTTGGTTTACCCAAAATCATTTTCTAAGTCTCGGATAAAAATATAATCATTCATATATTTATTACCGATATTAGAAAGCAGTAAAAATCGGGGTGTTACAGTGTTGTTCTGTCTTAATATTAGACATTTCACTCGTCTAATTTTATTATATCTAAGCTTTGCTTGTTGTGCCTGCGAAAATCTTTTTAAAGTAACCGAAAAAGTTGGTAAACACAATTCAACCCCCCTTTATTGTGTTAACTTTGGTTATTTCAGTTGGTATCAGAGCTCAGCCTCTGGGTTGAGCACTTAACAGTGTAGAGGAAAAGATCTTGGAAATGGCAGGAGAAATCAGTGCAAGCAAGAACCATGCTGGAGAATGATCCTCAATGTCAAGACCTCCTTTCTTCAATGGAGAGGACTACATCTACTGGAAAGAAAAGATGAAGTGGTTTTTACAATCCACTGATTCTGATCTTTGGGATATCATTGATGAAGGTCCTTTTGTTCCTAAAGATGACAAAGGAGATGAAATTCATAAAGCAAACATGACCACTGATCAAAGAACAAAATGGCAGTTGAATGCCAAAGCTAGATATGCAATCATGTGTGCTTTAAGCAGAGAAGAATTTGAAAAAGTCTGTGCTTGTGAGTCTGCAAAGGAAATGTGGGACTCACTAGCTATTGCTCATGAAGGAACCAGCAAGGTCAAAGAAACCAAAGTCAGCATGCTTGTCAGAAATTATGAGCTGTTCAAAATGGAGGAAGGGGAAACTATTGGCCAAATGTATGGAAGGTTTCAAACCATAACCAATGGATTGAAATCTCTGGGAAAAACTTACAAGACTGAGGAACACATTCAAAAGATCCTCATAAGTCTTCCAAAACAATGGAGATCACTTGTAACTGCTGTGTCTCAGGCCAAAGACTTAACAACAATGAAGCTTGATGAGCTTCTTGGTACTCTTCAGATTCATGAACAAGAACTGATTGAAGACAATAATGGAAAGAAAAACAAATCCATTGCACTCAAAGCTGACAAGAAGTCATCTAAGGGAGCAAGTTCAAAAGCTCTCAAAGTAGATGAATCTTCAGAAGAATCTGAGTAATCAAATGAGGATCACTCTGATGATGAAGATGATGAACTCTCTTTTTACCAGAAAAATGAAAAAGCTGTGGAAGAAAAGAAACTTCAGAAAAGACAAACCCTTCAGGCTCTTCAACAAAGAAAAACACAACAAAGATGGTGGATCTAATGATAGAAATGTCATTGTGTGTTATGAATGCAAAAAGCCTGGTCACATCAAGGCAGAATGTCCTCAACTTAAAAAGCAATCTTCCAAGAAATTCTTCAACAAAAAGAAGAAAGGAATGATGGCCACTTGGGAAGATCTTGATGAAAGCTCCACTGAAAGTGAAGGAGAGGAGCTTGAAGCAAATCTCTGTCTTATGGCAGATACTGATTCAGAATCAGAAACTGAGGTACATTCTGAACTTGAGAAATTGAATGATGCCTATGATGAACTATTGGAGGAATCCAACTGTATATCTAAAGCTTTCAGATCCCTCAAGAGATAGTATGCTAAACTCTCAAATGAGTACACACAGAAATCTCAAGAGTGTGAGCAGTTAGCTGAAGAGAACAGTCGACTTAAGACTGAGAAGTCTAAAGTTGAGATCTCAGTTGAAACTCTACCCTCTGAAGAAGTGACTAAACTTCAACAGAAAGTAGAAGAGCTCACCTCAGATCTTGCCAAGTTTGTTAATGGTAGAGATAATCTGACTAAACTCTTAGGAAGTCAGAGGCACTCCCTTAACAAAGAAGGTATAGGTTATTCCAATCAAGAACATCATAAAGGATCAACAAAGTTCTCAAATATAGCTGTTAAATCTGTGTTAGATAGTTCAAATAAATCTATATGTTCCTACTGTGGAAAAGCTGGACATATCATGTCCAAGTGTATTCACAAAAAGAGAAGGAAGTCTTCACAAACTCCTCATACTAACAGAAAAGGACCCAAGAAAATATGGGTACCTAAGTTCATGATCATTCCTGTTGCAGATATACTTAACAGGACAAAGCAAACACCTGTCATGGTACTTGGACAGTGGATGCTTGCGACACATGACAGGAGAAAGGTCTATGTTCCTAGACCTCCAACCTAAGAAAGGTGGACATGTAACTTTTGGTGGCAACCAGAAAGGAAAAGTTGTTGGTGTAGGTAAAATTGGTGGTAAACCTCCCTTGCCTATTATCCGTGATGTTTTATATGTGAAAGGGTTAAAACATAATCTGCTAAGCATAAGTCAATTATGTGACAGTGGATTTTCTGTATCTTTTTCCAAGGATGCATGTATAGTCAATGACAGTAGTGGAAAGACCCTCACCAAGGACAATACAACCTCCATGATTTCTGGGGACGTTGGTGAGGACCACATCTTCATAACTCATGAGTTACTCGTTAAAGTAACAAAATGCCCGAGGGAAGGTGCTAGGTATTATAAAGAATGGATGAAGGATCAAGGAGAAGTGAATGTGAATCTAGTGCTTTATGGAGTTGCAAAACCTGGAAACATGGACTCTAAATATCTGTCTCCTAAGGCAACATTTCTTCATGTTCTTTTTATAAACTGTGTCATGCCTAGGACTAGGTCTAGAACTCATGTCAGTAAATTAGAGAAGTTTTCTCTCTTTCATCTAGTCCAAAAAAATAGGATAGATATTACTGACTTGATTTTCATTCACATGGAGAAAGATGTCAAGGGAAAGGATAAGGATTATCCCTTTGGAATGATTATGACAAGGATTTTTAGGGCATGCAAATTGAATTTGAGAAAAGCTGTCTCTGCTGATCTCTGTACTGAGATTACTAGAAAAACCTTGTCTCTGATGAAGGTTACTTTGACTCCTACTTATGAGCGAAATGCTGAAGCATCTGCTCAGATGGAAGAAACTCTTTCCATCCCTGGTGTTAAACCTGAACCTTTTGTGGAATCAGTTGAGGAAGTAAGGGATCAACTTCAGAGGAAGAAGAGGAAAGTCTGTAACACCCCCACTAGGTATTACTACGTAACACATGCGGAATTTAAATTAAAAAGATAGTTTGCTGGTTGCTTTTGGAAAATAATTTATATAAGTACATAAGTGTCTGAAATTGGGTATAAAAATTGATCACGACTCCAAACCTAAGCCTTGATCGGCACACAGGCTTACATTCCTAGCCTGGCAAGTCTATTTAATTTAGAAACATACTTGAATAAAAACTAGGATTTTTACAAAAATTTCGACAGAGTCTCCTCTGTAATTCGAACATCCCAGGTAAAAGAACACCTGCTAACATAATTACATTTTCATTCCAGAATTCCAGTTACACTAACATACATCCAGACAGTATCATTTTGGAAATAATTACATCAACAAGTTATACAGGACTCAAAAGGAAAAACCTAGATTTTCATTCAAAAGAAATGCTCTCCGAGCTATAAACATCACATGCAAAATAAAGGCTCTCCGAGCCATACAATTACATATTATGATAAATCTATAACATCTCAAAACCTAAGCTGGTCGTTCAAAATTCTATTTCTGGGGAAGACTCCCACTAATCTTACCATTATAACCGATATCTGACGTCTGACATCTCCAAGAATTGGAACTAATGTCCCCCAATGAAGCTGAAATCCACTCTTCATCACCTGTGGTCACGTACCAAGGTACGTCCCCAGACCACACAATATAATGCAAAGGTGAGTTACCAATATATGAGTTTTATAAGATAACCACATGTGTGACACAAAAGAAACACATATTCATTCATACAACATCCATACATAATATATCCAAATACATCATAGGGTTTCATGCCCTCGCATCATCATTTTTAAAATTATGTATGCAACACTTCAATAATTGTTCTCTAACATTATACCTAATCTCATGAGATATCAACACCATAGGGTGAGTTGATCAGACTCAATAGCCACTCAGGCAAAGGCACTCAGCCAACGGCACTCAAGCCGAATCCCACTGCAAACTGTCCAAACCAAGGCACAGTAATACAAAAGGGGGCTCATTGACCACCAAGGTACAATGAGATAAACACATGAATATCCCCTTGATACCATGATTAACTTTATAGACACGTCTGCCTTAAATGCATGTAAAACCTTTTATTCTCGTCGTTTCTCTTTGTGTATAAAATTTTCTCTATTGCAGCACAAAAAGCTTATAACCATCATCGTTTTAAAGTGTCTTAACTCTTTTATTAACAACACAGGACCTCAAGTCCGAATGCTCAATCACGAGACCCATCAACCGATGCACCAGTTTTAGGCTCGTGGTCATAGAAAACATTTTAAATGTTTAAACGGTATACCTCATGTATACAGTAGATATCCAATCTACAGGACCTCAAGTCCGAAGGACACTCCGTCCACAACACCAACGAACCTTAGTACCCCGACGTCTCGGTTACTAAGTTCAAAACCACTTTTAACACGGTCTTTCGTTCTGTGAAAAACAAGTTCAAAAACAAATTTCTGCAACTTATCCAAGTTGTCGGAAGTAACTCCATTGAGTAAAACTTGATTTGGGAAAATCTTTTCAAATGGGAAATCTTTCAGAAAATCATAATTCACTAAAAATCCTTTCTGAAAACTTTATTTTTCAAAAAGAGAGTCACTTGAGGCTCAATCTTGGTTTCAAATACGTATTCCCACTTTAGAATCAATTGTCATCAATACTTTTCTAAATTATCATCGTTTAGCATTTTTCAAGTGTTCTAAGTCCATTCATGACCTTTTTCACTGAACAAGTTTCTAAAATCATAACTAAGTTGTCTTCGAAGATTAATTCTTAAAATAACTCTTTATAACCTATTGGAATTTCATACGTAAAGGTTAACAGTACTGAAATATTTTCAAGCTTTCGTCCTCGTCGTGACTCATTTGTCATCCTTTCACTGAAAACATTAACAAATATCTACTTCCACTTCCTTAAATCAAATTCTGTAAACCTTTCCTCAAGCTTTTAAAGCTTTTATCTTTAGTTTAATTAGGCACTGACCACTGTCAGGCTTTCAGTCAATCAATTAACCAAACAGACAATCCCATACAACACAATTGTAGCATGCATCACAGTTATAATCAACTAACTCAATGAACCACATCAATCACAATTCAGTAAAACAATCATAACCAAAAACCACAAAACAAACATGACAGAGAATCTTACAGACAACATTAAAATAACATATGATTATCTATACTCCTCAGGCTTACTCCCTTTACCTCTTGATGACCAGCGAAAGATCATCTTCTGGATATTTCGATTTTCCTTTGACACTTTGCCACGTGCACAGATAACTCCTGTTAGCTCCCAATAACACAAATCACGCTTCTCCAAGTATGACCATCACAATGAACGTCCCAACGAGAGAACCCACACAATTTGTACAACCAGAAAAATCAAGAAATCAATTACTCATTATCAAACACATACGATAAGTTGATCTTACGTACTCAGTTTCACAAAATAGAGCTAACTTCAATAAAAATCAGATTTGGGAAAATAGTGTTCATCACTAAAAATTAGAGAAAATTGATTTGAGTATAGAGTTGTGAAATTAGTTTGTCAAAACCTAAACTAACAGTCCCAATTACATATATACATAGTTGATTCTACAAAAACATAACCAATTTCAATAAAAAATCACATTGGGCTTTAGGGTTCATAACCTAAATTGGGGAAAAATCCAATATAGCCAAGGAACAATGAAATTAATTGAGGAAAACACTAATTCATAGTCTTAATAGAATAAAACAAACTTAAATTTCAAGATTATAATCTGAACTCAAAGGGTTAGGGTTAGGGTTTTCAAAATCACTTTAGGGATTTCTGAACTAGAAGAGATTAAGGATAGAATACTTACCCATGGTGAAAGGAAAAGGGTATGGTGGCTGTCTTGGGTACAGCAGCGGCGGCACCCCAACGGTTCCGGCGAGCGAATGACGGAGCAGCGACGGATGGAGCTCCGTTTTCTGTAGCGAAGACGCGTTGCGAGCAGGGGGAGACGGCGGCATGGTTCGTCCTCTCCAGTCAAGCGACGAGCCGCGGCCGGACTGGGCTGGTGGTTGGCGGCGCGAACCGGACAGCAAGGAAGAGGGAGGAGCTGAGTTTGGAGGGAGGAAGAAGAAGTGGGGAAGAAGAAGAGAGAAAGAAAGGAAAGAAGAAGAAAAAGAAAGAAATAGAGGGGGGGGTTCGGGTCTGATAAGGGAGAGAGGAGAGAGGAAATTGTAGTTCTGTATTAGTGGGTACACTATGAGTGATAAATATTAAGCCTAAACATAAATTTGTTTTTAGTTTTTGAATCTAAAAATAAAGGGTGACAAATATATATTTTCAAATTTTGAAATAAAGTAGAGATTGATAGTTGGATTGATCAACTAAGAAAATCCACGGTCTAACATTTAATCTCCGATTAATGTCAAACCAGTTTATTTTCAAATCTAAAATTATATAGAATGAAAATATGAAAATGCTTTTCTCTTAATCATATTATTTTAAAACATTGTTCTGTACTGGTAATAATAGTGACAATAACGTAAATTATTGTCTAGTAAGCGTGCATTCACTGAAATAAGTCAGTGCTAACGCACCCAATAAAATAATTTGAAGAGAGTAATTTAATTACTCAAACTAAACCACATAACAAAATAAACATAAACATCCAAATAAAATAATTAATCAAATGTGTAAAAACTAGGGTGTTACATTACTACCCCTCTTAAAAAAATTTCGTCCTCGAAATTTCGTGACTCAAAACTAGACAAGATCTTGCATCCCACTTTGACCCTAAGGTCCTACCTTGTATTACCCACCATTTCGTTTCTCCTATCATTAACTTCATAACATAATCCATCTCTATGTCATCATTCTATTTATCCTTAAATTACTCCTGAGCCTGAGTTGCACATGATAAACTTTGCGCCAAGAACCTAAGAAATTCAATCTTCTTATTGAAATTGAACCTTACCACATCCAACATAGTCCGTTCCCTTCTTAATTCCTCTAGAATCTGTTTCCTTCTTCGATTTCATATCATTCATTTGCCTCTCATTTTCAATTTGGTTATCAAGCCTCGTAGATATCCCTGGTTTAGGAAATTTCACATGCACATCTACCCTATTGCCCAAAGAAAATACACTACAACTCCTAACAATTCCTCCATCTAGAGACAGAGCTCCATCACTTAGGCAAGGAAGTGCTTGTATTTGCAGCAGAGAAAAGAGATTATAAAACAGAGTTTCTCTGAGGCCATAACCACTAGGAGTTACACCAAAGCAAAGCCAAGAAATCTAGGTGGACACTCCCCAATGGCAATCTCGGATTTAAAATGTCCAGTTTCCACTGTGGATCATCAACCACATATTTGCCAGAATAAGACCTCAAAGATTAGAAACATTTTGCCATGGCTTATCGTACTCGAAAGACATAATTAAAACTTAATCACTTCTTGCCTCAAAATTGGTCCTCTAGAAAATTTCTTCAACATCAAATCTTCACTACTAACACCAAGTTCAACACTAACTTCACCACATCGTACACCATATTCAAATCAAAGAATACAATCGTAGTCTTAGTTTCCCTTGAACATATTCCACCATTCCAAACTATAACATAGTCATACATTTCAATCTTAAGGTATACTCCTTCATGCAACTACAACCAAAAGGAATCACTTCCGTTTGAATTATCCAAAAATCAAAATTCTTAAACTTTGCTAACAACTTAATTTCCCTCAAGAACTCATCTTTACTGCTATCGTTCAGCTTAGGGATAACTACTATAAACATTTTCCTGTAAATCTTTACACTCATAAAATCAATCTTAATTACCAACATTTGATCATTACTCTAGATTCCTCTAGCGACATTCTGCCTCATTCATGATAAGGTCTATTGTAATCGTCCTACTCAATGGCGTTGAGCTTAGGGTTTTCGCATTACCAGTCACATCAATACCTCCTCAAATTCTTATCACATCTTATTTATTCTGCTATAGGGATAACAATACTTAGGAACTACAATTACTCTCAGCTAACCTTTTAAGAATTAGATCTTTTCTAATTTGTCCCTCGAACTCACGGTGATAAGCTGAACTTGACTTCAACTTGGTTCTTAACGTCCGATGTAGACTTTGCCCAACACTTGAGGTAAGTTTTTCGGCTTCATTTAGAACAATGCTGGAGGATGCTTTATGAAGTTTAATTAGCCTTCTACTACATACTTCGGTTAACTTCTCCGTGATATATCGGCTATTAACAGGTAAGAAAGGTGTCATCCTCACAAGTCTGTTGTCGATCGCCCAAAACGAATGGTCTTCAGTGAATCCACGATAAAATATTGTGACTCTATCATTTCAACAAGGAATGTCTCAATTGTCAATCACATTCTTACTGTACTCAACTAACACTGATATCTTGACATGGATTAGGTAACCATCCTCATGACTTATGAGATAGGTCACACATCAACGACGTTTGGAAAAGATATAGGTTGAAATAGATCCAAAAGGAACAAATTCTATCGAACTACAACAAGACTTGGCTTAAAGGATTTCAAAAAGAAATTTTCAAGAAAAGAAATTTTTCTCACTTTCACAAGAAAGCATAGAGAAGGATTTCATAAATTCGAAAGATTCAAGAACATCCAATATGGAAAAATATTCTTTAATAGGTTCATAAGTGTAAAAATGTATGGCCTATACACAATTACAAACATGAATCGAATAAAGTTCATTCATCCACAAGAACTTCCAACAGATTTAGGGAATCAAAGGATGAATAGTTCCTAATCCCAAGAGGATTCATTCTTGGTACAAAGAATTTGCAAAACAAAAACTTTTAGAAAGGAAATCAGTCTGGTCAAAAATCAGACAAGGTCACCTCTACCAGAAGTTGAAGCGATTTAGACTAAGTTTCATCAAGAAACTTCTGTTATCACTAAAGTATCGGCGTTACAACTCAAGAAGTAGTCATAACGAATTCTTTCAACGAAATATGAAAATTCCATACCGATGGATACCATCAATCAATCCATCCAATGTCTAATACACTGAAGGTTATTTAGAAGTGTGAGTACAACTTCTCACAAACCAGGAAATCAACTAGAATAACTTGAAATTTATGAACTAGCATAACTAATTCATAAGTTCTGACAGATTTCAAATCAAGATCAGTGACACGTACAAACTTCACCGTTGTGATTGTCTAATACAACCATAGGTACTTGTGGAACAATTGTCAATCTTACAAGTTCATAAAGGAATGAACAGTACAGATAAGAATTTCCTTAATCCTGAGACACTCACTCAAGGTTGAAGATTCGAATCAGCTTGCCTTGATTCCAACAGGTACAAGGCTTTCTAGACACGCTTAATCTGTTTTGTTGTTGTCCTGTGTTCTCCTCTAAGTTGTGAACGATCATAGACAACTTAATTTGTGTTTCAATCATGCGTAGATTTGGTCTGCCCTCACAATCTGAGTCAACGGCATAAAGATCTAAGATAGGTTCTCACTCAAATCTGGTGATAACTCATCCTCAAGTCGATCTTTGCGATGACGACAACTTCTTAAAATTGATCTATCAAATCAATTAAGCACGACAAAGAATACTTGTTCTGAATCATTACTTCATTGAGTTATCAGAAATCCACGCAAAGTCACGAACCCTCACACAACATTGGTGCTTCCTACGGAAGGCACTCGGTCTAACAACTATTCAGACCACAGATCTTCTAGTTGAATCGAGTCGCTGAATCGAGTCGTCCAACTCGATTTAGCTTTGTAGGCAACATCCTACACAAAGCGACAGAGATCTGACCAAATCTAGAAGCTAGATCAATCAAAAATCAATGTCCTTTGCTAACCATAAACCTAGAATATTCTCAGGGAACATTCCCGGAAAATCCGTTACAACAGGCACCTTGTTTCAAATGTCTGACATGATTCACAAGGATAATCGAATGTCATATCCGAACCCAAGTAACATTCAAGATCTACGGTTTCCCAGGACATAAAACCCTTGGAAAACCATCAAGAAAACATATACTTGTGCGTCAACACACATTGTTTCAACAAGAAACAATTCAAACAAGAACCAACCAGAGATCACACAACAAAAACTTAACAGACCTATTCCCCAAAGATCCCGAAAGACTCGACCAGCTCTGATACCACTTGTAACACCCCCACTAGGTATTACTACGTAACACATGCGGAATTTAAATTAAAAAGATAGTTTGTTGGTTGCTTTCGGAAAATAATTTATATAAGTACATAAGTGTCTGAAATTGGGTATAAAAATTGATCACGACTCCAAACCTAAGCCTTGATCGGCACACAGGCTTACATTCCTAGCCTGGCAAGTCTATTTAATTTAGAAACATACTTGAATAAAAACTAGGATTTTTACAAAAATTTCGACAGAGTCTCCTCTGTAATTCGAACATCCCAGGTAAAAGAACACCTGCTAACATAATTACATTTTCATTCCAGAATTCCAGTTACACTAACATACATCCAGACAGTATCATTTTGGAAATAATTACATCAACAAGTTATACAGGACTCAAAAGGAAAAACCTAGATTTTCATTCAAAAGAAATGCTCTCCGAGCTATAAACATCACATGCAAAATAAAGGCTCGCCGAGCCATACAATTACATATTATGATAAATCTATAACATCTCAAAACCTAAGCTGGTCGTTCAAAATTCTATTTCTGGGGAAGACTCCCACTAATCTTACCATTATAACCGATATCTAACGTCTGACATCTCCAAGAATTGGAACTAATGTCCCCCAATGAAGCTGAAATCCACTCTTCATCACCTGTGGTCACGTACCAAGGTACGTCCCCAGACCACACAATATAATGCAAAGGTGAGTTACCAATATATGAGTTTTATAAGATAACCACATGCGTGACACAAAAGAAACACATATTCATTCATACAACATCCATACATAATATATCCAAATACATCATAGGGTTTCATGCCGTCGCATCATCATTTTTAAAATTATGTATGCAACACTTCAATAATTGTTCTCTAACATTATACCTAATCTCATGAGATATCAACACCATAGGGTGAGTTGATCAGACTCAATAGCCACTCAGGCAAAGGCACTCAGCCAATGCCACTTAAGCCAAAGCCACTCAGGCAAATCCACACAGGCAATGGCACTCAGCCAACGGCACTCAAGCCAAAGCCACTCAGGCAACGTCACTCAGGCAACGGCACTCAAGCCAACGGCACTCAAGCCAAAGCCACTCAGGCAACGCCACTCAGCCAACGGCACTCAAGCCAACGGCACTCAAGCCGAATCCCACTGCAAACTGTCCAAACCAAGGCACAGTAATACAAAAGTGGGCTCATTGACCACCAAGGTACAATGAGATAAACACATGAATATCCCCTTGATACCATGATTGACTTTATAGACACGTCTGCCTTAAATGCATGTAAAACCTTTTATTCTCGTCGTTTCTCTTTGTGTATAAAATTTCCTCTGTTGCAGCACAAAACGTTTATAACCATCATCGTTTTAAAGTGTCTTAACTCTTTTATTAACAACACAGGACCTCAAGTCCGAATGCTCAATCACGAGACCCATCAACCGATGCACCAGTTTTAGGCTCGTGGTCATAGAAAACATTTTAAATGTTTAAACGGTATACCTCATGTATACAGTAGATATCCAATCTACAGGACCTCAAGTCCGAAGGACACTCCGTCCACAACACCAACGAACCTTAGTACCCCGACGTCTCGGTTACTAAGTTCAAAACCACTTTTAACACGGTCTTTCGTTCTGTGAAAAACAAGTTCAAAAACAAATTTCTGCAACTTATCCAAGTTGTCGGAAGTAACTCCATTGAGTAAAACTTGATTTGGGAAAATCTTTTCAAATGGGAAATCTTTCAGAAAATCATAATTCACTAAAAATCCTTTCTGGTAAGGAGTGTAGTACCTAGCCAGCTCCTCAAACTTAGCCGCATAGTCACCGACTGACAGCGACCCCTGCCTCAAAGACAAGAATTCCATCTCCTTCTTGTCCCTGATATCCGCTGGAAAATACTTCTCCAGAAACCTCTGCCTGAACACAGCCCAAGTCACCGCTGTGCCCTCTGCCTGCATCCTCTGCCTGCAGTTATCCCACCAATGCTCCGCCTCTTCAGTCAACATGAAGGTGGCGAAGATGAGCTTCTGCTGATCGTTACAATCCATCGCACGGAAGATCTTCTCTGTCTCCCTCAGCCATAACAATGCTCCCTCTGGGTCATACGCTCCCTTGAACGACGGAGGGTTGTTCCTCTGGAACTTATCCAGTCCCTGGAACTCAGCTGGCCCACCGTTGTTAGGGTTGACCTGTCCGATAGCATTGGCCAGGAGTGCCAATGCGTCAGCAATCGCCTGATCGTTGCGTCCTCTACCGGCCATTAGTTCCTGTACAAGTCCAACACAACTCTTAATACAGAAACTTAAGCGAGTAAAAGCTACAGGCAACTAACTTAAAACATCATTATCTATACCAAGTATAGACAATTCACACAAGAGTCACACAACAGACTCACAACAGACTCATACCACGTCCGAACAAGGTCGAACTGCTCTGATACCACTAAATGTGACACCCTTCTACCCCGCATGTTAAAAGCCAATTAATTTAAAAACAATTAAAGGAAAACATGCAATTATTGAATAAAATAAACAATTGTCCATGGGTAGAAAAGTCCCACATGAACCGTTTACAACGCGGAAATAAAATAAGTTTTAAATAACGAAAACATAACAAACCAAAATAATAAAACCCAACCCCGATGTCACATACAGAGCTGGTATAACCGTTCCGGAATAAAATCCACGGAAAACAACTGAAACTAACAACTATGAAACATAAACTAGCCCTACGATGAGTGGCGGCTCCTCAGAGTCACTCCTCTCCGGGCTGCTCGTCATCCTCTGCAATGTGCCAATCAGGCCAAACACAAACAACAAACATATAGGGAGTAAGAATCGTATAAACATATTAGCGTGGGAATAGGCAGTAAAGTAAACAACAAGCATAGCAGCATCACATCAAACATCAACATTATCATTATGCTATGCAGTGCAATGCAGTCCTACTCCGCTAAACCATCAATGCATGTGGATCCACTAAACTCGGGATGAACGACTTCGGAGTTACATATCCACATTGAGAATCTACTCAACGCCGGAGAATCTACTCCTTGGATAGCCAACGCATCAAACCAACGAATGCCTCGTCACGGGGGCGCTAGGAGAATCTACTCCAACCGTGGATGGCCGGATCGCCGTACTCTAGGACGATCTCCCCTATGTCGAACATCCCTAAACAACAACTCCGATGCAATGCGTATGCAACACAACAACAACGGCAACACCACCTCCATAACTCCAACGGGATCGACCGAAGGTAACAGCGGGATCAACCGCACCAACTTGCCTCGCGGAATCTACCTGAGGACTTAAGCGGAATCAACCGCAGTACCTGGGGCAAACTCTCGGCCACCAAGGTACATAACAACAACACCTTAGACCCAAACCGTGGGGTCAAGGCCTCCTTGGCCATAAAGCACCAAGGCACAACTCATCAGCTTGCGGCACCCCAAAGGGTATCGACTTAACATCTCACCATCTCATCATCTTTAATCATCTTTATCAACATTTACCAAGTTGTCTAATCAATTATCATTGTGGGGAAGTGGGGTTTAAAACCCCTTAAGTCCTTTAATCTGGTTCTGTCATAGCGGGTTGAGCACGGTCGTGCTCGTAACCCAGCACGGTCGTGCTTAAGCACGTGAGGGGCGTGCTCCCCTGTAAGTGAAGCACGATCGTGCTTCTTAATGAGCACGGTCGTGCTCAGCAGCACGATCGTGCTCTTTGTCCTGTATGGCCGTGCTCAACAGCGCGGCCATCTTCCCAGAATTCAACTGGGAGCACGGTCGTGCTCCCTGTTCAGCACGGTCGTGCTCATCGCGCGACAGTGCTGTTCTGGGCAGGAACAGAGGCTGAGTTGTTATCCAAATTATAGGTTTTCACACCTATTAATCCTAAGTTCATTAACAGTGCGTTTTAAGGATTAAAACCATACATCAACAACTCCCAAAATCATATCAACCAATCAGCATGTTAACATCCATCATCATTATCATATCAAACCCATAGGGCAAACATCATATTATTCATCGATGCACAAACATGTTCACATATATAACAGAAATCATCAGATTATCATACATCACATTCAGACACTAACACGTACGAAACATGCATCAACCGGGGTTACGGGGACCCCTTTACTTTACCCTAAACCCAAACCTACGTAAATACTACCCTTCTCCCCATACCTGGATTGAAGGTAGCTCTTTCGGTGTCCTAAGCAACGAACCGGCTCCTCCCCTTCACAGCGACTTACACCGAACGAACCTTGGATCAACAGACAACCAAGGGTTAGTTCCTTATTTACAACAACGGAAAAGGAAACCAAGAGAGGGGAAGGAACGTTACCTAAACCACTACCAAGGCTGCACTAACGACTTCCCAACGCTTCTACACTGATCAAGGAACAGAAAGACGGAAAAAGCTCTGCCCTGGCCGCACTGCAGCTGCTGAGTTATCAAAAGTAGGGTTAAGAACGTTAACCCTCGATTCTGCTCACGTATATAACTTCCGGACTTGAGCACGGTCGTGCTCATCCTTGAGCAAGGTCGTGCTCAACTTAACGTTACAAGACGCGGTCAACAGCTTGAGCACGGGCGTGCTACCTGTTGAGCACGGTCGTGCTCAACTTAAAATCAGAAACACGCTTCTGACTTTAAGCACGGGCTTGCTGGCTAATGAGCACGGGCGTGCTCATGTACCAGAAAGGGACTTTTAGCCAAAAATCCCACTGAGCCCTTAAACGATAAATCCAACTTATTTAAAATATTCTGAAAACAGGGTGTTACAGAGGTAGCCAAGCCTATGCTCTCTATCCTTTTTCACCTTCCATTTACACAATTCCTCCTTTCTTCATGGTTTTCCCTTTCTTTGTGCTAAACTTTCCTGAAACTGCTCATTTTACCACAATAAATCTCATTAGGAGATCGTATGAGTTTCATCTTTCTGTAGTAGATTCCCCTCTTCATCATGACCAAATTTCTAAAGGAATTCTATCCAAATAATGATTTTGTCACCACTCTCTCAACCAATGTCTTTTTAGACCCTCAGCCTGAGGATGACATTTCTATTGAAGAGTTACCTCCTACCCCTCTTCCTTGTCCACCTCCTCCATCAGCATCTGGAACTACCCTGGCCATAACAGATACTACTTCTCTAGTAGTTGTGAGACACCCCGCTGTGCCTCGGTGTTTTATTTGGAAATAAACTTGATTATTATGTTCTTATTCTTAAACTTAACATGAAAATACGGCGGAATTAAAACTTAAATTATTAAGTAAACATATTCATGTAGAATAGGAATAAGAAAACATGACCACATTAAACATATGTAAGTGCAATCAGAGTTAAACAAAACACTGTTTTAGGGCATCCCGACAATAGGAGCCCTAACAGGTGTACAAGTTATACAAAACGTAAAAGCGGAAAAGATAAAGCGTCGTGACACGGACGCACTGGCCATAACTAGGACTAGACCCTACTCATCGTGGGTCACAGCTCGTCCTCCGGCATCCGGCTCGTAAGGAGTTCCGTCCAGCTCCTCCTCGTTCGGCTCATCAACAGGATCTTTGAACACGAACCATAAAAGATAGAACAAAGCAAAGAAAAGTACAGGGGATAAGAAACATGCTATCATCAAAAGCGGAAAAGATTCATAGTAAACTAAACAGTAATTATCACAGACACAACATCAATCAAAGTCATCCATCCTTCATTAAAGTTCTTATATTCACCTCTACCCTCACTCAAAAAACTAAACCTTGATGTCAAGGCGGTTACGGAATTCCTTATCACAATAGTGATTCTTGATCGATCGTCCAAGCGACACGTCCCAATCCCGGTGCACATCCTTAGTCATGTTGAGATGCTCAATGCTGCGCAATGACACTCCTAGTGGCACGAAGCTCCCGGTGCATACCCCGATCGTGGGTACTCATGCTAAGCATGACACTATAGTTGCACGATGATCCCGGTGCACACCTCAACCACTCCCGGAGGTGCTCATGCAAAGCAATGACGCTCATAGCTGCACTTGTTAAGTTTACCCTTGGACGGTCCCACAAGGACTTCGGTTGTAGAAACAACCCAACTCATGAACCTCATAGACTCTTATAGTCGTAACCTAGTGCCTTCACCTCAGATCAAAACCTCAACACAAGCTCTAAGTCAAAATACCTCATTATCACAAATTATTTAGGTTAGGCACCTCTAACAGTCATTATGATCCTCGCACCCAAAACAACTCATCTCTTAAACATCACATATATCATCACTTATCCACTAAGCATACAGTACACCAAACAGATCATGCATCATATAGAACAATTCAAGATATTCCAAACATAAACATGGCATACAACCAATTCAGTATAAATAATAAAAACAGATCATCCATCAACAGTTAATAAATATCAACCTAATATCGATAAACCTACAATCCCCAAATCACTATGGGTGTTTCAAAAGCAATTTAAAGTGATTTTGGTCTTGTCGATTATTCGACTACTAGTAGGGTTTAGGTCGCCCTACATAATTACTAGATAATTTACTACTTATCGATTCCGACGATAGGTTGGTTCTTTCCCCCACCTGAGTGATCACCGAAGGTTTGAGCCCGCAGCTCCTCGTTATCCGATCGATATGTGTTAACACCACCTTCAACCACACGACATAAAATAACTAAATCAAACAAACTCATCCTTATTTTTGAAAGCCTAGACTCGGCCTTGTATGACAAAAATAGGCTAGGGTTTTCAAATCGACACAATCTCTTAGATCAATGATCTTAGAGTATTAAGGAGTAGGAATCAAGTACTAGTTTTCACAAACCAAATCAAAAACATTTTATTCTCTTTAGTGCAAGTTTCGGCCAACATAAATGAATTGGCTAAAAATTTCTAAACTTTCCAATCTCTCTAGGCTAGCATCCATACATAGTAAGGAGCTTGAAACCATGATCATTTCGGAAAATGAAAACAAAACATCCTAGGTCCATAAACCTTAGGTTTCGGCCATCATAGATTTTTTAAACTAGAAATCTTTAAATCATCCAATCTTTTAGACATAGCATCCTTTGATATTAAGGAGCTCAAATCTATAATCATTTTGGAAGAAAATAAAACTTACCATTTTTGCCAAAAACTATTAAAGTTTCGGCCTTGGTATGAAATAAAGGTTAGAAATCTTCAAACTTTCCAATCTCTTGGATTTAGCATCCTTATACATCAAGGAGCCTTAATCCATGATCATTTTGGAAAAACAACTAAACATTTTTACCTTAAACTCTTAAAGTTTTGGCCTTTACATGAAAAATGTGTAAAAAGCTTTAAACTTTCCAATCACTTAGACATAACACCCTTTAGTATAAAGGAGCCTTTGTCATGATCATCTTGGAAATGAAACTCAAATACAAGTTCATACAAGCAAAAGTTGAAATAAAACCTCCTAGGCCACTTTTGTTAGGTTTCGGCCATCCTTGGAGAGAAGAGGTAGAAATTTTTGTTTGACACAAGCTCATAGTATGTGAAAATAGAGGTTAATACAAGACTATAGAAAGTGGTTTCAACTCAAACGGAGTTTTCTACCATTTTTAAGAGATTTTAGAAGTTTGAAAGGTTAAAGAAAACATAAAGCATAACTATGAAAATAAAGACAAGAACTTGAAAATAAACTACATAGGAGTATTACCCTCAACAAGATGAACAAATTTGATGAAGGAACCAAGTGCAAAAGCTAAGTAAAAAAATTAGAGCTTTAGTAGAAGGAAGAAGAAGAAGAAATGAAAAGTGTAAGTGTTAATGGAGTTTTGGAGAAGAAAAAGTGAGTAAATGAAGATGAAGTGAGTTTATATAGATAGAGGGGAGAGAAGCACGAAATTTGTGAGGAAGGGAGGTGCTTGGAGAGCAAGTTTGGTCTTAAGGCTTGTTGAGGAAGTTTAGAGGTATGGGAGGTATGGTGGGGAGGTATGGTTGGAGAGAGAAATTGGTTGAAAAAGTAAGATTTTGAAAAAGTGAGTGATGGTGGTTACTATTTGCCATCACATCATGTCTCTTCTAGTCCTTTCCTTGCCTTTGTGCTCTGCTCCATCGCGTATCAGATGACTTCCCCGATCGTATTTCCCGACGATTTCGCCCGGGTAATACTTAGAATTTGGCCCCGAACGAGATTTTATGAAAATCTCCATACCCACACAAATCATCCTAAAAACACTAACCATCTCGTTCACGAGTCAAAATTATGTTTCCGACTCAGTAAAATTATACTGGTAGAGAAAATGCAGATCGGCTTTCGTCTGAATTTTCAGCCGAAAATTTTATTGTGAGCTATTATCATAAGATAGATCAAGAATATGATTTTTATTTTATTAAAAACATTTTCTAAACTTCATATTAAAATATAATTACTTTTTTTATTATTGGTTAAACAGTATAATGAAAATCAGGCTGTTACAAGTTGCATATCACCTTGCTGCACATCATAGACTTGATGAAATGGCTTCAAGTTTGCAGACTGTCATCCAAAGACAGGATGAAGCCATTGCTCAGCAAACTGTTTTTCAAGCTCAGATGCTAGCTCAGCAGCAAGCAATGCAGAAGATGATGGAAGCATTCTTCAAAAGCCAAGATAGGCCCTAGTTCTTAGATTTTTAGGACTCTTTTTCATTTCCTTCTTGAGTCATGCAATGTACTAGTCAGTGATGTCTATCACTTGTAACTCTTTTGACTCTAGTTATATGAAATGAATTGAACTTTTGATTTCTTTTTGGCTCTTTATATTATATGTCTCTTTGATTGATGCCAAAAGGGGGAGGAAATATAGATAGGAAATATAATGAACTTATAAGCTCATTCATGATTTTATCACTATCTTCTGTACAAAAAGTTGATTTATACTCTGATATAATGTTTTTGCTCTGATACATGTCTTTACTTGATGCATAAACTAAGGGGGAGCATAACATACTCTGATCAATTTTATCTATTTTGAAATTTCTCTTATTACTTTTTGATGTTCAATAAAATCAGAAAAGATATTTGTCATCCTAAAAAAGGGGGAGAATGTTGAGACCTCATAAGTCTAAAACACATTCAATGTGTAGATTCTCAAAGTTTTGATGATTCCAAATAGTTGAAGTATGGTAATATTGAACCATATGAAATTACTGACATATCTGATAAGTGTGCAGGAAAATAGACTTAAGGTCACTCGTCTATTTTTGACCCGTCTACTTTTTAGCAGAAGCTCAGTTTTTAGACTTGTCTAAAAATCACTCATCTAAAATTCAGTCAAAAAATCAAGTCAATGCTCAGTCAAGATCTAAGTTTAACTTAATGATGTGGGAAGAAGCATTTGTCTAGAAAAGACTCAATGGATCACTCGTCTAGTTTTGGAATGCACTAGCGCCCCTCTAAGTCTTGTACTGCATAAGCACTCGTCTAAATTTTGGATTGACTTTCACCCGTCTAAATTTTCATTACTGATACCAAGTCAGTATGTCAGAAATAAAGTCCAAGTCACCTTATTCAAATTAGATGCCTTCCGTAAGGATCTCGAAGACCTCTGGACAATAGCTCAAAGGACAAAGAATAAAGAACGTTGTTTCAAGGTTTTAAGGAATAAACAGGCAATTTCTGTACCATAGCAGTAACTTTTTAGCTGTTTTAGTACAAAGTAAAAGTGCTTTTTGGAAAGTGAACTGATGTTGAACTGAAAGAGGAAAGCTCTCTGCTACAAGTACAAGAAGCCTATTGCTGCATACTCTGAAACAACAGCTGTTCAATTTAAACTGTACTCTTGGACATCCTTGTCAAAACTCAACGTTCCCAAGCATTTAATGTTTATACAGAACGACTCTTTGGCATTAATGGTGTCTCAGAAAGCTCAAGTCAGAAGAACACACTTTCTGAAGCTGTGACCAAACGGATCTTTTGATTGAAGTCTTTAAATAGATCAAACAATGAAGATGAAGGCAAGAAGTTGAATATCATTAAGAACACTGCGCAGAAGCATTTACTCTCTTCATTAACTTCTTCATTCTTACATTGAATACACCTTCAATCATTTGATATAAATTCGCAGTCTTTCATACTTCATATTTATTCCACTCCTTGAGTGTGATCTGAAAAATTTGCAAGTTGTATTAATTACACAAAAAACCTTTTCATTCTTTACTGTTTTGAGCCTGAAGAGGCTAGGTGAGAAAAGAATACTTGTTTGAGTGTTGAGCCTGAAGAGGCTAGGTGTGCAAAGAATACTTGTACTGTAATTTACTCAGTTATAGTGGAAACTTGGTGCTGCCAAGAAACTGGACGTAACTCTGTGGATTTTGGGGTGAACCAGTATAAATCTCTTGAGTGATATTTCTCTTCCCCTTATCTTTTTTATTTGCTTAAGTATTGTTTCTGTTTAAGCTTTTAACTTGGGGAGTTAATATTGTGATTATCAAACTCTGTTTTACCCTTTTCTGATTGCTTGTGTTGTTCTGTCTTAATATTAGACGTTTCACTCATCTAATTTTCTTATATCTAAGCTTTGCTTGTTGTGCCTGCGAAAATCTTTTTAAAGTAACCGAATAAATTGGTAAATGTAACACCCGTTTTCTTGATTAAGGAATCAGACAGTAATTAAGTTGGTGTGAGAGCCTAATTTTGTTCGTTAGGTGTTAATTAGTATGTGTTTCAAATTTGGGGTCAATCGGACTTCAAACGAGTTCAGAACGCGAAGAAACGTGTGAATCAGAGTTTCTGGTCAAACTGGTCAACGCGGGATTAGGCCGGGCTCAGGTTTGTTGAGCCGGGCTCAGAAATTAGGCCGGGCGCAGATTTGTTAGGCCGGGCGCAATTCAAAGGCGGTGATCTACGCATTTTGGCCGGGCGCAGAAAACTTGAGCCGGGCGTAAGAGGCTAGGCCGGGCGCAGAAAACTTAGGCCGGGCGTAATCAGTGCTGACTCACCCCCTTAGGCTTTAAAATGCTAGAAGGTTGTAGAAAATTTGAGACTTTTTGAGAGGGACCAGGAGGGAGCTCGAGAGTGAGAGGGAGAAAGTGGGTTTGGAGAGGAAAAATTGATTTTGAGGAAAATCCGTCCGTCCGATCGTAATTCCGACTTCGAATCTGTGACCAGCGCAGTGAATACTACAAGTATTAGCTAACGTTTCTTCGATCCAACTGAGGTAATGCTCAAATCCCTAAATTGGCATTGTCATTTACTTCTCTTGGAGTCTTGCTTTAATCTGAGTTCTATTTGAGAAACTGTCGCAAGATTAGAGTTCATGACATTGCTAGGACTCTGTCCATGTGTTAGGGCAAATTTTGGAACATCAAGGAACTCCCTGGGGTGCAAGGCAGCAGCTGGTTAGAGAGGAAGAGAAGTTTGGACAACGATACCAGATAATCCAAGGTGGGGAGAAAGTAACCGACATTGTCGGGGAGGCAAGCATAGAGTAACAATCATTTATGCATATGTGTAGGGTGCCCCAGACCCTACTAGTATATTGAATAATCAACAATAGCTAAACCGAAATATAATAATATTTTTCAATGTGGTCTTGGGTTTAGTTATTGTAGATTTATCAATATTAGGCTTGAAACCCTAGGCTAGATAACTGATAATGATTGGGGTTGTTTGCTATGTCTGCTACTGTGATGACTGCTATAACATGCTTGGTTGTGATGATTGATGTGATAGTAT
This sequence comes from Echinosophora koreensis, assembly GCA_035048595.1. NCBI lineage: Eukaryota > Viridiplantae > Streptophyta > Magnoliopsida > Fabales > Fabaceae > Echinosophora > Echinosophora koreensis. The sequence goes on from JAPCYP010000132.1 coordinate 765,886, forward strand.
GATATTTTATGATTATAATATATTGTTGGATGATTGTTGGATGAATGGGAATGACTGATAGTGTGGTATGATTATATTGAGAGTTGACACCGTGGTAATGCCTTGAGACTGTGGCTTTAAGGCCGGGGATGTATTGCCATCCAATCTAAGACTGTGATTTTGAGATTTGGATTGTGAGAGAAGGTTCCGGTGTTAACTTAAGGATGGTTGTTGCATTGCATATTGCCAAGGTGGCGAGCCGTATGACAGGGAGTCATACGAGGTTAGTTGTACTCGAGTGCGAGTACGGATTACGGAGGGGCCGGTCTGTGAAAAGACCTTGGGGATGGACGAACTGGACTTGGGAGGCTCACAGTGACCATTAGGTAGCTCCTAGTGCGTCGTGTACCCCGGTAGAGCCTAGTTATCCCGACTTTACCCTGAGTATCCATGTCTAAGGTTGACTATCCGAGGCGACCCAGATACCTCTGATGGAGCAGAGCTCACAGAGAGATGCACTCTTATGGTTCACGGCGAGCGGAAAAGTTACCTAGACAAACTAACTGACGTTCCTTAAGCAGAGAGGCTTGATAAGGGAATGTCTTGGGGTTGAGACCCGGATGAGATATATCGGCCGACATGCATAGGAGTGAGACTCCTTAGAGGAATAATCTGAGAGTATGATCTTAAGGATGAGTGTGTTGGTGTGACTTGATGGATGACTGTTTGATTGTTGTATGTGATATGTCTATGTGATTGCTATTCTATGTATCCCCATCCCCATTTTTATGACTATGATCTGTTGCTTATCTCCCTCTTTTTCTCTATTTCCTTATATGTATATCCATTAGATGAGCAGTGTGAGCAGGACCACGACGTCACCAGATCTGGGATACAGACCGAATCATTACCTACAAAGGATCCCTCCCAGGATCCCAATTCTCGGTGATGTGGAGATTGTATATCACGATGATCGTGGATGGCAGGTCGACCATTCACGATTCTTCATGACATATATCGGCCTAGTCAGTTTGTATATACGTAAGGGAGAGGGTCCGTACTTTCATTTGGATGGTCCGTATCGGATTTCACAGAGATTGCCTTTTTCGGAGATGTGGTATCCACCTCGTCAAAGGGAATTTCCTGATGACATGTGGAATATGGTAGATCGTTCAGTAGCAAGGAGCGGAGTTGGCATGGTGTAGAGAGGTCGTAGGCAGAGGAGTGTCCAGACGATGTATCACTATCGTCGCCGACGTGTGGTTATAAGCAGCGATGAGTCGGTTTGGGAGCCTAGGACCCGTTATGGCAGGGTCTATCGATGCCATTACGGAGAGGGTGAGGGTAGCTCCAGGCGTCCATATCGTCAGTGATATGGTTATGTCGGTTGTGGTTGTGCCTGTTAGGACGAGAGTCTCTGTGAGTTTTTTTTGCTTTTTGATGTATTTCGAGAGATGGGATGGGTAGTATCAGGACCTCTTCTTATGTCTGTTATGTCTGTGACCAGTTTAAGTCTGTTTGTCTTTTAGTATTTGTATAGTTGTAAGGTTAAGAATCCCTCAGTTGGGATCTATGGTACATTGTGGAGACTGGATGTACATATTATATATATATGATCGGTGTATGCTTTAATCCGTTGTGCGTGCTTTAAAACGAATTTAATTTTATTCCTTCCATTATATATTTATTTTCAAATGTAATAAACGCGTTAACGTTAACTACGGATTAAGGTTTAATTAATTAGGATTTTCTTAATGGGACATCGGGGTGTCTCATTTGGTGGTATCAGAGCAGTTTGATTCTAAATCGGACTGTGGGGTAGGATGAGTACCGACACTATTAGTTGGATCCTCATTGGATGCCGGCTATGCTTAGAACGGGTAGAGTGTCCGATGCGCAAGTAATCATGAGGCACATAAGATGATATATGATTTTGTGTGTCTTATGAATGAAAGAGCTGATGATTTCTTTTACAGGAAATTATAATGGCTCGTGGTAGAGGAAGAAGAGGAAGGGGTGGTAGAAATGAAGAAGATAGACCCACCGACATACCCGAAAGCTCATCTGGGAATATTAATGGAGGTGATGCTAATGAGACAATGCGAGTGATGAGGGAATTGGCTACCGCCATACTGCAACAAACTCAGCAAAATACCCAGTTTATGCAAAGACAAGAGGAAAGGGATGAAAGATTGCATCAGTTGAATACTGTGCGGGAGGAGGAAAGTCTTGAAAGTGGCCTGAATGCTTTTAATCCACCCCAATTCCGTGGTGATTATGACCCTGAAGCTGCAGAGAATTGGTTGCAAGAAGTGGAGAAAGTATTTGTAGCCATGCACTGTAGGGAAGAGAGGAAGGTGACATATGCTACTTTTATGTTGGTTGGGGCAGCAGAGGCTTGGTGGAGGAATAAACAGAGACTATTGGAAGCTGAAGAACAAGTGATTACTTGGGAATTGTTCAAAGACTGCTTCTTGGAAAAGTATTTTCCTAAGAGTGTTAGGAATGAGAAGGAGAAAGAATTCTCTAATTTGAAGCAAGGATCTATGTCTGTGGGAGAATATGCTGCCAAGTTTGAGTCATTGTTGAAATTTTCACAGTTTTATCAAGTTCATCCTGATGAGGAGTGGGTGTGTAGGAAGTTTGAGGAAGGACTGAGGCCCGAATTGAAGCGAGCAATGTTACCATTTGAGATAAATCATTTTCCAGCACTAGTGGAAAAATGTACTGTATTGGAAACACATGATCGTGCTGGAAATGTGCAGCAACAACAGAAGAGCGGCGGACCAATCAGAAGTAATACCCAAAGAGGAAGAGGAGGAAGGTATCAGGTAAGAGCAAAGCCATATAGTCGCCCTACTCAGCAATTAGTGAATACAAGAGGGGAGAGTTCTGGTCAAGCACAACCGAGAGGCTTGATAGGTTTCAAATGCAGAGGACCTCATTTCAAGAAAGATTGCCCTCAGTTATTGAATTCCACCTGTTACACTTGTGGAAATGTAGGTCACATGTCATGGAATTGTCCTCAGAATAATGTTGGTAGAGTTCAGAATGTACAACCAGTTGGAAAAAGTCAAGGAGCAGGAAGTCAGAATCAAGCCAAAGGTCAGCAAGGTGGGAGACCTCAGACTGTGGGGAGAGTCTTCGCCGTGAGAGGATCTGAATCTTCTCAGTGTCCTGATTTGATACAAGGTAAGTGCTTAATGTTTGGAAAGCTCTTATCTGTTTTATTTGATTCGGGTGCTAGTCATTCTTTTATATCGATGGAGTGCATGGATCATTTGCATTTACCTGTTTCTTCATTACCCTATGACCTTACTGTTTCTACTCCTACGGGTGAAACTTTAACCACTATATTTGTTTGTAGAAATTGTCCTATTATTTTAGAAAATAGGCAATTTATTGTCGACCTCGTCTGTTTGCCTATGCAGCAAATTGATATTATCCTAGGCATGGACTGGCTTTCGGCCAATCATGTTATATTAGACTGTTCAAATAAAACCCTTTGTTTTTCGGAGCAATCTGGATTATTGCCTGCCAGTTACAGTAACTCGGAAGATGGACGACTTAGAGATTGCATGGTATTGTTTTCCATGGAAGCCAAGGAGTCTCCTAAGCTGGATGCACTGCCTATTGTTTGTGAATTTCCAGAAGTTTTTCCGGATGATGTTCCAGGACTGCCACCTAAGAGAGAGATAGAATTCACAATTGATCTTGTACCAGGGACCGGACCAATATCGATAGCACCATATCGAATGTCCCCAGCAGAGTTAGAAGAGTTGAAGAAGCAGTTGGATGACATGTTAAAGAAGGAGTTCATCCGACCTAGTGTTTCACCATGGGGAGCACCAGTTTTGTTTGTGAAAAAGAAAGATGGTAGCTCAAGATTGTGTGTAGATTATCGGCAACTGAATAAGGTAACAATCAAGAATAAGTATCCGTTGCCAAGAATAGATGATCTGATGGATCAGTTGCGGGGAGCAACTGTGTTTTCTAAGATAGATCTGAGATCAGGATACCATCAGATCAAAGTAAAAGAAGAAGATATACCGAAGACTGCATTCAGGAGTCGGTATGGTCATTACGAGTATCTGGTTATGCCTTTTGGCGTAACTAATGCACCTGCTGTATTCATGGATTACATGAATCGTATTTTCAGACCATATCTTGACAAATTTGTCGTGGTGTTTATTGACGACATTATGATCTACTCTCCGAGTAGAGAAGAACATGCAGAGCATCTTCGGATTGTACTTCAAATACTTAAGGACGGACAACTTTATGCCAAGTTGTCTAAGTGTGAATTTTGGTTGGACGAAGTACAATTTCTTGGGCATGTTATAAATAAGGATGGAATAGCTGTAGATCCTGCTAAAGTTTCGACAGTGGTGAATTGGGAACGCCCTAAGACAGTGAGTGAAGTGAGGAGTTTCCTTGGGTTGGCAGGTTACTACAAAAGGTTTATAAAGGGATTTTCGAAGATTGCGTTACCATTAACGCAGTTGACGAGAAAAGGTAAAGCTTTTGAATGGACGGAAGAGTGTGAGGCTAGTTTTCAGGAACTGAAAAGGAGGCTTACAACATCTCCTGTATTAGTCTTGCCTGATCCATTAGCACCATTTGATGTGTACCGCGATGCATCACATCAAGGCCTGGGTTGTGTGCTTATGCAAGATAAGAAAGTAGTAGCTTATGCATCAAGGCAATTAAGAGTACATGAACGGAATTACCCAACCCATGATCTAGAATTGGCTGCAATAGTGTTTGCATTAAAGATATGGAGACACTATTTGTATGGTGCTAAGTTTACAGTTTATAGTGATCATAAGAGCTTAAAGTATTTGTTCAATCAGAAAGAGCTTAATATGAGACAACGGAGATGGATGAAATTTATAAAGGATTATGAGTTTGATCTCCAATATCATCCTGGTAAAGCGAACGTTGTAGCAGACGCTTTAAGTCGGAAATCCTTACAAGTATCTGCTATGATGGTTAAAGAATTGGAATTGATCGAACAATTCAGAGATATGAATCTTGGGATAACAGAATTATCTCAGAACAAGATAAGTTTGGGCATGATTACTATTAATAGTGAGTTCCTAGACTTAATCTGGAAAAAGCAAGCAGAAGATCAATATCTCCAACAGGTTTAATCAGAAAATAGAAGCAGGTGAACAATTGGAGTTTAAGAGAGGTACTAATGGTATCATAAAGTTTGGAGATAGAATCTGTGTGCCAAATGATAAAGAAATTAAGAATTTGATTCTAGAAGAAGCACACAAAAGCAAATTAAGTTTTCATCCAGGTGCTACAAAGATGTATCAAGATTTGAAGAAAATGTTTTGGTGGCCTGGAATGAAAAAGGAAGTTGCAAAGTATGTCCAATCCTGTTTGGTGTGTCAGAAGGCAAAGATTGAACATCAAAAGCCAGCAGGATTATTGCAATCTTTGGATGTCCCAGAATGGAAATGGGACAGTATTGCAATGGATTTTGTGTCTGGTTTGCCTAAGACACAACTGAAGCATGATGCAATCTGGGTAATTATTGATAGATTAACGAAATGTGCTCATTTCTTGGCTATCAATCAAAAATTCTCAATGGAAAGATTAACCCAGTTATATGTTAAAGAAGTAGTTAGACTGCATGGGGTGCCAACAAGTATAGTTTCGGACAGGGATCCAAGATTTACATCAAGATTTTGGCAAAGCTTACACAGTGCATTGGGAACGAAGTTAAGAATGAGTTCAGCTTGTCATCCTCAGACGGATGGTCAGTCGGAAAGGACAATTCAGTCACTGGAAGATTTATTAAGAGCATGTGTGTTGGCACATACAGGTAGTTGGGATGAATTTCTTCCATTGATTGAGTTTACATATAATAACAGTTTCCACTCAAGTATTGGAATGGCACCATATGAAGCATTGTATGGAAGAAAATGTAGAACACCTCTCTGTTGGTATGAAACAGGAGAAAATCAATTGATTGGACCCGAGGTGGTACAGCAAACAACGGAACAAGTTCGGAAGATTCAGGAGAAAATGAAAGCAGCAATAGATAGGCAGAAGAGCTACAGTGACAAAAGGAGAAGATCTTTGGAATTCCAGGAAGGCGATAATGTTTTTATGAGAGTCACACCGAGGACTGGAATTGGCGGGGCAATAAAATCCAGAAAGCTTACTCCTCGTTTTATCGGACCATTTCAAATTCTTCGCCGAATTGGTCCAGTTGCCTATCAGATAGCCTTACCACCTACTCTTTCAAATCTTCATGATGTTTTTCATGTATCCCAACTCAAAATATTATCCTGATCCATCGCACATCATAGAACCTGAATCAATACAGTTAAGAGAAAACTTAGAATATGAGGCATTACCTGTACGAATTGAGGACCGGAGGATAAAAGAACTTCGCGGGAAGCAAATTCCTTTAGTCAAAGTCATCTGGGATGCAGTTACTGGTGATGCAACCTGGGAGAGAGAAGCTGATATGCAACAACAATATCCGCATCTGTTTACAAGAGGTAATTTAATTTAAATTTCGAGGACGAAATTTATTTTAAGGAGGGTAGTAATGTAACACCCGTTTTCTTGATTAAGGAATCAGACAGTAATTAAGTTGGTGTGAGAGCCTAATTTTGTTCGTTAGGTGTTAATTAGTATGTGTTTCAAATTTGGGGTCAATCGGACTTCAAACGAGTTCAGAACGCGAAGAAACGTGTGAATCAGAGTTTCTGGTCAAACTGGTCAACGCGGGATTAGGCCGGGCTCAGGTTTGTTGAGCCGGGCTCAGAAATTAGGCCGGGCGCAGATTTGTTAGGCCGGGCGCAATTCAAAGGCGGTGATCTACGCATTTTGGCCGGGCGCAGAAAACTTGAGCCGGGCGTAAGAGGCTAGGCCGGGCTCAGAAAACTTAGGCCGGGCGTAATCAGTGCTGACTCACCCCCTTAGGCTTTAAAATGCTAGAAGGTTGTAGAAAATTTAAGACTTTTTGAGAGGGACCAGGAGGGAGCTCGAGAGTGAGAGGGAGAAAGTGGGTTTGGAGAGGAAAAATTGATTTTGAGGAAAATCCGTCCGTCCGATCGTAATTCCGACTTCGAATCTGTGACCAGCGCAGTGAATACTACAAGTATTAGCTAACGTTTCTTCGATCCAACTGAGGTAATGCTCAAATCCCTAAATTGGCATTGTCATTTACTTCTCTTGGAGTCTTGCTTTAATCTGAGTTCTATTTGAGAAACTGTCGCAAGATTAGAGTTCATGACATTGCTAGGACTCTGTCCATGTGTTAGGGCAAATTTTGGAACATCAAGGAACTCCCTGGGGTGCAAGGCAGCAGCTGGTTAGAGAGGAAGAGAAGTTTGGACAACGATACCAGATAATCCAAGGTGGGGAGAAAGTAACCGACATTGTCGGGGAGGCAAGCATAGAGTAACAATCATTTATGCATATGTGTAGGGTGCCCCAGACCCTACTAGTATATTGAATAATCAACAATAGCTAAACCGAAATATAATAATATTTTTCAATGTGGTCTTGGGTTTAGTTATTGTAGATTTATCAATATTAGGCTTGAAACCCTAGGCTAGATAACTGATACTGATTGGGGTTGTTTGCTATGTCTGCTACTGTGATGACTGCTATAACATGCTTGGTTGTGATGATTGATGTGATAGTCTGATATTTTATGATTATAATATATTGTTGGATGATTGTTGGATGAATGGGAATGACTGATAGTGTGATTTGATTATATTGAGAGTTGACACCGTGGTAATGCCTTGAGACTGTGGCTTTAAGGCCGGGGATGTATTGCCATCCAATCTAAGACTGTGATTTTGAGATTTGGATTGTGAGAGAAGGTTTCGGTGTTAACTTAAGGATGGTTGTTGCATTGCATATTGCCAAGGTGGCGAGCCGTATGACAGGGAGTCATACGAGGTTAGTTGTACTTGAGTGCGAGTACGGATTACGGAGGGGCCGGTCTGTGAAAAGACCTTGGGGATGTACGAACTGGACTCGGGAGGCTCACAGTGACCATTAGGTAGCTCCTAGTGCGTCGTGTACCCCGGTAGAGCCTAGTTATCCCGACTTTACCCTAAGTATCCATGTCTAAGGTTGACTATCCGAGGCGACCCAGATACCTCTGATGGAGCAGAGCTCACAGAGAGATGCACTCTTATGGGTCACGGCGAGCGGAAAAGTTACCTAGACAAACTAACTGACGTTCCTTAAGCAGAGAGGCTTGGTAAGGGAATGTCTTGGGGTTGAGACCCGGATGAGATATATCGGCCGACATGCATAGGAGTGAGACTCCTTAGAGGAATAATCTGAGAGTATGATCTTAAGGATGAGTGTGTTGGTGTGACTTGATGGATGACTGTTTGATTGTTGTATGTGATATGTCTATGTGATTGCTATTCTATGTATCCCCATCCCCATTTTTATGACTATGATCTGTTGCTTATCTCCCTCTTTTTCTCTATTTCCTTGTATGTATATCCATTAGATGAGCAGTGTGAGCAGGACCACGACGTCACCAGATCTGGGATACAGACCGAATCATTACCTACAAAGGGTCCCTCCCAGGATCCCAATTCTCGGTGATGTGGAGATTGTATATCACGATGATCGTGGATGGCTGGTCGACCATTCACGATTCTTCATGACATATATCGGCCTAGTCAGTTTGTATATACATAAGGGAGAGGGTCCGTACTTTCATTTGGATGGTCCGTATCGGATTTCACAGAGATTGCCTTTTTCGGAGATGTGGTATCCACCTCGTCAAAGGGAATTTCCTGATGACATGTGGAATATGGTAGATCGTTCAGTAGCAAGGAGCGGAGTTGGCATGGTGTAGAGAGGTCGTAGGCAGAGGAGTGTCCAGACGATGTATCACTATCGTCGCCGACGTGTGGTTATGAGCAGCGATGAGTCGGTTTGGGAGCCTAGGACCCGTTATGGCAGGGTCTATCGATGCCATTACGGAGAGGGTGAGGGTAGCTCCAGGCGTCCATATTGTCAGTGATATGGTTATGTCGGTTGTGCCTATTAGGACGAGAGTCTCTGTGAGTTTTTTTTGCTTTTTGATGTATTTCGAGAGATGGGATGGGTAGTATCAGGACCTCTTCTTATGTCTGTTATGTCTGTGACCAGTTTAAGTCTGTTTGTCTTTTAGTATTTGTATAGTTGTAAGGTTAAGAATCCCTCAGTTGGGATCTATGGTACATTGTGGAGACTGGATGTACATATTATATATATATGATCGGTGTATGCTTTAATCCGCTGTGCGTGCTTTAAAACGAATTTAATTTTATTCCTTCCATTATATATTTATTTTCAAATGTAATAAACGCGTTAACGTTAACTACGGATTAAGGTTTAATTAATTAGGATTTTCTTAATGGGACATCGGGGTGTCTCAGCAAACACAATTCAACCCCCCTTCTTGTATTAACTTTGGTTATTTCATAAATCCCTTGAATGATATTCCTTCTCTCTATCTCTTTATTTGTTTAAGAGTTTATTTAACTAGATTTTTTTTTTACAATGGGTTAAATCCATGAATATCAAATATTTTAAGTTGTTTTCTGTTTGTGTGTGTGATGTTTAAAATATTAGACGAGTCACTCGTCTGATAATCTATTTTCACCCGTCTGCTTGTTGTGTAACTCCCTTCGTTACATTAGTAACCCAAAATAAATTCGATAAAAATCCTTTAAACATTTAAATTAAAAACATACATGTCATAAAAAATTTTGCAAATTAATTGAGTCTGAATATACCTCATATGAATTAAAATAGTAATAAAGTATCCAAAGTAATAATATAATAATAAATTCATACATTCAAATCAAAATCCTCAGGACCAGACGTCTAACTATAATTCGAGAAAAATAAACTGAAAATAATAAACGATGTTTGCATGGCACTCTTAAGCCATGCTACAATACCAACCAACTAAGCTAAAAGCAAGATAATAATTCTTCAAGTCTCGGTGTCTTCAACAACGATTTCCTCGGGCTCTGAAAACAACACTTTTTAATGAGATATAAAATCCCAGTGAATAAAAACAAGTTTTAAACATATTTTTGCAAATAGTGTTGTTCTCAGCTGGTGCGGTAACCGGAAAAACAACCATGGTACCCGCTAATTTTCAAAATAATAAATATAATAAATCTCCAAAATAATAAGATATAAATTAATCAATATCAAACATTTAAATCACAAACTCATAAAATTAACTACGGTCACATCTCATTACATTTAATCACATTCACCATACAAACTCTATGCAATAACTCCATGAACATGATGGAATCACTTGACTTGACTCTTTGGTTCTCAGAACCGGTGTGAATCTCAGATCCACTAAGGTCTATGAGCTCATATCCATGCAATGGCGTCCTACTGACTTTCCCATCACAGATGGAGGTATCTAATATTCCATCCCAGATGTGAATATTTTAATAATCTGATATCTCCATCCCAGATGGTGATATCTCCATCCTATTCTCGGGATAGAATGTATACTGTCATCCCTTCCCAGAAGGCGATGACCAACTCATGGATAGTGAAATATGTCATCCCAGATGACTATCAAGGTTTTCAAACTGTGTCAATAACAAAATATTATGTCATGCTAAGACAATACTATAACATCATCTAACATAGCAATCAATCACAACTCATATAAATTTTATATTTCTTAATAATAATTAAATTGAGACTGAAACCCATAACACAAATAAATAATCATGAATTAGATTCTAATAATAAAGTAAAAACCAACGCAACTCAAGACGATGAAATGATGCACCAGGGGAAGGAAATTTTGATTCTAATACAACGTGATTTGACTTTACAAAAATAAAGAAACTGACGCATAGAGTATGTTTCAATTTATTAAATGGAAAACATTACACATAGAAGCAGGAAGTTGAAAACATGGAGTTCAATCACGAGAAACTTTCCTTGATAACTTTGTATACTAAGCACGCAAAAAATATTTTAAGAATTTATGCAATCCAAAAATTATTGTATCGGAGAAGAGTGAGAAAAAGTTATTTTTACTCACCTCCTTTAGACCTTCAAAAGCTTCAAAATATTGCCTTAGGATGAATCCTATTTTTTTGGAACTCCCTCGTGCATCAAGTAAGCAAAACAGTCACACAGTTTCCTCGTTTGTGACTCCTTTATTTGACTAAAAGCCAATTTCTAATGATAAACATGTGGGCCCTGAAGTGCCTCTATTTCCCATTAACTTTGCCGATAACACTTTAGATTTTGACGGGTCTAAATTGGTTTGAACTTAAAAACGATATAAGTGTTTAGCTTAGATGAAATCAATAACATTATATCTAATTCAACGAATCATTAACGGATTTTTTTACTTTAAGGATCCATTCAAAAATTTTATAAAGTTAGAGACTCAATTAAAAAAAAAATTATATTTCAAGAACCCAATTAAAAATTTTATATAAATTTATAAAACTAATTAAAAACTTTTATTTTAGTTTAGGTAACACTTGAAAATTGCGAAATAGTTGAATAGTTAACCCTTTATTTAGCCCTATATATCCTACAGAAACATGGCGCATCCTAGGTGTGTAAGAGGATCCGATCCGATCCGCGAATCCGGTGGATTCGAACCGATCTGAACCGATTTTGGCGGATTGGTTCGGATCATCGGATCGGATCGGATCCAAAAACACTGATCCGAACAAGATCAGTTCGGATCTCGGACCCTACAAATCCAATCCGAACCGAACCCTATAAATATTTAATTTTTAAATTAATTTATATACATATATATAATGTTAATATATTATTATATATGTATTTAATATAATTAATAATTAAATATGTATATTTTATTTTATTTATTTTTTATTAATTTTTGGAGTTTAAATAAAAAATAAAAAATTAATGGGTAATCTGAGGCTCCGATCCGATTGTAGTCGGTTCGGTTCGGTTCGGATCCGTAGTTAAAAACTGGACCGATCCGAACCGATCAAATTTGACCGATTTGGATGATGAAACTCCCCAGATCAAAGGCGGACCTTAGTTGTGGCGGAGGGGAGGGAGGCTCCCCTCAAAAAAAAAAAAACTAATTTTTTTAGAATGATTTTTTCTTTAAGGCACCCCCGAAGAATCTGAAAATCACCAAGCTGAATACCTCTCATTCGAACAACCACCGCAGAGGTTTGTGACAGTGTCGGTACAAACACGGAGAGAGAGAGAGGGGGGGGGAGGTTATTCTGATATTCATGTTTGGAAGAGAATGGAAAAGGGGAGAGATGAAGATTGCCGAGAGAGAAAGGAAGAGGTTTTCCATACTAATGTAATGAGATCGAGAAAGCTTTGTCTTCCAGAGGTAAAGTTTTGTCTATTCCAAAGAAGATAAGCATCGTTTATGTTGACTAGCCATAAAGGATAGGTAGAGGAAAGGCACAAAAGACAAAAACAACTCTTTAAATATAAAAGCCTTGATATATTTGAGAAATAATAGCCAGCCACCTCCAGAAGCATCCGTGCTAGCATAGTAGCATATTTAAAAAGTTTGAAATGATTTAGATTCTTTGCATGAAAGTAACAAGACACAAAAAAAAAGCCCGAGCAAAACAAAGCCAAGTCCAGCCCAATTTATTTGTTTGCTGCTTAAATTTATTGTTTTATTATTAATTAAATATATATTATATATATTGGATTAAAGTAGTCGTGTAAAAAGTTTTACACTGACATCCACTAATATTTTGAAAAGTGTGCTTTTATTTTAACAATTATTTTAAAAAATATTTTACACTGACAATATATATAAATTAAACTCATATATATATATATATATATATTTCAATGTTTCTGATAAAAAAATATTATATATAATTAAAAATATATATTCTGACAAAGTCAAGACCAGCCCCAATTCCAAAGTTTACTGTTTATGATACCGTACTTATTTTAATAAAAAAATTTGCTTATAAAAATTTCTCATGAAGAAACAGATATTATATGTGATTCATATAAATTTTAATTTGTAGCTTGTGGCTCCCCATAAAAAACTAGGCAAGGTCCGCCACTGCCCCAGATCCGATACAAACCAACCCAATTACACCCACAACCAAGAGGAGTCGAGTCCGTACATGTACGTGATAAGCTTGGGCTTTTTACTCATCTTTTTTATTATTTTAACTTCTTTTTATGTTTTTTTGGAATCTTTTATAGCCCACTATCTCTTTTTGCATAGAAAGTTTTCTAACCTATAAGCCTATAATTCACGTGACTCTATGTTGGTGTTGCTCCATTCTTTTAGCAACTAAATTATTGTTTTCTTCCTAAATATTCCTATAGAGTTCTTGCTGGTTGCACTTGGCTAATAGCCAAATTTACAAATGAATAAACCCCCCACCCACTTTGTTTTTATCTTCTTCTTTTTTTCCCTAAACAATCCTGATAAATTTGTATACTACCAATTTTCTACACTTAACCTTATAATTGTTTAATCTTTTATTAAAAATACTATATTGAAATTTTAGGATGTTATATGCCGTGCATGCGAAAAAAAATTTTTGTGTTTATAAAAAGTTAGATAAACACAATTCAATTTCCTCTTCTTGTGTTTACTTTGGTTATTTCAACTTACTCAGTCATTCTTATTTTATAAGATGACCTTTATATAGTAGAATCCTATTTGGAATTTATTAATATTTTTTAAAGTAAAACCTATAAAAGGATAAAGGTATTTAGTATATCTATTTATATACGTATTACCACATTTTCTTAGATGACGCAGATAAATTCTATCCGTATTTCCTTTAATCAAATGGTTCTATTAGAATATTTAAATAGAATCTAAGATGCTAACCTAGTTAGATCAAGAAAGGATGAGGATTGGGTACCTCCGGGAATGAGATGATCCATAATTGAATCTCTAAAACCGAATTGCTGGTACTAAGGATTGATATCCGCAGAAGGAGCAAGTAATGAACCCTAAGTATAACTAAAATATTTACCTCTAGAAATCATATATGATGAGATTTATTAAGTAACTAATGATGAAATGATATCTGCTACACGATTGATTTCTATGTATCGTGTGTTGGATTATATATGTTGTATTGCATGATGGACTAACCTATGAGTATGATTAAGCTATTGAAAATGTTATATGATATCATATGAAAGCTTGTGTGGCGTGGATAATAATGAAAGCCTATGTGGCACAATTGATAATAAAAGTTTCTGTAGCCTCGGTGGCACTATGATTGTTAACGCTTATGATTATGGCCTTGCGTGCATTGGTTGTGGCTTGTGGCTCCCCCAAAAATTTAGTTAAGGTCTGCCACTGTGAGTATGGAAACTCAAGATAAGAATCATTGGTTCAACTCTAGAACCTCTTGGAGGGGAAAAACTCTCAACTCTCTTAGATCTCAAGTATGATGAACTACACAAATGAATTGATTTCTTCAAAATTGAGTACATGAGGTCTTTATATAGGTGTTAGCATCAGCTCATGCACCTCTCTTAGTCCTAACGGGCTTGGAACACTCTTAAGCCCAATTACAAGCCTAATTAAGTCAAAATCCGTCCAGAATTTCGCACTAAACTTGTAGTCCGGTTTTAGGCATGATAGATGCTGAATCTGGTCTTGGGGTCATGAAATAAGATTTCGAGATAATCTTCTGAGCTTTCCAACGCATCCAAGATCACTTTAATCGGACATCGAGAACTCAAGATACATCCAAAATAGTGATGCAGGTTTCAAAGTTCACTTGCCCTTTTCATTGGCCCATTATGGTTGTGCTTCCTAGGATCACATCAACTAGGATGCGAAGGGGCATGCCACCGAGTAAAGGTGAGAGCTTGTGGAGGCCGCAGTGGTGACGTGTGAATCGAACAACGGGTCGTACCTGTCGCAAGTACTTGGGAAGGGACTTGTTGAATTGTGCACATCTCTCCCTTCCGACTATAACCCAACCGATTCTGGATGGTGTAGAGTGCTTCCATTTTGGACTACATGTCCGTTTGACTGGGTGTCTTGGATTGTGAAAGTCTTCTTGAAAATATTGATTATATAAGATCTTGGGTCCACATGTAGTTGCATAATATGACTTATGGTGGAATGATTCTTGTGGCTTATTGATGTGATCATGGACACACAAACTCAAGGGGTCTCACGAGTGGAGATCATTCTAGGACCAAAGACCCAAGCATAACAAAGAAGAGTCCAAGACAAGAAGAGTCCTCCTAGTTCGTATGATCTTTTGTAATAAAAGTAGATTGTAGGAGCTTGTAATATAAGTAGTTTAGGAGCTTGTAGTATAAGTGCTTTTCAAATTAAGCACTTTAGGATAGTTTTGGACCATTGGGCTTAGGAAGTTGGGCCCAGTTGGCCAATTAGCCCAATATAGCACATGAATAGGATACATTGGGCCAAAGTAGGCCAAGATAGGCCAACACCTAGCATGGTAGGCGCATAGATGACACAAAGGTGGAGTATCTTGAAGCTCACACCTATATAAGGACATCTTGTACTCAATTCTTTAATCAGTGAATCATTTGTTAGATTTCTCATTTTTGAGATTTGTGAGAGAGTTGAGAGAGTCTCATCTTGAAAGGTTTCCTAGATGAACCTTGATTCTTTTCTTGAGTTTCCATACTCAAGTAGTGAATCTTCCCCTTGGTGTATCATTCAATCTGGAAGAATTCAAGTTGAAATATAGTGCCTTCTTTCCCTTTCCTACCTCTTCCATTTTCTGGTTTTTCAGTTCTAGTTTACTTCTTGCAATTTCAATTCATAGTTCTTGTAGTTTAATTCATAGTTTCTTGCAATTTCAATTCATAAACTTGTGCTTCTTCTGCTCCTTTTCATTTCCTTGATTCTCAATTGAGAATCAAGTTTATTCTCTTGTTCTTGATCTAATTGTATTGATCTTGCATTTTCAACAAACAAACTCAAAGAAAGATCCTAAGAACTTGATGATCTACATTAGATCACATCACTTATGATGTGACATGGTCGTGCTATTGTTTTGTTTCTAAATGGTTGTATGTGTTTGACGATGTGTGAGTGAGGACAAAACATGCTGAGGGCTCTACCCTACTGAATGAATCAACGGAGATTATCACCCCTACTGTTCCGTTATGACTCTTCCCTTCTTTCTCTTATATTCTCATAGATACCCTTGATCAATGGACGTGGATGTCACGACTCATAGCCCATTACATCGAAGAGGAAGATCCCATTGAAGATGAAGAGGATCCAAAGGAAGACGTCTGGTAACAGATAGTCTTATAGATATTTTACATTTTAACTTTGGCTCAATCTTTGTAATCCTTCTTTAAAAGGATAGTTTTATGTAATAGATATGTAACATCCCAACAATTGATTAATGAAAATACTTTTGTTTACTCTATGTTAACAGTTAGCTAATTAACTTGGTAATAATAAATAACAAGGCTAACTCTAGTTAAGATTTAATTGCTAAGGATCTTTGCGTGAAAAATCCCCCAAGCTCGACTTAAGAATTAATAGCTTTTAATCAACGAATAAAAAAAAATGTATACGTGTGCGCGCAACTCAATTACACATCAGAAACTAGCTTTTCTCTCTAAGCTTTTTCTGACTCTCTGATTTTTCTCTTGTGCTTGGGATTAAATAAGCAGCTGGGGGGCCTTATTTATAGGTGCTGAAGCTACCCCTTTACCACTCATTTTGCCAACAAATTCTCACGTTTCCTTTTCTTGTTTCTCTCAACACCATTTCATTTAATTTTATTGGGTTGTACAGCCACCTCATTAACGTTAGATGTAACACCAACAAAAACACCTTTACCAACTGAGCTAGCTCTGATCCACTACAAAAAATTACACTAAAAAGAAATTTACAAATATTATCGTTTACCAATATCTAAATAATCGTACATGGGAATGCCTACACAAATGGTTATTATATTTTTATTATAAGCGACATAATTTTATTATATTTTAGAACTTTGGTTATGTTCGGCAAGTTGCTGCCGCAAAACCCTTCTCATGACCTTGTTTGATGCTGTTCTTGGAAGAGATTGCAGTGGCACAACCCGAGAAACCTACACAAATGAGCGTGTATTTAGGACATAGAACTACTCTGATAATGAAAGATAAGAACTTAATGATAAATAGAAATTAATCAGTACCCTGAACAATGGATTTAGTTTCTTTTGGAGAGCTGAATTAAAAGACATCCTCAATTGTTGTAAATCTCCTGTGCGGTCTGAATGCTTGAACACAGCAGCTACAACCAGCTGCTCAGGCCCACCTCCAGACGGTGGCACCCCTATTGCAGCTATTTCCAGGATATTGCTATCTACTCCACTGCATAGACGTTCAATCTCAACCGAACTTACCTATCCAAACAGCAGGGAATATCAGGGCACGCTAGTAAAGAGAGGCTAATTTATTGAGAAAAGTAGAATGAAATAAAATTGAGAATCAATAATGGAACTATTGGCAGCCTTCAGAAAATCTAGAGCAGATTTTAAGTAAAAGAGTTTAAGAAAACAAATCTCAAGAAAGTGATATTTCAGACTAATAATGTATTCTTTTAGAGATTATACATACATATAATCATATATTTATACGAACCATGAAGAACCACACAACAAAAACAATCCGTTGTAGTAGAGCTCAAGGCCATATAAATAAAGTTACAAATGTAGGTTGCAACCCATATGCCAACCCAGCTCACCACTTGAGCCAAATCCAGTTGGGTTTTTCCATCTCAGAAAAATTCGAGTTGACATGCTCAACTCACTTAATCTGCACCGGGTTGTACTTTATTTTATTTATATTTTCTATATATTTTCTGATTTTTTTTCCCACGTTTTTAAAATTCTTCTAAGGGGATCATGCCTAAAAGGGGTCTTCGTCAAGGTGATCGTTTATCTCCGTACTTGTTTGTTCTTTGTATGGAAAGATTGAGTGAAATGATTGCTAAGGAAGTTAGGGATAGGAAATGGATGCCTATTCAAATCTCTAGGAATGGACCATGCATTTCTCATCTCATGTTTGTCGATGACGTCCTTCTCTTTGCTAAGGCTAGGGTTTCGCAAGCTAAGGTGATTAAGAAGGTGCTTGATGATTTTTGTGCTATGTCTAGCTTGAAAATTAGCATGAAGAAATCCAAGATGTTTGATTCTGCTGGTGTATCAAGAGCTAAAAAGAACCGTCTAATGCAAGTTACTCAGATGGTCTTTACCTAGGAAGCACGGACACCCCTAGCTTTTGGGGTGTCCGAGTGTCGGACACGTATCCGACACCGACACCGACACAACACGTGTCTGACACTTCTTGTCAGGTGTCCAATTTAAAAATTAATTTTTTTTGGCTAGGACACTTCTTGAACACTTTGCTGACACTTCTATATGTGCCTTGGACACCTCAAGGACACATCGCAATTTTTTTAAAAAAAAATAAAAGATAAATTAAAACTTTTAAATAATAAAAAAGTAATGAATAGACTCTTTTCATTGTCGTTTTTTCTATTTCATTAAATAACTTTTTTACTTCCTCCTTGTATACATAGATTCTTCTTTCGGTAGTCTCTGTTTTTTGCCCGCACCTCCACTTGTAAAGAAAAAAAGTGCTCAAATTGTATAATGATGTCTCCTTATTTTTTGTGAGACTCATTATCTTGATTTTCAATTTATATTATTTAAATGATGCTCATATTTAATTTTATTTGATTTAATACACACACATACACACACACACATATATATACACATATATATATAGCAGAGTAGTTAATCCCGGATAGCGGCGCGGAGCGGCGGACCCAAAAAACGCTATAGCGGTATAGCGCATAGCGGGATGGCCGCTATTTTAGGCATTTTTATATAGGTTAGATAGTAATATAATTTTATAATATATACATATTCATACATATACATGTACAAAATATTATTATTTAATAAAAGTAAACATATTTGTACAATAGTTATTTTATTATTAATGTTTTATTATTTATTTTATACTTAATAGTGATTATTAAAAGGAAAAAAATAATTAATTACATATAAATATAATTCAAGTATAGATAATTATTTTATTATTAATGTTTTACTATATTTTATATTTAATTATTATTATGAAAAGAGAAGAAATCGTATAAAATGAATATGTTACTTCGTGGTTTGAGCACTGGAGCTATATATATTTAGTAAAATGGGGGATATATTGTATGTTATTATTTACTTTACTATTTTATTCTGAAAGTTTTTTAATTTATTTATTATTGATGATATTCTAAAATGTAATTGTTTAGTTTTTAGGCCCAACAAATAAAAAAACAAAGAAAAAAAAAGTAATAAAAACATTTGGGCCACATGGCCCATTTTCTGGAAACCCTAACAGCCTGTTCCCCTTCTCCCTACTTCCTGCCGCCTCTGTTATACAAACTACAAAGTGAAACGTCACGCGGAACAGAGATAGGAGACGACGACCTAGCCGTGTAACAGCGGCGCCGGCGGTGGGGTATGACCGGAAGAGGCTCATCGGAGTCTTCTGTCGGCCCATGAAGCAATAGCGGCTTTGGAGCGCCGCTACTCCTACCAATCCCGCGTTTTTCTGCCGCTTTAGCGGCCGCGACGGCCGCTACAGAAAAACGCTCCGCTCCACCGCCGATGTAGCGACCGCCGGCTGTTCCGCCCCGCGCCACCGCAATCGCGCCGTGAAAGCACGCTATTGACTTCCCTGATATATAGCCGTGTTGCAGTGCCTATGTTTTGGACATTGTCGGTGTCCGCGTGTTCGTGTTCGTGTTCGTGTCCGTGTCCATGTCGTGTCCGGTGTCCGTGTTAGTGTCTGTGCTTCCTAGGTCTTTACTAATAATCTGCAGAAGTATATGGGTTTCAAGTTATATCATGGCCGTGTTAGGAAGGAATATTTTTCGGATGTCATGGATAGAGTGGCATCTAAGCTTGCCTCTTGGAAGGGTAGGTTACTCAATAAGCCACGTAGACTAACTTTGGAAAATGTTGTTCTCTCATCCGTGCCTGCGTATGGAATGCAAGTTCAATGATATCCTCAATCGGTGTGTAATTTTATGGATAAGACAGTGAGGAACTTCATCTGGAAAGGACATAGTGATAAAGGCATGAATATGGTGTTAGTTGGCAAACTATAACCAAACCATGCAAGTTGGAAGGCCTTGGGGTCCGAGTGGCAAGGAATCAGAATTCGTGGCTTTGCCAGGGAAATTGGTTTGGGACCTGATTTCTTCACCAGAAAAGCTACGGGTATCGCTCATGAATGCAAAATATGTGGGTACTCT
The DNA here is from genome assembly GCA_035048595.1 of Echinosophora koreensis. Lineage (NCBI taxonomy): Eukaryota > Viridiplantae > Streptophyta > Magnoliopsida > Fabales > Fabaceae > Echinosophora > Echinosophora koreensis. Next base: position 786,179 of record JAPCYP010000132.1, read on the forward strand.
ACTAGTAATTTGATGGGGTTGAAAAAGAGGAAAGGCTCTAGTACATGGAACTCGATAATAAAGGCGTTTGAGGTGCTAAAGGAGGGATTTCAAATGAAGATAGGGGATGGGAATACTAGCTTCTGGTATGAGCCTTAGGTTTTAAAGGAGCTTCTGTGTGACAAAGTTTGTGCAATGGATATTCATGATGTTGAGCTTAAGATCAAGGATGTGTTTAAGGAAGGAGAATGGAAGCTAGATCAACTATATACTATGCTTCCAGAGGAGGTGAGACAATTTATTTTGAGCCTTAAATCTTTATTGATGGAGGGCATGATGGATCGTTGGACATGGCAGTAGTGTAGCATGGGAGTTTATTCAACAAAAACCGACTACAAATGGCTAATGTGAGATGCTTGGGATGATATTCCTGTTGGTCACGGGAGTTGAATTTGGAAACAAAAAATTCCAGCCAATATTCAGTTCTTCATGTGGCAGTTTTGTCATGCTGCTCTCCCCATACGTGGTACTCTTTCTGCTCGAGGGATCCCAGTGAACCCGTGTTGCCCTTGGTGTGGGGTGCTTCAAGAATCAACTATCCATTGTGTGTTTAGTTGCAGCAGAGTCGTTGATGTATGGCATGCTCGTGTTTAGTTACAGTCGCATGTGCATAAATTTGGTATCATATTTCCTATTATGTAGAAATTTTGGTGCAGCAAGAATAAGTTAATCTTTGAGGGTGAGAATATACCAGTGGGATCTATTGTGGCGCAGGTGAAAGCAATATACCAAGAAGTCATGCAGGCTTTTGGGTCCATTTGCACTTTGCCTATAGTGAAGAATCCCAGAGAGGTAGCTTGGATCAAACCTGTTGAGGGATGTGTGACCTTGAATGTTGATGCAAGCACCGTTACTAATCCAGACTTGGCAGGTTTCGGTGGGTTAGTACGTGATCACACAGGGTCTTTCTTGCATGGATTTTATGGCTCGGTGGGGGTCTCGGATATCATGCACACGGAGTTGATGGCTCTTCTGCATGTAGTGTCTCTTTGTTGGAGGCAGGGGTTTAGAAACGTTATCTGTTATTTAGACTCCTTGCATTCAATAAAGCTCATTGAGGATGGTGATCCGAATTTTCACAAGTTTGGGAATGTCATAGCTGCGATTAGAAAGCTGTTGAGAAAGGAGTGGGGACTGTCAGCTACTTCATACTCTGAGAGAAGGAAATTACTGTGCAGATTTTCTTGCAAAAATGGGAGCCAGGAGCAATTCCTCTTTGGTGATTATAGATTCTCCTCTGGACAGTATGGGTAATTGTTACTTGCAGATGCCATGGGTATCTTGTTTGTAAGGCACTAGGCCCTAGTTTTTGTTTTTGTTTTCTTGTGTTCGTTTCTTTTTCTCTTGTAACCAAATAAAAAATAAAAAAATTATGATGAGCCAACCTGTTTAGCCCACAAATCTCTAATAAGTTGAGTAAGGTTGGCCACATTGTTGTTAAGATAGCGTTCAAGATCACAAGATTGTGTGACTCTTCGATTTTCAACCCCTTTCAGCATGCTAAATCACATTTGGGATCGTTGCCTGGCAAGATCGTGTCGGAATCGTCGATCTTCAACGAAAAATTGCAAGAACGACGATTTTTCCGAGTCTCCCGTTCCTGTTCTGTTCCGTTTTTGAGTTGGGCTTCGTGATGACCCGTTTCAAAAAAATGGGTTCAAGTAAAAACCCTAAATCCTGTTCCACTCCCAAACCCCATTGAAGAGTCCTCTGTTCGAAAAATCGTCCCCTCACTCAGCCAAACAGCTCCCCGCCGTCGTCTTCTTCCTCTCTCAGACACGCCATCGGCGTCGTCCTTTCCCTCTCTTCCTCTCTCAGACGTCCGCCCCTCACTCAACCAAACAGCTCACATGTATTCTCTTCTTCGTCTCTGTTTTAGTTCATCCGCCCCTCGCTTTCTGCTCTGCTCTGTTCTTACTTGAAGAGACACAATGTCTTGGTGGTAGTAATAGGAATGAGGCTGGTAGGAGTGGCAAGAATAATCTAAAAGAGGTAGTAGATCAGTGACTAATACAGTTAGGAAAGAAATGTGGGATATTGTAGCTTCATTGCAAAAGAGACTCATTACTGAGTCAAGCCAAAATTAGTATGAAGGAGGTAGTGGTAGTGTAGCAACTAATGAGGATGGAAAAGAAAAGAGGGAAAGAGACTCCTGGTGATATTTTCAAGAAGAGGGGAGTTAGCTCTCAAGCCACAATCAACAGTAAATTCAAGAAGAGCTTGAGGGAGGATGCATGCCTAGAAATAGGAAAATTCATTTACAGAAATGCTATACATTTTAATGTGGTAAAGAGTGATGTGCTTCCGAGGATGTTTGAATTAGTTGTCCGACAAGGTATAGGATTTAAGCCACCATCCTACCATGAGATTAGGATGAAGTATCTGAAGCAACAAGTTGAACTTACTAATCAGAGCATGGAGGATCATAGAGCTTTTTGGAAGAAACCGAGTATACGATAATGACAGATGGATGGACCAATAAGAGGAGGAGGACTATATTGAACTTCTTAGTTAATAGTCCTAAGGGAACTGTTTTTTTAAGTCTGTTGATGCATCCGACATTACCAAGACAACTGACAAGATTTTTAGAATGATGGATAAGGTTGTTGAAGAGGTCGGGGTAGAAAATGTTGTCCAAATTGTCACGGACAATGCGGCTAACTACAAGGCAGCTGGATAGTTGTTGATGCAGAAGAGGGAGAAGTTGTACTGGACTCCTTGTGCGGCTCATTGCATCGACCTTATGCTGGAGGACTTTGAGAAGATGCCACTCCATAAAGAGACAATTACAAGTGGTAAGAACCTACATCTATTCCAGAACTGGTCTTATGTCTTTGCAAGTAGACCAGCTGCTACTCATTTTGCCACTGCTTACCCGACCTTGGGATGCTTGCATGATAATAAGGGTTCCCTAATTAGAATGTTCACATCCAAGAAATGGAGTGAAAGCCAATTTGTAAAGACTAGGGGTGGGACACGTGGAAGATCTCCTCACAGATAAGGGGTTTTGGAAAAACATTGCGAGCTGCTTGAAGGGTGCTTATCCCCTAATTAGGGTACTGCGATTGGTGGATGCGGATGAGAAGCCAGCCATGGGCTTCATTTATGAAGAAATGGACCGAGCTAAAGAGATGATACAAAGTGCCTTCAATGGCGTTAGTAAAAGGTAATTATCTTCCACTTGTTCAATACTATAATTTGTAGACTAATAGACTTATTTTGGAAACTAATTCATTTCTTATTCATTCTTAGCTACACTCCTATTTGGGGAATCATTGATCAAAGATGGGACAACCAATTGCATAGGCCTTTGCATGCTGCAGGCTACTACCTTAACCCCATGTTGCATTATGGTCCTAATTTTAATTCGGATCATGAAGTTAAGAGAGGATTGTATGATTGTTTCCAAAGAATGGTGGGAGACATTCAAGAAATAGGGAAGATGGATCGCCAGCTTGAGGGCTTCAATTTGAAATTTTTGATAATCCAACAGCTCAATGGTGGGAGTCTTATGGTGATGAATGTCCAGAATTGCAGAAGTTTGCTATTCGGGTATTGAGTTTGACATGTAGTTCATCCGGCTGCGAACGTAATTGGAGTTCCTTTGAGATGGTAAGAATTTGAATTTATGAAGCACAATTAATTTCATTCTTAGAATTACCTAGTACCTATTATGATTTAATTTTTTTAATAATTATGTAGATATTTTAAGAATATTCTGATGTTGGCTTTAAATAAATTAGGGAAATAAAATCCTAGGATTAGGGATATAATTATTAATCCTGATATCATGGGATTTACTTTCCTGTTATCTTTCTTTTTCTGTTTTTATGGGATTCTAGTTTCCTATGATCAAGGAAACAGATTTCCTTTTTCTCCCTATTTAAGTTGTATCATTCTGATCATTTGAATTAATAAGACAAATTATTCCTACATGGTATCAAGAGCCCTAGGGTTCGATGAATTACAAGGCTGCCATGATGGGTTCTAAGGACGGTGACCAGCAGCCTACAGAGGCGAGTCTGACTGGCAGCAGTAACCAGCAGCCTACAGAGGCGACTCCGACACCATCTGACAGCGGTTCTCAGCAAGGAGTCATGACTGTCAGCGACCACTCTCTTCAAATTACCATTCATAAATTAAATGGTAAAAATTATCTTGAGTGGTCCAAATCTGTACAGTTGGTGATTGATGGCAAGGGGAAGCTTGGATACTTGAATGGAGAAGTGACTGTTCCAGCCACCAGTGATCTGAAATACAGACAGTGGCGGTCTGAAAACTCCATGGTTACAGCTTGGCTGATCAATTCTATGGACCCGATAATTGGTAAGCCCTTTATGTTCCTCCCAACAGCTCGTGATGTATGGGATGCTGTGAAGGAGACATACTCAGACCTGGATAATCACTCGCAGCTGTTTGAATTGACCACCCGAATGTGGAAAATACAGCAAGGTGAACGTGAGGTAACAGTTTATTATAATGAGATGATGACTATATGGCAGGAACTAGATATGTTTGAAGAAGAAGAGTGGGAAAGCAGCAAGGACAGTGCTCGCTACAAGAAAAAAGTAGAAAGAGGGCGAGTATTTGTCTTCCTAGCAGGATTGAACAAGGATCTTGATGAAGTTCGGGGACGTATCTTAGGAAGGAAACCTCTGCCATCTATTCGAGAGGTGTTTTCTGAAGTGCGAAGAGAAGAGGCAAGAAGGCAAGTGATGCTGAAAATTGATCATGAAGGATCAGCACTTGTTGCCCGGGGTGGAGACTCAGAAGGTGATAGGAGAGGAGGAAAGCAGAAACCTTGGTGTGACCATTGTAAACGGTCATGGCATACTCGAGAAACATGCTGGAAATTGCATGGGAAACCACCTTTAAAGAGGAAACCAGCCAGTGATAACAAGTTTGGGGGAGACACTCATGCATTCCAAGCAAGCAACACTAATCTGGAGAAGCAATCTTCCTCAGAATCTCTTCCATTCACAAAGGAACAAATAGAGCACTTGTCTAAACTCTTCCAATCTCACTCTTTAGGAAATTCTAATCCATCTTGTTCTATAGCCCAGTCAGGTAATCATTTTATTGCTACTGTTGCGTGTACAGGTTCTAATGGCCCTTGGATATTAGATTCAGGTGCCACTGATCATATGACCAGTGTTTCACAGTATTTTTCCTCCTATATACCTAGTGCAGGAAATCAAAAGGTTAAACTTGCAGATGGTTCCCTAGCTACTGTAGCTGGAAAGGGAGCTATAAACCTTTCTCCTTCTTTAATCCTTAAGGATGTCCTACATGTTCCTAATTTGTCATATAATCTTGTGTCTGTTAGCAAACTAACACTTGATCATAATTGCCGAATTAATGTGTGGTCTTCTCATTGTGAATTTCAGGATTTATCCTCGGGGAAGATGATTGGGGGTGCTAGGCAGGATAATGGTCTCTATCTTCTCAGTAACTGCCCCACTTTTGGAAGACAAGACCAGCGAACCTGTTTCAATTCTGTTTCAGTTTCTAATAAAGACATTATGTTATGGTATTGTCGATTAGGACACCCTAATGTCCAATATTTAAGACATTTGTTTCCCAAGTTATTTATGAATAAAAATCAATTGTCTTTTAAATGTGAATCTTGTGAATTAGCAAAACACCATCGTGCTGTTTTTCCTCCCCAACCATACAAAAAATCTGAACCTTTTACTATGATTCACAGTGATGTTTGGGGTCCTTCTAGAACATCAACTATTTCTGGAAAACGTTGGTTCATCACTTTTATTGATGATCACACTAGGGTCACTTGGGTCTTCCTTTTACGTGAAAAATCTGATGCTGCACTTGTGTTCAAAAATTTTTATCACATGATCCAAACACAATTTCAGACTCAAATTAAAATTTTTCGTAGTGATAATGGCAAGGAATTTTTCAACAATATTTTGGGTAATTTTTTTACTGCGAAGGGCATTGTGCACCAGAGTTCTTGCACTAATACTCCTCAGCAAAATGGGGTGGCAGAAAGGAAAAACAAACACCTCCTTGAAGTTGCTAGGGCTCTAAGTTTCCAAACAAAAGTCCCTAGGTATCTTTGGGGGGAGACAATTTTAACTGCCACTTATTTGATAAATAGGCTGCCCACTAGGATTTTGAACTTTCAAACTCCATTGCATATGTTCACTACATGTTTTCCAAACTCACGGCTCATCACTGACATTCCTTTAAAAAATTTTGGGAGTGTAGCTTTTGTTCATAACCATGATCCCAAACGTTCAAAACTTGACCCCAAAGCATACAAATGCATTTTTGTTGGATATCCCTCTAATCAGAGAGGATATAAATGTTTTGATCCAATTTCAAAAAGAATGTTTGTGTCTATGGATGTCACTTTTTTTGAAGGAACTTCATACTATCAAAAGTCTCATCTTCAGGGGGAGCACGATAGTGAAGATGCTGTTTCTGTTTTAGATGTAACTGATTTCTGCCTTGACTTTCCGGACACACCTCTAGAAATTTGTGAGGCAGAAAATGACAAATTTAAGGAAACAAATGAATTAAATAACTCCACTAATCCTGCCAGTGAGCAGGATACGACAATGCCACCTCAAAATTCTCAAAATGAACACATTGATCAAACAGGAAGGAAACGGTTCAATGGTCAAGTGTATACAAAAGAACATCAGGCAGAAAAAAGGAAGAAAGACATTGTTCAGCAGCACCATCAACAATCTGATCAGAGGATGGATCATGAAATTCATGATAATTCCCAAAGAAATCTTGACAATAATCCCTCAGGTAACTCTTATGATGATCTTCCAATTGCTCTTAGAAAAGGAGTTAGATCTTGCACAACAAAACACCCTTTGTCGAACTTTGTATCTTACAAAAATATTTCAGCCTCATATTGTGCCTTTATCTCACAAGTCTCTAGTGTCACTATTCCTAACAATGTCCAGGAAGCTCTAAATGTTCCCAAATGGAGGGAAGCTGTTTTTGAGGAGATGAGAGCTCTAAAGAAGAATGCTACTTGGGAGAAAGTGGATCTGCCAAATGGGAAGAAAATTGTTGGTTGTAAATGGGTGTTTACTCTGAAATATAACTCAGATGGTTCCTTGGAAAGATACAAAGCTCGCCTGGTGGCCAAAGGCTTTACACAGACATATGGAGTGGATTATTCTGAAACCTTCTCTCCAGTGGCGAAGCTAAACACAGTTCGAGTCCTTCTCTCAGTTGCAGCCAACCTTGATTGGCCTCTAACTCAGCTTGATGTAAAAAATGCATTCCTAAATGGAGATTTAGAAGAAGAAGTCTACATGGAACCTCCACATGGGTTTGCTGAAAAATTTGGGAATAAGGTATGTAAGCTGAAAAAATCTTTATATGGTCTCAAACAGTCCCCTAGAGCCTGGTTTGAAAGATTTACAAGATTTGTAAAAGGCCTGGGATATAATCAAGGTCAGTCAGATCACACACTATTCATAAAGAAGTCTACTGAAGGCAAAGTTTCAATTTTAATTGTCTATGTAGATGACATAATATTGACAGGTGATGATATAATTGAGATGTACATTTTGAAGCAAAATTTAGCCAAGGAATTTGAAGTCAAAGATCTTGGACAGCTTCGCTATTTCCTTGGAATGGAGGTGGCTAGATCAAAGAGGGGCATAGTAGTCTCACAAAGGAAGTACATCCTAGATCTCTTGGAAGAAACTGGAATGAGTGGTTGCAAACCTTCAGACACTCCTATTGAGGTCAAGACTAAAATTAGAGATGTTAAAGGTGGTGTTCCAGTAGACCAAGGAAGGTACCAAAGGCTAGTTGGGAAACTTATCTACTTATCCCATACTCGTCCTGACATTGCTTTCGCTGTAAGCATGGTGAGTCAATTCATGCATTCTCCATATGAAGAACACTTTGAGGCTGTTTACAAAATTCTTCGGTACTTGAAAGGCACACCAGGAAAGGGTCTTTTCTTTGGGAAACATGCGAAGAGAGGAATTGAGGTATATACCGATGCTGATTGGGCGGGTTCTATTACTGATAGAAGGTCAACCTCAGGGTATTGCACCTTTGTATGGGGTAACCTTGTCACATGGAGGAGCAAAAAACAAAATGTTGTTGCTAGAAGTAGTGCTGAAGCAGAGTTTAGATCAATGGCTCAAGGAATTTGTGAGGTTTTATGGCTGAAACGTGTACTAGAAGAACTTGAAAGACCAATAACCTTTCCTATGCAATTGTATTGTGATAACAAGGCTGCTATAAGCATTGCTCATAATCCAGTCTTACATGACCGAACAAAGCATGTTGAGATTGACAAACACTTTATCAAAGAGAAGCTTGAAGAAGGAGTGATTTGCATTCCATTTGTCCCAACCAATCAGCAAGTTGCAGACATCTTAACAAAGGGCTTGTTAAGACAGGGTTTTGAACATCAAATCACCAAGTTGGGCATGATAGATATCTATGCACCAACTTGAGGGGGAGTGTAGATATTTTAAGAATATTCTGATGTTGGCTTTAAATAAATTAGGGAAATAAAATCCTAGGATTAGGGATATAATTATTAATCCTGATATCATGGGATTTACTTTCCTGTTATCTTTCTTTTTCTGTTTTTATGGGATTCTAGTTTCCTATGATCAAGGAAACAGATTTCCTTTTTCTCCCTATTTAAGTTGTATCATTCTGATCATTTGAATTAATAAGACAAATTATTCCTACAAATTATTTAGGTGCACACCAAGAAAAGGAACCGTTTGAAGCAAAAGACCATGAATGATTTGGTATTTGTGATGGCTAATTCAAGATTGAACAAGAAGAAGGAAGCTAGGAAAGCAAATGACTACAATATTGAAGATGTTTCTTCTGATGATGATTGGATTGTGGAGGAGAATGTACAATATCAAAATTCAGATTTGCCTATTTTGGATGAAGACATTTTAGATCTCACAGTCCTAGAAAATGTTGGAGGCAATGTTGTTGTTGGTGGTGCACCTGTAGATGATTTGCAGATTCCGATTGATGATGTTGATGATGATGAGATAGTTGGAGGACTTGGAGATGATGCTATTAATGAGAATGAAGATGAAATGGAGAATGAGGACGACTATCCTGAGATCATGTTGAATTCTCTCTTAGATTAGATGGCTAGAGTTAGATAGAACTTGATTTTGATTATGAACTTATTATGCTTTTGTGTTATTTTCTTATGAACTTTTGAGTTGTGTGTTATGTATTGGACTGGTTTCTTATGAATTATGATTATGTATTTTCCTTATCTACATTGTTTTTCAGGCAAATGTACATGTATAAGGATACTTTTCTACCGTATAAGTATACTTTTCTACTTTAGCTAGGATCTTACGATCCTCCTCCGAGTTACGATCTTCCATCCCCCTCCCGACCCTCGTTAGGATCTCGATTTTCACAACATTGGTTGGCCAAAACCTGAATTGCCACTAAAGTCAGTAAATCCGCCTCGGCAAACTTTAGTGGTAAACTGTGGTGAGCTTACCCGAATGAGACGAGTTTGCTCATTTGCATAGCTCTACATATAAACCCGACACCGGAATTTGGCACTTCCAATGTGAGACTCAAGTTTCATACCTTGCATTGGATCTTAGTATCCCCATGTTCTGCAGCCCCCCCTCGAGCGTGTGTATGCACGCACACACCATTGATGAACCCCATGTGGTTGAGGGGAAGAATGGTTGGTTTGCTTCTTAAAACAGGTTGATGTTGATTTGGCACATATTATATTGATCTAACATTGTAACTGCTTTACTAAATAAAATATAGGCCGAATGTTTACCTTGATTCCCCCAAGGTTCATCGTATCATCTGCACGACCATGGGCATGATAGTATCCTCTAGCAGTACGCTCAAATACATCTCCATGTCTCCGCAAAACCTGAGTGTAGAAACTCAACTGTAAATATTCAAGAATTCCCGATACCCAATTAACACGTTATAAAGGAGAATAGTATGCCTACCTTTCCGTTCCAAAGAGGCATTCCCTTAAAGTACACACTATAGTGATCAGCATTCAGCAGAGTATTTGATGCTCCAAACATGAGGGGACCAAGAGCCAATTCACCTATTCCAGGAGCATTTTGCGGCTGTAATAGAAAAGAAGACTGGAAATTAGCTTAAGGATTTTATCGGAGCATTAGTTTGTTCAAGAAAGAAATATGAAGTACCACAGATCAATTGAATTTTGATTAGTTTGGCAGAAGTCAGTAAAAATATCTCTAGAACTAAAATACTACAGAGAAAATTATCTTACTATGAGAAAACATAAATACATGGTAACCAGAAAGCTTCAACTTGACTAAGAAAATCAAATGTTAGTTATAAGGATTAGGCTCCTCTAAAGACATCAAAGGTGTAAAGTGAGAAAGTTAGAGTGTATCTACTCTTCATTAGCTAAAGTGAGTTGAAATCACGATGTATTTTAACCAATCAACGATAGATATACCTTTACTTTCTCATTTTAAACTTTTCCTCACTTTAGAGGAGCTTTTTCGTAGTTATAAAGCCATACACAACGCTGACAAAGTAAACAAAAAGTCTTCTGTTATGCCTACACCTCAAAAGATGGAATAATCTGAATATTATTGCTTGAATGGTCAATACATGGATTTACATTATATAGATATGAGATCGTAGTTACTTGCCTAGAATAGAGCTATATTACAGGTAACAAATCTGTCCTAATAATTAAAACCAAACAAGCAATAATCTTTACATTAAAAGTAAATAAATCTACAATGATTCTCAACAATATCCTTTGATCCATCATATTGAATGACTCTTCTATTGTTTTTCATTATGAGGATCTTCTCTCTTTCTATTCTTTTGAAGAAGTCTTCGATGTGATTATCTAATTGATTTTTTCTTGTTGGGTATCTTTTAATATTGTACTTAATTTGACTCCCCAGATATGATCTTGTAGTCAAGTCATCTATTATCCTCTTTTGAAGGTCCTTTTGATATGAGCTTCTGTTGGATGTTTTTTACAGAGGTCTTGATTGATCCATCTAAGGATCCTTTTGAGCTTGATCTAGAAACTTAAGATGGATCATGTATTCTAAAATGCTTGAGTTATTTCCTTTATCTTGATAGTCTTAAGAAGATTATGATAACTTAATACTCTTGCAGACCCCTAGACTTGAAGCTTCATCCTTTTGACTTGTCTAATTAACATAACTCAAGTAGCTCATTAGTTCTTAGAATCAAAATACTAAAATTGATTCACAAGGTAAGTTAATCATTAAAATCAGTCACTCAGCATAGGGATTTTTCCTCAACATTATCATCTATGAACCAGAGTGAGGGGGAGTGTTAGAAAATAATTATTTATATGGTATTGGGCTAGGCCTATTTTTCTTTTACTGCTCTTTATTTCTCTACATACATATATAAACATGGAGACTAATAGTATTCAGTTAGTCAATTCTTATTCTCATTTTTCTCGTCTAATCTAACATATGATAAGAGACATTTAAGTTATGTATAATCTACATCAGTCCAAAGTTCAGACATTGTTGGGAAGTATATGAATGTAAAAACTGTATAATTCCCTAGCATATTAAACACTGATAATTGGGACATAATATTTCAAATCAAAAGTGAAGTTGAATGAATAGCGCTTACAATAGGATGGCCATCATCATCGAGAATATACAAACTGCAGCCCATAGCAGGAGTGCTGAAAGCCGCCAATGACTGAGCCTGTAGTAATGATCCAGTAACAAATGCACCACCTATCTCTGTACCACCACAATATTCAATTATAGGCTTGTAGCGAGCTCTCCCCATCAGCCAAAGGTATTCATCTACATTAGATGCTTCTCCTGTGGAGCCAAAGCAGCTACATTCAAAATAATAGTTCCAATCAGATACTGCGTAATCATAAATAACATTCACATTGACATGGCACTTCATTGCATGAGGTAGTAGAGTTAACTAATACTCACCGAATAGCTGACCAATCATAGCCGGATGTGGAATTTGCACTTTTCCAACTCCGGACAAGACTTGGAATTACACCAAGCATTGTTACTTTAGCATCCTAAACGGGGTACAAAAACATTCAGTTAGCAGAAAAAATAAAACAAACAGTGCTAATGTGATAGGTACCAGAAAAATAGTAATGAATAGCACTTGAATTATGGTATTGAAATGGAAATATCAGGTCTGTATCAGTGTCAAATCAGAACCAGGGTATCTAATGACAAGTAAGGAATGAAAATACAGAAAGAAAAAAAAAAAGACAGCTGATAGAACCATGCCTCCTATTAGACAGGTCAATGTAAGGAGGAACCCAAGAAAGACTTAGAAAGGGGAGGGATATTGAAGTGATTGTAACTGTTGATATTTATGTAAATAATATATTCTGATTATAGGAATATTTGGTAATTAGGATAAATTAGGATAATCAGAAATTATGAATATCTTGTAATTATGACACTGATTATATTTTGATTTATTCATTGCCTATATAATAGAATCTCCATCGTGTAGTTGAAACACACGGGTTATGCCAATGTCTATTGTTTTTCTCTCATCACAACATGGTATCTAGAGCCTAACAAGAGGCAAAACCTTAATTCTTTCTTACCTGGTGGACCTACTGTTCATCAGTGAAATTTTTTCTGCAAAACCGTGTTCTCTTTCCAGTTTTGCACCTTCCTTCGTTGCCGTGTTCTCCTTCCGGCATCCAACCAGTCACATACGTTGCTATGACTGGTTCCATCACTGTTATTTGTCAGTCCGACGTCAGCCCGCCGCCGTCCAACGACCTTTCCGGCCGACGACCACACGGTTAGAATCGTCGGCCGCCAATCTACACAGCCGTCCAAACCTCGCCGCCAACCTCCACCGGACGCTCCTCCACGCTCCGATCTCCTCCTCTCTAGCGCTCCGTCACACGCGCCACCCTTCCAGCCGCGCATGAGGGAGCTTCCGGTGGTCTTTCCGGCCGCCGTTTAGTGCGCCGTACTAGTCCCGGCCTGCTCTACCTGGATCTGGTCTTTTTTTCTTTTGGACTCGTGGTGCATCCCTCCATTACGTCGTTGCTCCGAGGTACTTTGTGGTTTCAGTTTTCTGTTTTGTTTATTGATCAATGGCTGCTTCTGGACCCTCAGATACTCCTAAGGACTCCTCCAAGGCTGACCCACCTATTTTCACCAATTATGTGAGTGCCCCTCTTTGCACTGACAAATTGGATGGAAGCAACTATGACACATGGGCCTCTGATATCAAACTCTGGCTGAATGGACAAGAATATGTTGAACACCTGACCAAGAAGGCTACTGACATTGCTGAAGCTGACCGCCCACGGTGGAATAAGATTGATGCTCAGTTGTGTAGCATTATCAAGTCCACTATTCACTCTTCTTTGAAGCAGATTTTTCGTGCCCATCTCACTTGCGAGTTCGTTTGGGAGCAAGCCAAGGTTCTTTACACCAATGATACACAACGCCTCTATGGTGTCTGTCAGAATCTCATGAATATCATTGCTCCTCGCCAGATTGATGGTCCTATTTCTGCTTATTTGGGAAAGGTTCATGGTGCTTTACATGATTTCAATGAACTTTTGCCACCGGCCGACACTCCAGCCAAGGAACTTGAGCAGCATAGTAGCTTCTTCATGTTGTTGGCCCTATACGGTTTGCCTCCAGAGTACTCCACCACCCGTGATCAGATTTTGGGTTCTCCTAATGTCCCATCTCTGAACACGGCTTGGTCTACTTTGCTTCGGGTCCCGTCCAAGACATCAGCTACCTCTATGCTCCCTGGTGAGGAGCCATGAGTTACCTCCTGCTGCAGTTGATGCTTCTGCTCTTGTGTCTCAGGGTAGTGGTCGTGGTCGTGGTCGGGGTAAACGCCCGAAATGCGATCACTGTCACAGCTTAGGCCATACTATTGATAAATGTTAGACTTTACATGGTCGTCCTCCTCGCGCTGCTAATGTTGCCCAGGTTGATCCACCAGCCCCATCTGAGCCATCTCCTCAGTCTACTGCATCGCCTGTTACCTACGCCAAGTTTCTTAAATGGTTTGAAGAACGTCAGGCCACTGGGTCCACTGCCTCTGTTGCAAACACTGGTAATTCCTTTGCTTGTCTCTCTCAGTCGTCCCTAGTTCCTTGGGTTCTGGATTCTGGTGCCACCGATCATATCTCTGGTAATAAATCTCTTTTTTCCACCATTTCTACGTCTGGTTATTTACCCACGGTTACATTGGCTAATGGTTCTAAAACACATTCCCAGGGGGTTGGCACTGTCCATCCATCCATTCCCTTCCCTCTCGGTTAATAATGTGCTTTATGTCCCGGGCTCCCCATTTAATTTGCTTTCTATTAGTCGCTTGACCCGTTCCCTTGATTGTACCATTTCGTTCACTAAAGATTTTGTTTTCCTGCAGGACCGAAGTTCGGGATGGATGATTAGCGCCGGATATGAGTTCAATGGCTTGTACCAGCTGTCACCCCCTTCTCGAGTTTGTGCTGTCAAGGATTCCCCTCTTCTCACTCATGCTCAATTGGGACATCCCAATGCTAAGCTCCAACAACTGGTGCCGAGCCTGTCTAAGCTTACTTCTTTGTCTTGTGAGTCGTGTCAACTAGGGAAACATACCCGTAGTTCGTTTCCGAGTCGTATTGTTAATTGCAGTAAGTCTCCTTTTTCTTGAGTGCATTCTGATGTTTGGGGCCCTAGTCGGACTGTGTCCACGTTAGGGTCGAAATATTTTGTTACTTTTATTGATGATTTCTCGCGTTGTACTTGGTTATTTTTAATGGAAAATCGGTCAGAGTTATTTTCTATATTTCAACAATTTTATTATGAAATTAAAAATCAATTTGGCATTCCTATTCGTACTCTGCATAGTGATAATGCTAGAGAATACCTCTCTCAACCATTTCAATCATTCATGGCTTCTCAGGGTATTCTTCATCAGACTTCTTGTGCTTACACCCCTCAACAAAATGGGGTAACTGAACGCAAAAATAGATATCTTATTGAAACAACTCGCACCCTCTTACTACATGGCAATGTTCCATTCCATTTTTGGGGTGACGCTGTTCTCACTGCGCGCTATCTCATTAATAGGATGCCTTCCTCTGTCCTTGATAACCAAGTACCTCACTCTGTTTTGTTCCCTCATCAGTCCCTCCATCCATTAACACCTCGTGTCTTCGGGTCTACATGCTTTGTTCATAACCTACAACCAGGTATTGACAAGCTCTCTGCTCGTTCACTAAAGTGTGTCTTCCTTGGCTGTCCTCGGTCACAAAAGGGTTACCGATGTTATTCTCCTACTCTACACCGTTATCTTGTATCGGCTAATGTCACTTTCTTCGAGTTTGTTCCTTATTTCGGGCCACCTACATCCCTCGAGTCTGTCAAGGATGTCTTTCCTCTTCCTCCAGTCCCTGTCTCATATAATCCACCCACAGTCCTTACCTCGTCCCTTACAGGTATATCAGCGTCGCCAACCGCCACCTCCACAAGTTAAGCATATTTCCCCGGATGATACTGGTACTGCCATTGCTGACTCTCCTCCGACGCCAGCTCCTCCGCCTGCTCCGGCCTTGCCTCCTGAGCCAGAACTTCCTATAGCCCTCCGGAAAGGTATACGCTCCACCCGTAATGCTTCTCCTCACTATGTTACTTTAAGTTTTCACCGCCTTTCTACACCACATTTTGCTTGCCTTTCTTCTTTGTCTTCTGTGTCTATTCCTAAGACTGTAGGTGACGCCTTATCTCATTCTGGGTGGAGACAAGCTATGGTCAATGAAATGAGTGCACTTCAGAGCAGTGGTACTTGGGACCTTGTTCCTCTTCCGTCTGGAAAGTCTGTTGTAGGTTGCAGGTGGATATTTACTGTTAAAGTGGGTCCGGATGGCCAGATAGATCGTCTTAAAGCCCGCTTGGTGGCGAAAGGCTATACTCAGATTTTTGGCTTGGATTATGGAGACACATTCTCACCAGTTGCTAAAATGGCATCTGTTCGTTTGTTTCTATCCATGACTGCTATTCGGCATTGGCCTCTGTATCAACTGGATATCAAAAATGCTTTTCTCCATGGTGATCTCACTGAAGAGGTATATATGAAGCAACCTCCGGGATTTGTTGCTCAGGGGAGTCTTCTGGTCTTGTTTGACGTCTCCGCAAGTCTTTGTATGGCCTCAAGCAATCACCTCGAGCTTGGTTTGGCAGATTTAGCACTATTGTTCAGGAGTTTGGGATGAAACGGAGTAAGGTAGATCACTCAGTTTTCTATCGTCATTCAGCTCGAGGATGTGTCTACTTGATTGTATATGTCGACGACATTGTCATTACAGGGAGTGACCACCATGGCATATCACAGGTAAAACAACATCTTTGTCACCATTTCCAGACAAAAGATCTTGGAAAACTCCGATACTTCTTGGGCATAGAGGTGGCACAATCAAAGGATGGCATTGTTATTTCTCAGAGAAAGTATGCGATGGACATTCTTGAGGAAACAGGACTGCTTAATGCAAAACCAGTTGATACTCCTATGGATCCAAATACTAAACTTCTACCAAATCAGGGGGAGCCACTTTCAGATACGGGAAAGTATAGAAGACTAGTTGGGAAACTAAACTACCTCACAATCACTCGTCCAGATATTTCTTTTGCAGTAAGTGTGGTAAGTCAGTTCCTAAATTCACCTTGCAAAGGTCATTGGGCTGCTTTGATCCGTATTCTCAAATATATCAAGAGGGCCCCAGGTAAAGGGCTCATCTATGAGGATAAGAGTCACACTCATATCGTTGGATATTCAGATGCTGATTGGGCAGGCTCTCCAACTGATAGAAGATCCACTTCTGGATTTTGTGTACTCATTGAGAATAATCTAATATCTTGGAAGAGCAAGAAACAGAATGTTGTTGCAAGGTCAAGTGCTGAAGCTGAGTATCGGGCCATGGCATCAGCTACTTGTGAACTCATCTGGCTCAAACAGTTACTTCAAGAACTACGATTTGGGGATGTTACATAGATGACGCTCATTTGTGATAACCAAGCTGCACTACACATTGCCTCAAATCCAGTATTTCATGAGAGGACAAAGCACATTGAGATAGATTGCCACTTCATCAGAGAAAAGATCTTATCTGGGGACATCACCACTAACTTTGTCAATTCAAATGATCAACTGGCAGATGTCTTCACTAAGTCTTTGAGAGGTCCTCGAATAAATTATATATGTAACAAGCTTGGTGCATATGATTTATATGCTCCAGCTTGAGGTGGAGTGTTGATATTTATGTAAATAATATATTCTGATTATAGGAATATTTGGTAATTAGAATAAATTAGGATAATCAGATATTGTGAATATCTTGTAATTATGACATTGATTGTATTTTGATTTGTTCATTGCCTATATAATAGAATCTCCGTCGTGTAGTTGAAACACATGGGTTATGCCAATGTCTCTTGTTTTTCTCTCATCACAACAGTAACTAATGTAACTATCACTATCAGTCAGTTAGACCTAAGTCAGCAACTATTAATAGGAGGATCCAATTAGAGAAACGGTTGATTGAGAATTGAGAAGTGGTTAGGGAGGGTCCAGGTTCTCCGAACTACCCAGCTTGTGCACTTGTAATTCTTCACTTTTGAGAATAATACAGAATGATCTTCATTCTTTCATTTCTTTCTTTCTTAATCTTTCTAGTCTCAGTTCTATCAAATGGTATCAAAGCTCTCGTTCCAAGGAGTTGTGGGGTGGTGCAATGTAGTTCACGGTGAATACGAGGATGGAAGAAAGATTGGAGTTATGGAGAAAACAGTGGCGGGTTGGAACCAACAACATGACGGGCTGGAGGCAAGATTCACCCAACAAGAATCGTGTCTCAGTCGATGGGGGCAATTGGTGGAGAGGATAGTGATTGTGATGGAGAGCAATGGGCCAAGAACGGGAAAGCAGGTCAATTCGACTGGAACCAAATCGGAGGGTGAAACGCAAGTGCAGCCTGGAAGTAGCGATAAATGGCGGAAGCTCAATATTCCCATTTTTAGGGAGAGGATGCATTTGGATGGGTGTTGAAGTTGGAGCGGTATTTAGACAACAGGATGAGCTTATACCTGTACAAACTTGGCAAAGCCAGACCCAAGAGGGGATCCATTATACAAAGCCATTGAAGCTCCATTTATTAATGATGCATATACTAGCCATGGACCCATCATCCATCCAAGATTAGTGGGCCAGGAAACGATATCACCTCTACGAATGTCCAAGTGGCACCATGCATCTGTAGCAGCTTTCAGAGGAGTAATATTGGTCCATGGAATTGCCTTTGGATCACCTATACCACCAAATCAGATGACAATAGATGAGCTCTTGTCATTGAATTAATCCTTTTACCTCAAATCTCCTTAATCAATACAAAAGATTTTCATACAAATATATATGCTTTTAGGCCAAAATACAAAATTTAACTTGCCTGTTGTTCCAGAAGAAAAGAGAATATTTGTAAATGCTTCTACTGGTTGTTCAACAGCTATGAATTCCTTGCCTCTGTGTTACATGACAATAAATGAGCATGAGCATTCCTAGAGAAAAACATAAACAATTGAAACCATTCATGCCTTATAGCATTCAAATCAGCTCTGAACATAAGTATGCACAAGAATGGTGAGAGGGCACAGGCATATATCATCTACTGAAGTTTTCTTACAATTTGTTTCAGAAATTGTATGTATAAATGTATAAGTCAGGATTAAAGTGCATACTTGAGACTATTGACTCCCTCCAGAAAATCATGCCAAGAAAGGTCACCATTGCGCAGTTTCATGCTAAACCCAGAGCCTCTGGTAGGGATAACTACTGCCATAGGTGACTGGGCATCCACAATTCTACTGCATTTATGAAACAACAAAATGAAACACCATATTACAGGGAAATCAAGGAGGAGACAACTCAACTGTAGGGTTACTTCACTAAATAGTAACAAGGAATATCACCTGTATAGGGGGAGGCTTTTGTCACCACGAATTATGAGATCCTGATAAATAAAAGAGGGGGGAGTAGGGAAGAAAGAGAAAAGAAAAAATAAATAGCTGTAACATTGCAATTAGACAAATCGCCTATTATAACATCAATAATAGTAGCTGACACATAATGAAAGAGACTAATTTAAATTCATGGCTGTCTTCCCAATATTTAAAACATAAAAAGCCTCTGATGGAAAAATATGCAGAATTTAAGGTAATATCATTTAAATGTCGGAAATACCGGGAGGGAAATTATAATTGGAAGACATTGAATAGTCAAGAAAGATAACTAGCAACAAGTTTTATCCAGAAGAAATGGTAACTGCATTACTGCAATCAAAGAAAAGTGAGTTTCCTCACACCTCTCCCCTCTATTTCAATCCTATGAGACATCCAAACCAAGATATAGGAATAACTTGCAGAGAGATATTTCATCCAGTAATATGTCTAACAGGAAAGGAAAGTCGACAAATTTTTACATGGCAATAAACAGATTCAGTTTCCTGATTAAAAAATACTGAATAATATTTAAACACCATAAAAGACAGGATGAAAACATTTGACATTTCAGAAGGAAATACGGAGCTTACCTGAGTAAATATGACTTTTGCATTTGATAATTTAAGCCTGGTTGATATTTCACATGCTGCAAAACTATCAGCAATAGATACAACAACATAACCTGCAAGAATGATGGCTAGGTAGACAACAACAGATGTGACATTCATTGGCATATCAATTGCAATAGCAGATCCTTTCTCCAGACCGAGTGCCTCAAGAGCATATGCAACTAACCTACAATTCACAATAGCAACACAGTTTCATTGTTTTTTGAATACTATCATGTGGAACTAAAGAAGCTAAGCATAGACTAATGACACCATGCACTGTTTCATATTAAGAGATTTACTCAAATATATACCATGAATTCAAAAACTGCTGCATACAAGCCAGAAAGGAAGAAACTTGCACTTTTTACTTTGAAAGTGGGTACATAGTTTGCCAACTTGTATATGTTGTGCAGCTAGTATCTTTCAGGACGTTATAGAATTAGGAAAAACTGCTGGATGAAAACTGTTGCGCAAAGCTACCACCTATATTTTCTGGTGCATTTGGTTCAGACCAAAATCTTCCAATACACAAACCAGAATCTTGCACTTTGTACTTTGGAAGTGGGGGCCTATCCTGCCAACTAGTACAAGTTGTGGACTGCCATGCAAGCTATGGTTTATGGTCAAGAATAAAAGGAGATAAAAGAGAAGGAAAATGGAGTCCATAGAGAACAGGAAAATAAGATGATAGACTAAACAGATTCTCTAAGGAGAGCTCCCAGAAAAAGAAACAACAGGTTCAACAACTTGAGGTGGTCCTATGTTGATTAATGACTTTGAAATGAAATCAATCATGTAAACCCTTGAAAAAGAAAAGGGTGAGGTAGGTTGTGTATAGTGCATACTCTGCTCTAACAGAGAGAAAACAATAGCAAGTATAACTAAAATATCTATTTTTAAAATGTCAAGAACAATCATGAAGATATATACAGTACAAATCACAACTACAGGAAGAAAATAGTATTGAAAGCTAAGAAGAAACTGACAATCTATTTGCAACATACCAAACTTCTTCCCGCAATTCCTTCAATGTCATCCTTTGAATGGGGAGATCATCATGCAGTTCATCTTGCCATATTATTATTGTATCATTCAAACTTCTTTTGGAGTTTAAATTTAAGCAATTATCTGCTGGATTAACAGATGCTCCAGGAAGCCACTGACCACCTGGGTATGATAACGGGCTTTTCCCCGAGAGACTCTCATGTAAGATGCATTCAGGTGGTTTGGAAAATGATATGTTCATTTCGTCCAACACAGTTTTCCAATAAACCTGAAACAATACACAACAATGACAAACACTGCCAAGTTTAAGAATATTTCAGAAAGACCAATGTAGCAATATGCTCTCTTCAATGCTCTCTTCAGTACTCTTTTCAATACATTCTTTATTATTGAATGGAGACTCACTAAATAGATAGCGAACTCGTGATTTAGCGAGTCCCACATAAAAGAGAGCGTTAAAAAGAGTGTGTTGCAGGAGAAATACCATATAAGTTTTGAGATTATCTTGGTCGGACCTCAGGGTTTGAGACAGAGAATTTCTGGAAATCAGGAAAGCTTGTAATTGGATCCTTATATGCTGAACCCAAGAACTCTTTACCCCTCCTCTCTAGTAACTGGCCAACATTTGTCAAAGCAGCATTTTCCCTAATCACACATGAAAAGAGAGATGGGAAATAAAAAATAACAAAAGAAAATGTTTAGGAGCTCTTATTCCATAACTTAAATCGGTGCAACACCAAGAATAATCACCCAATCATCAACTCCCATAGTTTTATAGCACTTTTGTTTAATCTCATCATTTCAATTACTCGTCATTCGTCAATTTAAACAGCTTCTACTACATAATAACTGGAGAAATGAAAGGGTAATAGTGTTAAAGTGCATACGGGTCGGGTATCCACGCGGGTGGGTCGGGACCGTAATCCTTGTAGCAACTGTAGTACAACATCTGATGGAAGGAGAAGGGGAGTTCAGGGTTGAGGACGCTGCTGGTGATGTTCTGCCACGTGGCGGGAGAGCCAGCTCCATGAGTTCCAATGATTTTTGAGAGACGTTCGTGGAGGGACGAAGCAGTTTCTCGTGAAATTCCATGCGATTCAATATCAGACACAGTGATGGAGCATAGCGATTTGTAAGCCATAATAGGCTAGAATCAAGATAATAGTGAGCTTTGGTTCACTGTCTTTTGAAGTTAGTATAGCGATTAAACGCTAAGTCAATTCTTTGCACCTGGAACCCAAAAGCAGCCCATTAGATGAAATTATTAATCAAAAGAGTTCCAATGATTTGCTACTCTGAACCATGAAGATCGTATTCACTACTTATGACAAAGTAGATAAGTATCACAACCATGAAGATTGTATTCACGATTTTTATAAGGATTTTTCTGACATGTATAACTTTACACATGTTAAGAAAGTATAAAATAGAAATATTATATTGAAAAGAGTGACTTTTTAATTTTCAATGAATTGAATACATAATTTTCAATACAATATTTTTATTTTTAATTTCTTAATATGTGTAAAGTTGCACAGGTTAGAAAAACCATTTTTATAAACAACAAAAAGGAGACAAATCATACCTCGTAACTAATAGGATAGATGATAGCTATCAGCAAACAGCAACTACGAGGACAGCACAACATTCATAACACCTTCACAGCACATCTTTTCGATTCATTAAACGATATGTTTTATTTTTATTTCTTAGGAACTAATTCTCGAGACGATAGTAATTAGGTAAAACTATTTCAAAAATGATGACTTCGTGATTGGAACTTTTAACCAAACAGGTAAAGTTCATATGAGTTGTAATTCATTTCCACAACAACTAACCACTTTTGGGTAATAAATGATAAGGTTTCCTTATCCAATATTCGAAGAGCCTCATTAAGGATGTGTCTTTTAACCAAATTTTAACATATGGTCTTAATTTGTTGAATACAGGTGTGTTTTTGTAAATACCAACCTTTTGGAAACTTAATTATTTATAAGTGATTAATAAAATTTAAAGGATTAAACAATTAATAAACTAGAGTGAGAGTATGCAAGTAAATAGAAATAATTCATCTATCTCAAAACCTAGGTCACACATAAAAACCCTAAGAAGTTAGGGAACAAACCCAAATGAGTTAGGAGAGATTAAAATATAAATAAAGAATAGTTGAAAAATAAGTAAAAGTGGAGGGGTTTAAATGCAAAGATCCACCCCATTATGTGAGCCAAAAGTTATAATCTCTCTCTCCTTTCCCCTTCACTCTCATTCATGACATTTCTTCCATTTCTCACCCCCTAAACCTCTCAAACTCTCTCATCTTTCTTCCCTAGTCGTAAGAAAAATCAAGGGTGGCCAAGGTAAGCTTTCCCCTTTCCTTGCCTAGCATTAATGTGAATAGGGGTGTACACGGGTCAGGTTAGGTTGGATTTGGTCAAACACGTTACCCAAACGAATCAATGTTGTATAGGTCGGGTTCGTGCAACTTTTGGGAAACCCGAACCAAACCAACCCGAGCAGGAATGGGTTGGTTTCAGTCGAGTCACATATTTATTAAGCTTGTCAAACTTTTTAAAAAAAAATCAAAAAGCCAATGCAGAAGCCCAAAACGATAACAGAGCCCAACCCAACAACAAAATATATTGAGTGCATGCAGCCACCAAAACCCTAGAAGCTTCTTAGTGTTCTTGTGGCTGGCGGCTGGGAGGATCTGAGACCAATTTCGTATCAGCGGTGAGCTTCTGGTCGGATCTAGATGACAGTGCTGCATGGTGAGACCTCATAAGTCTGAGACATATTCAATATGTAAATTCTCTAAGTTTTGATGATTCCAAATAGATTAAGTATGGTAATAATGAACCTTATGAAATTACTGATAAGTTTGTTAAGTGTGCAGGAAAATAGACTGAAGGTCATTTGTCTAAATATGACCTTTCTACATTTTAGTACAGCGCAATTTTTAGACTCATCTAAAAACTCACCCATCTAAAAACATAGTCAACTCAGACATAGACCAAGTCAACTTTCAATCAAGGTTCTGATCTAGTTGATGACGTGGCAAGAATCATAAGTCTGAAGAAGCTTCAGTGGATCACCCGTCTAAAATAACTTGATCACTCGTCTAAGTTTTGGCTCATATCACCGGTCTAAATTTGGCGTCTAATTTTCAAACACTACTACGCTTGTCAAAGTATCAGACTGTCAGAATGAAGTCCAAGTCAACTTCATTTGAATTAGATGCCTTCCTTAGGATCTCGAAGACCTCTGGACAATAGTATAAAGGATAAAGAATAAAGAACGTTTGTTTTAAGGTTTTAAGGAATAAACACGCAACCTCTGTACCACATCAGTCACCTTTTAGCTGTTTTAGTACAAAGTAAAAGTGCTTTCCAGAAAGTGAACTGAGTGTTGCACTGAAAGAGGAAAGCTCTTTGCTGCAAGTACAAGAAGCTTGCTGCTGCAACTCTGAAACAACAGCTGCTCAGAACAAAGTGTACTCTTGGACTGTCTTGTTAAAACTCAACGTCCCTAAGCATTTAATGTTGGGAATTTGTGCATCAAACAAGCACAACGGAAAAATTCTCACCGAGAATTCTTGCAAATGGTCATGGATATGTTTCGGAAATTTACATCTTGAAGTGCGGACCTTTGATTTCAGACGCTGCAAATCACGAGCACTACACGAGCCAGTAATGCCTCTACGTAGTCCACACGAACAGATGAACATGTCTCACGTGTTCAATCAGAATGGCGCCTCTAAGCACTGCTAGGTGCAAGAAGAGCCGCGGCGGTATATTTCCTTTTACACGCAAACAATGTACTGAGTGCGGCCAGAATGATAGCGTAACGGCTCAGCACTGTTTCACTGCTACTTATAGGTAGGCATCTCTTACATGCAAAAAGGTTTAACCTGGCCCTCCTGGGCTCATCTGTCCCGAGCATGGCCCAATAGAAATTTGGGTCTAACCCAATTTCTTTTAATTCTGATTTATCTGCTCTAAGTGTGTGACCCTATATATTCCCATAACGTTGGCAATAATATTAAATCATATTTAATATTATAAACAATGAGCGGTGTCTAGCAACACATCATTGCTACCCAAGTAATGAGAAAGTCAGTGATTTGACGTAAACTTTCCGTGACCAATGTTAATGTGTATTATTATCCCTTTATCCTTATATCTATATTGAACACAAGGCATAGAATGTGTCACCCTTGTATAGTTCAATATTACGTTCCTTGATACCCGAGTAGACTTAACATTTAAACGAGGTCAATATCTCATATTGACTCATTTCAGCACGGTCGTGCATTTTATAGTCTCACTCTATCAAGGGGCCCACAGATATTACTCCTGTTATGTAGGAGGTACAATTCCCATCTAAATCACTCACACCCCTCTGCATGACTCGCGGTGTACCCAATGACCGACTTTATAATCATCCTGTTACAGATAACGTTTGACGGTATTAAAGCACACGACTCCTCATGTAAGGATCATAGTGGTTTCAGGTCGAAGGATTGCATACACCATTGTCACTATGAGAACTATTATGACACTCACATAACGTTCCATGTAGTGTTCTCACGGCGGGTCAATCCAGTACATCATTACTCTAATGACTTGATATCTCATATCCATGACCCGTGAGACGTGGTCATCAGTCCACACACATAATAATCTCGATGTATTATTATTGTCATTATTAATAATAATACTTGACTATGGATATTTAAGAATGAAGTTCTCTTGATTAATAGTGTCTCACTATCAAGTCGTATACTTGATATTCTATTAAATAGAACTTTCTATTCTAAGGACTTTATTAGGTTTAAACAAATAATATAACAAACTGAAATGCCTCATATGATAAATAATAGCAAGATACAAAATGTAAGTCCAAAGGAAAAACATTGGCCTCTAGGGCTTACACCAACAATCTCCTACTAGCACTAGAGCCAATCAAGCATAAACCTAATACCCAATGATCTAGTGTGACCATCATGCTTCTGCTGAGCAAGTGGTTTCGTAAGCAGGTCAGCAACGTTGTCAAGTGTTGGTACTCTACATATCTTCACATCTCCTCTATCGATAATCTCTCGAATGAGATGGAAATGCCTAAGTATATATTTGGATCACTAGTGTGATATAGGTTCCTTAGCCTGTGCAAGGCCATTGTTATCATAATATAGATCAATAGGGTCCACAATGCTAGGAACTGTTCCAAGCTCAGTAATGAACTTCCTGATCCAAACAGCCTCCTTTGCTGCATTGGAAGCAGCAATATACTCGGCCTCTGTAGTAGAACCAGCGACTGTCTCCTGCTTTGAACTCTTCCAGCTCACAGTGCCACCATTCAAGCAGAACACATAACCAGATTGCGATCTGGAATCATCTTTATCAGTTTGGAAGCTAGCATCGGTGTAACCAATTACAGCGAGCTCTTCCTCACCTCCATATATCAAGAACGAATCCTTAGTCCTTCTCAAGTACTTGAGGGTATTCTTGACAGCAGCCTAGTGACTTTCACCTGGGTCAGACTGGTACCTACTCGTTATGCTCAAAGCATACAAGACATCTGGTCGAGTACACAGCATGGCATACATGATAGACCCAATTGCGGATGCATATGGAATCTTACTCATACGATCCCTTTCTTCTTGAGTGGAAGAGGATTGTGCCTTTGATAAGCATATACCATGTGACATAGGCAAGAGTCCCTTCTTGGATTCATGCATATTAAAGCGTCTTAACTCTTTGTTTATATATGTACTCTGACTTGGGCCAAGCAATCTCAGTGACCTATCTCTATAGATCCTGATTCCCAACACATAGATAGCTTCACCCAAATCTTTCATAGAAAAGCAATTCCCTAACCAAGTCTTTACTTGTTGCAAGGTAGGGATATCATTTCCAATGAGTAGTATGTCATCCACCTACAACACCAGAAAGACAACTATGCTCCCACTAACCTTCTTATAAACACAAGGCTCATCCTCATTTTTGATGAATCCAAACTGTCTTACAGCATCATCAAAACGAAGATCCCAGCTTCTGGAAAGACCAAAATGCCCTTGGACTTTAAGTAAAATTCCAAGAGTGTCCCTAAGTGAATTTTGACCAAAATACCCTCTAAAACTACTAAATTTCGTGCAGCCCCTCCACTTAACCAAACTTATTTCATTTTGACCAAACTTATTTCATTTTGATTTCATTTCATCATCTTTCTCTCAAAGACCCTAATCGGGTAAACAACGGAATCGGATATGGATGTGCAGAGATACACCGAAAGATAGAACAACGAGTCATCCAAGATGACTCAAGAGGAATGAGTCACCATGGTGAGTCATAGTGGCGACTAACCCTAGCCATAATGATAACAAAGAAATATCTAGATATTTAGAGCTTTAACCTAACCTATGACTAGTTAACTCCAACTAAGGTTAGCCAACCATGATTGGCAACAAAATATCTTCTTCCTCACATGTGGTGCATAACTCAGCCACATCACCCTAGGAACACCTCCACCACACAAAATTTCATAGCCTAATGATTCATGAACCTAGCATTTATGTTAACTATGGTGAATCACCATTAACTAAACCTATGTTTAGTTTATTTCCACCATGGTTCACTTAAGACTAACAAATCAATTTCTTCTCTTCATTTGGACACACCACACGGAAGCATCATACTCCACCCCTAGCCAATTCGTGGCTGCCCACTCCCCCACACTTAGACATTTTCTTCTTCTTCACCAAGAACACTAAGACAAACTCTCCTTACTCACCCGAAACTGCCTCGCAGTTCTGACCTTTTTCTGTTCTTAAACGCGAAAAACTTTCTACCTAAAAGTTGTTCCTATTTCTCTCTTCTTTCCAACGAGCTAAAGATCATGAAAAACGGATAAGTATTTTGAGAGATATGCCCAAATTACCAAAACAGCTCGAAATCCACAGCACCACACTAGAACAGTGGAAAGAAGGCCCTTTTCTTCCATGATCCGATCTGAATCAAACCAAACCTTCAACATCAAAGTTGTTCCTCTTCGTCTTACCTTTCCAACTAGCCAAATTTCGTAATTTTTATATGAGTGGATTATGAGATACACTCATAACACCACCATATCGTCAAAGCTGTCAAATCCTCAACTAAGCTTGTTTTGATCACTTTCTTCATTTCTTCCATCAACAAGAGGTAAACCCTCATCTATCATGATCATGTTTTCTTCTCCTTCAATCATTTAAGTTGTTTAAGTCATGAATCATGATTTTCCATCTTCATGAAGCTTTCTTCAAAAATCTCTAGAAACTTGTAGAAAAATCTATTTGAGTTGAAACCAATTTCTATGATCTTCATATGACTTCTATTTTCATCATCCAAGAGTTTGAAAAATTTAGAGATCCCTAGCTATTTCTTCTTGACTTGGCCGAACCAATGCTCAAATGGGCTTAGGTGATTTCCTTCATTCTTTAACTTGTTTTTATGTTGGTTGTTCATGGCTAGGTTTTGGTGGACAAAACTGTGGCCTACCTTGCTTGGTTTAGCTTGTGTTTGTTTGATCTTCAAGTGGTCTACAAGAGGTATGGGGGAGATTACCACTATCCTACCTTAATGTAGATATGTATGTGGTTTATATTGTTTTTGTGTTGTCTTGATGTGAGCCTCTAAGAGGACTTGGTATAATAATTATGTGGTGTATGTTGTGTGATGAAAATTTATGGATGATATGCTTATTTGATGCATAATGGTTAAAATGAAATTGTTAGTATGCTCACTTGATCATTGAAAGAAAGTATGTGAAATATGCTAAATAATCATGCCATGATTTAGTGCTTGAATACATGAACATGTATGATGTTTTGTGATTGAGTGATGAAGAGAAAATCTTCTTGTTTGCTGGAACTTGGTTTCGGCCAAGCATGAGAAATATGGCAAGACAACTTTGTTCTCCAACACCATATGATTCCATGATGGTTTATGGACTATAAAAGAATAATTAAATCAAGAAGAAAATGATTTCTTCCAAAACTGTTTTCATAAGATTGAAAATGGTCTTTCGTAGTTTGAATAATCCTAAGAATGATTTTGAATTGAATTGGTTAATTATATTGAAAGTTATGGACTTTTAAAGAAATAAGGACTAATATGCAATTACTGAGAATTTCAGGGACTGTTCTGAAAACTATATTTTTAAGTATTGTGGTTGTAGTCCTTAATGATATAAGACTATAGAAATTGGTTTGAAGTTATTTGGATTTATACATAAAAAGATATAAGCTTTTTAGTAAACAAGGACCTATTTGTAAATATTGAAAATATTGGACAGAAACTTCATTTATGGAATTTTCATGGTAACTGGAAAATATTTTATGAGATGAAACTATAGAAGTTGGTTTGGTGTGATTTGGAGTTATAAATAAAAAGTTATAAGGTTTTAAGTGAATAAGGACCTTTTTGTAATTAATGAAAGTTTAGGGACTAAACTGCAATTTTCGAAAATAAATGTAATTGGACAGTTAGAAACTGTTTTCATGCTTGTAAAACTGTTCTAAAACTCCAAAATGAGTTTTGGACTATTAGAGTGTAAAATCGTTGAAAAAGGATTTACGCGACTTACAAACTTAACGACGTTCGGTAACATTTTTTTAGGAATTTTGTATCAATGGAGAGAAAACTGTAAAGTCAGTGTTTCAACAACTTAATATGAGTATTTTAACCTAGGAAATTAATACATTTGAGGTGAAGAACCATATTTTCAAAAGTATGGCTTTTGGGCCTAAATTCAGTAAAAAGCGGCGGAACCGTCGTTAAGCGTTTTTAAAGATTTTTCAAGAGAAAGGTTTTGAGAAATTGATACTTGTGTATCTTGGATGGAAATGGTTTTTAAAGAATGATTTGATTTCATTTAAAGATTTTGGTTTTAAGATCAAAAGGGTTTTAGTCTTCCAAGACAAGTATTTACGGTAAAGAACAAAAACCTAAGTCATGAACGACTTAGTGAAAACACGAACATAATAATTTATGACGCAGGGTGGATCAAGACCTTAAGTCATAAAGTATGGATAATTCATTATCCATATTCCATAAAATGTAATGGACTCGGAATGATTTGTTTTCTTGGAAGCCAAAGGAAAAGGCTCAGTTAGAAAAGTGAAGAGAAATAAATAATTGGACTTGTGTTCCAATCTCATAATGCGTTAGGACTTTTAATCAAGTGTTTTAAGAAAACTGTGCACAAAGATGAAAGGTTACTTGAGAACTTTAGCTTGATGATTAAGTACCGATGATTCGGGCTTAAGGACATCTAGCATCTGTTACAGTACGTTGAAAGAATTCTGAAGGAATCACGATGTCATCCGTTGGATGGACGAGAAGAACGTATTTCTGGCAAAGTTTGCCTAAACACATAGTGAAACTATGTTCTGTAAGGCCGTTGTGCATAGGAGATGGAGCTAACACTTTAATGCGGGTGCGAATTCCGTAGTGACGATCTATTGATGCTCGAGGGTGTCGGGGTATGAAATACTCATATAGGCCCAGTTGGTTCCTCCTCTGTGGCATGGTGATCTTGCAATACACCGACATACTCGACTAGATACTATGTGTTTTCTGGTAGTGAAGGATGTTCCCGAAAAAGCCTATGTGCACCATGATGACCATTGACGCATTTTATTACCCAAGGCTGGTGGACTCAGGAACAATCCTCCGAACCACTCTCTCTGACTGTTCGTAAAACCATGGTATAGGAATTCAGAGGTCATCCCTCGAGTCTTAGATGTTTCTATCTAGGAAAACGTTGTGCTGTGGTAATGTTTCTGTGAAACATTATTGTTTTGTTATGAGTGTAGATATGATTGATAATTGTTAATTGTACGTACCTGAGAGTCGTACCACTGCATGTCTGCCTTATGTGTAAGATAAATGGAAATCTCACCTCCTTATTTTTATATTGCCTATGTCGGCCGACTATGTGCCTTCTGTATTCTTTTGAGAAGATTGAGACGTCAAGATTTCGCTTGGCTGACGCATCGTAGATATTGAGGTTCGAGCTTGCGGATGCTATGGTGGAATTGCTAGTGGACATCTTTCAGCTTTCAGATAGTCCAAGACGATAACGTTTGTTTTCTGTCATGCCTTACTTTTGTTTTCTTGAGATGGGAATGACGGTTGATAGTTCATAGACTATGTTTTCCTCTTGGAAGGAAAAAAAAAGGGCTTAGTTCGAGCGCTACTTTTGTAGTGACTCCAGTAGTGTCTTTTTCGACGACGTCGGTAGTGGACTCAAATAGAGTTTCCACTAGACCTCGTCAGTTGAGTTGTCCTTCTCACAGTGTACGAGAAAGGACTGTCTTTTCTATTTTAGATTGGCCAGCTGGGTATGTTTGGGAGTTAATGTAACTATCTATGGAGTTGCGACTCCAAGTATTTTATATTTTAGGAGCTGCGTCTCCACATCTTTATACGGGATACGTATATGGTTATGATTTTTGGGTTATGTGTCGGGTTGGGC
This sequence comes from Echinosophora koreensis, assembly GCA_035048595.1. Lineage (NCBI taxonomy): Eukaryota > Viridiplantae > Streptophyta > Magnoliopsida > Fabales > Fabaceae > Echinosophora > Echinosophora koreensis. The sequence goes on from JAPCYP010000132.1 coordinate 817,365, forward strand.
ATTATGTAATTAATTTGCAAACTTATGACCCTAAATGTGATAATGGAATGTTTTATTATCCATTCATTTAAAACAAAGTAGTTATATTTGTGACTTGCGAAAAGAAAAAAAAATTTACCCCATTCTTTTATAGCCAATTTTAATTAACCTACTTTTCAGCCTTAAAATGTCACTTGCGATGTAGCGCCCGAGGAGGGTGTTACATAGGAGGCAGCTCTTCAACCAGAATTTCATCCTTTGGTTGAGGATCCATAAAAACATTGGTGGAGGGAGAGGTTTCAAAGTCAGTATTAGGAAAGAAAGGATCCAGAAACCATTGAATCCTTTCATGATGCAGTGGAGACTCTATCTGAGTTAACATAAACTCATAGGATCTCCTGATGAGGTTTATGGGGGTTACTGGGGTAGACTCAGGAAAATTTAAAATAAAGAAAGGTAAGACAACAAAGAAAGGAAGAAAAGTATAGACAGAGGGTGAGAAAGGGTAGAGAGCATATGCAGGTCTACCACCTGTTGGAATGTCCTTCTTTTCCTCAACAGATAGCCCTGAGTAAGAGCCACATCTGAGATAGATATCTCCATCTTTCAGGTACTTGGAGGAAGTTGCGATTGTGACTATCCTCTTTCTGAACTTTAGTCTGTCATCATCCAGATCAATTAGATAGTCTATTTATTCACCAAAAATGTCAATGACCTTCTGCTTCCCTTTCAGAATCATTGAATCTGGCATGATTTTGATCTCAGTAGAGGGCTTCATTATCAGAGGTGGATTTGGCTTCCACTTTGCAGGGAATTTCTGCTTCTCAGCCAACTGAACCATTTGCCTTTCAACTTCCAAAGAGGCAATCACAACCAAGTCCTTCCCAGAAAGCATTGTAGAACTGCATTCATCAGAAACAGTAAAAGGAGTGCTTCTAAAGGAGAGATGATAGCGAGGCAAAGAGGATTTGGGCAGTAAGTTGTGTCTGGTTTCAGAGAAGAGATCAGGGAAGATCTTTCTTAGAGGGATTTGACACTGATTTTTAACATAATCAGGTGTGGGTGATCTAGATGGTTGTGAGGTGGGTGAGTCAAAAAGGTCAAAGTCATTAAAGGGATTATCTTGATGAGGTTCAGAAAAGTGGGATGAGTGTGGTGTTGAGGGTTCAGACATGTGTGGTTCAGGTTCAGAAATGTGTGGTTCAGGTTCAGAAACAGGTGATGGTGATTGTGTGGGAGCTTTTTGTGGTGAGGGAAATGTAGTTTCAGGTGGTGATGAAGGTGTTTTGTTTTTGGGTGAAGGTGAAGGTGTTTTGGTCTTGGTAGGTGGTGATGGTGTTCTGATTTTGGTAGGTGGAGGGGTTGGCAGTTTAGTTTGAGAAGGTGATGAGGGTGGTGTTGTAACACCCTTCTCGGGCGCTACATTTTCTGTGACATTTTAATGTCGAAAAGTAGTTTAATTAAATTTCCTGTAATAAAATGGGGCAATTTTTTTTTCTTGTTCACAAGGCATACTATAAATACTTGGAATCAAGTGAATGTGCAGTAAAATAAATGGATCAAGGTAAGAATTCTCCAAGTTTGAAAGAATACATTTCGAAATGTCTCCTTTGAAAAACAGAGTTTGGATGAAGTCGGGATACCTGATAAAACATTTTATAACATCAAATCTTTTTTCTTTTTCTCAAGGGAGGCAGTGAGCAATAAAACAACCAACACCATCAAATATATACATAATATAGTCCAGAGTTACTCGGAAGATAACTGTAATACCCAGTAATTTTAATAATTTAATTGTAAGATTTAAATAATGTTATGTCAGATAAATTTAAACTATGTTCTTGTATAAGGGTTACATGATAATTTTTTTTTTAATAAAGTACGTTGTAATCTAAAAATGATTTTAGTTTCTCTTTAGAAAATTAAATAATAGTTATAGGAGTTTAAAAAAAATAGTGTATATCTGTCATACCTGCATGTTTTAATAATTAATGCATTAAGTGGTAATTGATTTATTTTATGATCATTAGTGATTAATTTATTATATTAAGACACCAATAGGGTAGTGCATAACTTGACATACCCTTAGCAAGTTAATTAAAATTTAACTAGTAAGTTAAAGTTAATTTTTGGGTCTTGCCCAGAATGCCCTTTTAGTAGATAGCATCATTGTCTAACGTAGATCTTTAGTTTAAAATGGGAAACCTTTCTTCTTTTTGCCATTTGTCACAAAATTAGAAAACCCTAAGATAGAGAGAGTGAGAGAGAGATGGTTGGAGGAGAACACCAAAGAGGAGAGCTTGAAGAGAGCTCGAGGTGCTTGAGCATCAACCTTCTTCCTCTCTTTTCATTTGGAGCCATAGGAGCTCAAAATCATTAATCAAAGGTGAGGGATTTTTGGTGTGTTAAATGCTTTGTTTGTGGTTTTGATTTGGAAAAATGCTTAGGGTGAGTATAATCATAAAATAATTGATATGAGCGTTTGATGTTAATGAAACTTGTCATGAATCATTTTGTATAATTGTGATTGGCTGCTATTTTTTTTTTTTTACCGTACAAGTTCGGTGCTCTGTATTCAAGCATATACAATTCTGTCTCGTTTCTTCCTTTTGTGCGTCTGGAACAAGGCTTCTTTGGGAGGTACATGGTTGCAATTGTAGCTACTGCACACAAATATTAAGCAGATTAAGTGAGCCTTATAGTATTATAGATCCTGTTATAGAGCCATATTGTAGTTATATTATGGCACTCCTGTTATAGTATTTATTTATAACTATAGCATATAAAACTATTAGTAATATGTGGTCTCTCTTTTATCTATATATTATATTTTGAACAAGAAAGCATATTGTAAAAGAATCAAAACGTGGTGATCAACTAATCTTTCAAAACATGTATAAATAATTTGTGAAGATGACTTTTGAATTGTAATTTGGTGAAAGCATAATGTTGTATAGTTTGTGTTTTAATGATGAAAAAGGGATATATGTACTGAATAGATAACGTGGTTTCTAAAGAATGTTTATTATTATGATGAGATTGTTTCTAGTACTTGAACTATGCTATGGAGATAAGCATGTGTCAGGTTATTGTCGTGAAGGTTTATGGTCATAGTATAATGATGTAAATGGGTTTACTATGTTGTTGTTTATTGGTGGTTTGCATGATTGTTACAAGAAGTACTTGGTGGAATGGATTGCCAGAGGATGATTATGAATCTTTGGGTATGCCAACCGGGGAGCGGAAGGCTTCGGTATATAAATATTACTGCCGGGGATGAGGGGACCCCGTTAGATACCCCGGGCGTTGAGGAGGGATGTTGATGTTGGCCGGAGGGTACGATATCTCCGGGGTACGAAATTAAAACCGTCGGGGTGGGGGACTTTGAGTTAACAACCCCATGTGGACCCAAAGATTCGATGTATATGATATATTATGTATCCCATTATGTGCGGGACAATAGTTATGAGAAAAGAAGTAGTGCAAGCCATTCCACAAGTACTCTCTTGAGGGATAAGATGTCCCCATAATATTTTGTTAGTTTACGTGATCATTTGCATATGTAAAGACGCTTGTGATGTGTAGATTAAAAATAATTATCTATTTGTTTGATCTAGCGCATGCTTGAGTGTGTGACTTTATTTTACCCTTGACTTTGTGTGATTGCGTGTGTTTGGGGAAAATCCCTCACTGAGTCGGTGGACTCACCCCATGTTTAACACTTCAGCTGTAGGTATATGCGAAGTCATTGGGAGCCATGGATGCCATGTGGAGAGCTTTTGGAATGAGTTGCACCCCTAGTTTGAGATATTTTTGTTAAGGCAGGACTTTGTAATTTATGTTTGTCATTTAGTTACTCTGATGTATTATATTCATTATTGTAGGAATTAATTAATGTAATTTGTTTACTTTGAATGGGACTGATTTGTTTATGCTTGTGAGGCTACGAAGGGGAAAAATGAGGGTTTCCCTTTCGGCCTGTCATGGCTACGAAATTCGGGTCATGACAAAGTTGGTATCAGAGTTTAGGTTACAAAGTCCTGGAAGGAAAATTAGGCTTTGATGATATTTGTGGTTGGATCTCGAACCCGGGTGAGGTCTGAGACAAATGTTATTAAGGCTTAATTTTTATTTTATTTTTTAACTCTGATAAGATTATGAGTTGTTGACTCCACATGGCAGCATGGCGACAGTGTGAGATGGGTTTGCTAGTTTATCTAAGTTGTTTTATATCATAAGCTTTTATTGTGTTATCTTCTAATGAGGTAAAGGTTTGCTTAGTGAAATTAAAATAAGAGATTAAAATAGGAATTTCAATAATGATGTAGATATGGTGTATGATGTTATGGCCTTAAAATAAGATATGATAATGAATGTTTAGGACAAGAATACTTGTTTTTTTTTTTTTTTGCAATAGTGATTCAAGTATTGTTTGAAGTTAAGTCTCTGAAAATGCAACTTTAAATATATGCATCACGTGGTCTATACTCTGTTTCCTTTTCTTTTTTTTTTTTCCCCTTTCTTTCTGATTGTAAGAGGATTGATCTATGAGTGCTACTCCCTAAAAGCATGAGGACTGGACTTTAATGAGTTATAACAATGATTGTTTTCATGTTTCTATTTATGTTTCCTATAGCTAGCTTGAAGGCTGGATTTTGATGAATTATAACTAAGATTTTCTTCATGTTCTAGTTTATGTTTATTATGAATGTTGGTTTTCTTTTCAACTATATTATTCATTATTTTATGTTTTCTTGTTTGTAATAATATTGGCTTCTAGAACACAAATACTTGTCCCTAAATCCACTTACTGATTTTACTAGTTTACTGGTTTCCTTGACACTGGTTTTTGTATTTTTTTTTGTTTTCTCTTATTTAGTATTTTAATTTTTATTTCTGTTTTTGTTGTGTCATTCTTTCCTTGGTATTGATTATTTTGGTTACTTGCCATTAAGTGTCTTGGTTGTTTGGAGAATGAACTAATTTTGTATTTTTAATGTATCTATACAAGGGCTATGGACTTCGCATATGTTGCACTAAAATAATTAAAGAATTGTTAAATTTACTGATTTTACTGGCTTCCATGACTTTTATATCAAACATTAATCCTAATAAAAAAAGAAAATTCCACAAACTAGCCTGTACAATGTTGTGTAAACCTATGAATACTTTATATGAAGATATCAAACCAGTCTAGATACTTATATGAATCTGTTTAGTTAAAAATGCATTCTACAAAGAAAGGAATTCTTTTAGTGACATGGAGGAATTCGGGTTATACTCCAAAGAAATGCTTGTGCATAAATTCAGTTGTATCATATGAAATATGCTTTTCAGCTATATTGTGATTTTTTTTTCTAATTAAGCTTTATTGCAAAAGTTTGCTTAAAACTTTGATTTAATGCTGGAAAGGAAACTTTTGAAGAATGTGCATTTTCTTCTTGCCTATCGAGGAGTGGATGTACACACACAAAGTTTTTTTCCCCCTAAAGAGTTGAAATGCTCATAGTTTGAGACTGCAAGTTGCTGAGATTTTTAGTGAGCAGGTAGCGTAGTAAGTACTAGTTATAATGATTTGGTGTTGGTAAGTTCCCTTCAAGTCTTTAAATGTTATGTAATAGTGGTTGTGACAGAAGAAACAAAGAAAATTTTAATCTATGCTCTTGGTACTTTTTATCGTCTTGAACTTTATAGTACTGTTTACAATTTTTTTTTTTTTTTGTGGTTCCCTGAAACTCATTAGAGACTAATTATTTCTATCATGGTGGAATAATAATAATAAAAAAATGGTAAAGTGGGTGCATAACTGTAGTGGGCCAAGTGTAAACAAGATATTAATAATAGTAAGATTTGTGAAAAAGAGCAATCTGTGGGATTTTAAGAATTCGAAAAGAAAAAAAAAGTTTGGGATTGTATATTGTAAACTGTATTTTATTCCTCATCAATGTTGATAGACAATATTGTAATGATCATAGTTTTATAACCTGCTTGAATGCTGAAGAGGAAAGCATTTCCTAGTGAATTTGGAATTCTTCCTTGCTGTTAGAAAGTACAGGTAATATTGGTAAATGTGTAGATTGCTAAAATTTGCATATAAGATCAAATATCCCTTGGGAGAACTTAAAGGTTCTCAAAATGTTTGTGTTCAGTGTGAATTATGGTACATTAAATGCATTTGTATTGATACCAAGCATTGCTCATGAAGCTAGTTCAGTTTTTCACTTCAATTGAGCTATAAGAGAAAAGGGAATATTAAAGCAAGTTAACAAAAATAGTTTCACTGCTTATCAAGGGAAAAAAAAATAAAAATTAGTTTCACTTTGTTTCATCAGAATTTTCTTTTCCCAAATGAAAGGTTATTATTCATGTCCAATATTATGGTTTATCTATAGAAAAGTCTGTTTAGTGTTGTTAACGTCAACACAAAGTTGGGTTTTATTTATTTATTTTTTTTCCAGAAGAAGTATACTTCAACTGGTCTATATAGTAATTAGGACATATCTTGCCGCCAACCCTCATATTAACACGTGATTCCATGATTTTCTATTCCCTGGTTATGACTTGCTACAATTAATTATGAATGTATGATTGCTCTGAACTCTAGGTTCTTTGGATAATATTGGGCTATTTGAAAATTGATCATTGTTTGTTTAAATGCTATATGATATGTAAGGATGAACCAATGCTCTAATGTGATACTACATGTACAATATAAATGTTTTAGATTAAATATAAAACTTATAAAAGAAGATGGTGCTAGCATGATGCATGAAGTACGGTGGCATGTATGGTTCTTGAGGATATGGTGGTAGAGGATCGTGTGTTACAAGAGAGTTAATTACAATAGTTAGTATGTGTTCTTAGAATTCGAGGACGAATTCCTTTTAAGGGGGATAGAATGTAATACCCAGTAATTTTAATAATTTAATTGTAAGATTTAAATGATGTTATGTCAGATAAATTTAAACTATGTTCTTGTATAAGGGTTACATGATAATTTTTTTTTAATAAAGTACGTTGTAATCTAAAAATTATTTTAGCTTCTCTTTAGAAAATTAAATAATAGTTATAGGAGTTTAAAAAAAAATAGTGTATATCTGTCATACCTGCATGTTTTAATAATTAATGCATTAAGTGGTAATTGATTTATTTTATGATCATTAGTAATTAATTTATTATATTAAGACACCAATAGGGTAGTGCATAACTTGACATACCCTTAGCAAGTTAATTAAAATTTAACTAGTAAGTTAAAGTTAATTTTTGGGTCTTGCCCAGAATGCCCTTTAGTAGATAGCATCATTGTCTAACGTAGATCTTTAGTTTAAAATGGGAAACCTTTCTTCTTTTTGCCATTTGTCACAAAATTAGAAAACCCTAAGATAGAGAGAGTGAGAGAGAGATGGTTGGAGGAGAAGACCAAAGAGGAGAGCTTGAAGAGAGCTCGAGGTGCTTGAGCATCAACCTTCTTCCTCTCTTTTCATTTGGAGCCATAGGAGCTCAAGATCATTAATCAAAGGTGAGGGATTTATGGTGTGTTAAATGCTTTGTTTGTGGTTTTGATTTGGAAAAATGCTTAGGGTGAGTATAATCATAAAATAATTGATATGGGTGTTTGATGTTAATGAAACTTGTCATGAATCATTTTGTATAATTGTGATTGGCTGCTATTTTTTTTTTTTAACCGTGCAAGTTTGGTGCTCTGTATTCAAACATATACAGCTCTGTCTCGTTTCTTCCTTTTGTGCGTCTGGGACAAGGCTTCTTTGGGAGGTACATGGTTGCAATTGTAGCTACTGCACACAAATATTAAGCAAATTAAGTGAGCCTTATAGTATTATAGATCCTGTTATAGAGCCATATTGTAGTTATATTATGGCACTCCTGTTATAGTATTTATTTATAACTATAGCAGATAAAACTATTAGTAATATGTGGTCTCTCTTTTATCTATATATTATATTTTGAACAAGAAAGCATATTGTGAAAGAATCAAAACGTGGTGATCAACTGATCTTTCAAAACATGTATAAATAATTTGTGTAGATTACTTTTGAATTGTAATTTGGTGAAAGCATAATGTTGTATAGTTTGTGTTTTAATGATGAAAAAGGGATATATGTACTGAATAGATAACCTGGTTTCTAAAGAATGTTTATTATTATGACGAGATTGTTTCTAGTACTTGAACTATGCTATGGAGATAAGCATGTGTCAGGTTATTGTCGTGAAGGTTTATGGTCATAGTATAATGATGTAAATGGGTTTACTATGTTGTTGTTTATTTGTGGTTTCCATGATTGTTGAAAGAAGTATTTGGTGGAATGGATTGCCAGAGGATGATTATGAATCTTTGGGTATGCCAGCCGGGGAGCGGAAGGCTCCGGTATATAAATATTACCGCCGGGGATGAGGGGACCCCATTAGATACCCCAGGCGTTGAGGAGGGATGTTGATGTTGGCCGGAGGGTGCGGTATCTCCGGGGTACGAAATTAAAACCATCGGGGGGACCTTGAGTTAACAACCCCAAGTGGACCCAAAGATTCGATGTATATGATATATTATGAATCCCATTATGAGCGGGACAATAGTTATGAGAAAAGAAGTAGTGCAAGCCATTCCACAAGTACTCTCTTGAGGGATAAGATGTCCCCATAATATTTTGTTAGTTTACGTGATCATTTGCATATGTAAAGACGCTTGTGATGTGTAGATTGAAAATAATTATCTATTTGTTTGATCTAGCGCATGCTTGAGTGTGTGACTTTATTTTACCCTTGACTTTGTGTGATTGCGTGTGTTTGGGGAAAATCCCTCACTGAGTCGGTGGACGCACCCCACGTTTAACACTTCAGCTGTAGGTATATGCGAAGTCATTGGGAGCCATGGATGCCATGTGGAGAGTTTTTGGAATGAGTTGCACCCCTAGTTTGAGATATTTTTGTTAAGGCAGGACTTTCTAATTTATGTTTGTCATTTAGTTACTCTGATGTATTATATTCATTATTGTAGGAATTAATTAATGTAATTTGTTTACTTTGAATGGGACTGATTTGTGTATGCTTGTGAGGCTACGAAGGGGAAAGATGAGGGTTTCCCTTTCGGCCGGTCATGACAATAACAGTCATCAACATAGTCATAATTAAGGTTACAAGTTCGAAAATTATTTATATAAAAAACCAACCCGACTCGTAATCAGAAAACATAAAGATATACAGACCTAACTTTAAAGCTATAGAGACGCAGCTCCTAAAACATAATATACTTGGAGTCGTAGCTCCATAAACGATAACCTTAACTCCCAGACATCCCAAGCTGGTCAATTAAAATATAAAAGACAATCCCCTCTCGTACATCGTGAGAAGAACAAACCCAACTGACGAGATCTAGTGGAAACTCTATTTGAGCCCATTACCGAAGTCGTCATGAACGACACTACTAGAGCCACTGTAAAAGTAACTCTCGGACTAAGCCCTTTCCCTTTCCAAGAGAAAAGTCATAGCCTACAGACCAACGACAACCATGCCTGTCTCAAGAAAAGAAAGATCAGGCATGACAAAAACACAAAGACCATCATCTTGGCCCATCTGAAAGTTGGAAGACGTCCACTAGAAACCCCATCATATTGTCAGCATGTTCGAACCTCAACCTCTACGATGAATCAACTGAGCGACACCTTGACATCTCAGTCTTCTCAAAAGAACACGGAAGGCACATAGCCATCCAACATAGGCAATATAAAATAAGGAGGTGAGATTCCCGAACATCACAGCATATGGCAGATATGAAAATAGCACGACACCACATAGCATACATTCATATCCATGTAAACATATATCTCAGTCAAACAGTCCAGTATATACAAGTAACAGATAACACATGCACATGTAGTCAACAGTACGCAAATAAGTGTGACCATAATCTCGTCAAGCATGACTGGACACTGTTAGTTCATAGAGACTCGAGAATAGAGATAACTGATTGAAACTACATAGTCCCATACCTACACAGCCTCAAGGAAGATTTGACCCTAACTCCGGAGCTAAGAGAACATTTGGAAGGAGTGGTTAGAGCACATGTTTCACAACTGCCAATAGTAGGCATCTTGTGCGTTCAATAGTAACAGCCACATAGTGGTACTATAATTGATTGTGAAACACTCTCGATAATCTTGACCGGCTAGCATCTAGTCGTTGATGTCAGTGTATTGGATGGAACGCCACGACCAAGAAGAATCACCAACTGGCCATTTGTGACACTCCTACCCTGATCACCCCCAAGACCATTTAAGATCGTCACTAGCACGTCCCCATGCGCACATGCATGTTGGCTCGACTTCCTAGGCACAAAGGCCTTATAGAACATAGTATCAACTATGTGTTTAGGCAATAATGCCGTTAATGGCGTGTGCATTCATATTTATCCACCGGATAAATTTCGGGGTTCCTTGCGAAAACCAGAAGCCATTCTAGAGGCAAAGCAGACAGTACCAACCTGTTGGGAATCACCCCTCGTTGGACTATCCGTGTTTCAACGCTTTAGTACATTATGAAGGTTGGTCATTCGTCACCAACTCAATTATGCCTCTTTAATTCCATTCCCGAATAGGATTACTTGTCAAGCAAGTAACTTTAAAATACGTTGTCATTAAGTATTATGGATGTAAGGATGAGTGAATCGTCCTTAGTTTACGACATATGGTCTTGCTCCACCATGAGTCATAATCATTAAGTCTTTGTTTTCACTAAGCCATCCTCGACTTAGGTTTTCCATTTAACTTGAAATACTAGTCGTAACGACTAAAATCCTTTTGGTTCAAAATCAACACTCATTGGTTAAAACTAAACCATCAGGAAATAAGATTGACAAACAGGTATTTGGATACCAAATCTTTCAAAACAATATTTCAAATCCCGTATAAATTATTGAAAGGCGATTTCCCCTTTTTACTTGATTTATGGCCGAAACCCCCTAAACTTCCAAAATAAGCTTCCTTTACTCAAAATCATCAATTATATAGGTTCTAATACTCATTTCAAGGTATGAAAATACCAAATCAAGGTCTTGAATAACATTTTCTTCTTGTTTTCATTTATCCTTAAAACACTTATTTCTTTAATTTCTAAGGCATCATTTTGGTAATTCAAAATATAACGTACGATCAAAATATTTCTCAAACCATTTCTAAAACCTTAACCAAAAATCAAAAGTTCCAATATCATTGCTCAAAACTAATCCTTTTTCCTTTATGGATTTTTAATATTCATTTTCTCACTTAAGGATATTAAAGTCGCTTAAGTTTCAAGGATTGGAGTTAAACTTCCATTTCCATTCACACTTGGCCAAAAGCCAATCACAACCAAAGTGAAGGTTACGCTTCACCAAAAAAAATCTCACAATTATGCAAAATCAACAATGTATCATGTTATATCAAATTATCACAATAATCAATTTATTTGTAATACCCAAGTATTAAAATCCTCACTTTGACCCAATGATCAAAGTGATGGTTTTTAACATGCCATAAATTATTTCTCCAACCAAACAACATGTTAATGAGCATCAATTCAAGCCACAAACTAAATTCCTCAGCACACAACCACATCTAGCAATAAATCAAGCCATAAACAAATATCACAACCAATAAACATAAATCAAACTACAATTAACCACTATAATAATGTCCTCATAAGGGACTAAATAAACAAAGTGGATAATCCTTGATTTAGGATTTTCTGACAACCAGATAAATAAAGCCATCTTCACATCCACCAATATGGTGTGATGTGGTTCACTCCCCCCTTACCTCTTGTAGACAAGAGATGATCATTTCCTTGGTTTTTCAACAGTCTGCTTCCCTCAGAGCAAAGCTGTGACGTTTCAGTTTCCTCTGACACCTTGCGACAGGTGCAGACAACTCTTGTCAGCTCCCGAAAAATGTAAAACCTGCTTTCCCAAGCAAACACAACCATTTTAACATCCCAGAGAGGGAGTCCAAGCATTTTCAACAACCAGACAATTCAAACAATTTGCTACTCATCATCAAACGCTCACTCTAAATTGTTTTAAATACTTAACTTCACAAAATAGAACCAATTTCAATAAAATTTAGATTTGGGAAAATAAGACTCATCATCAAAATTGGGGAAAATGAGCTTTGATCATAGGAACATGAAATTAACCTTAGAATTCGTTAATTAACAATCTCAATTGCATAAAGACATAATTAATTTCATAATTACAAAACTAATTTCAAGAGAAACAAATTTGGGGCTTTAGGGTTCATAGAACAATTTGGGGAAAATCAATCTACTTAAAGAATGATGAAATTGATTTAGGGAAACACTAATTCGTAGTCCCAATTGCATAAAACAATGTTCAATTTCAAAATTACAATCTGAATTCAAAAGGCTAGGGTTAGGGTTTCAAAATAAATTTGGGGCTTTTACAACTAGAAGAGATTATGGTGAAACACTCACCCAAGATGAAGAGGAAAGAGGACATGGTGCCTGTTTGAAGGTCCGGCACGACGGCGGCTGTGGAGGCCCGACGGAGCAGCGGTGATCGGAGGAGAACAGAGGCCAGAACACGCGATCCTTCTCTCCCACTCCACACAGCGATCGGACGACGAGCTGGGGCGGTGCAAGGTCGTCCCCTCCCTACCAAACGCGACGGAAATGGCGATCGGAGTACAGCGACGAGCAACGAACAGACGCGCAAGGGGTTGCGTTCTCGTGTTCGAGTGTGGTCGGACGACGTGGTGGCACGCGGCTGGACGGTGATGGCAGGGTGGCACGCGACTGGTTTGGGTGAGAAGGAGGAGGAAAATGAAGTTTATAGAGAAGGAAGGTAGAAGAAGATGGTGGGTTCTGATAGATGAAGGAAGAGAATGAAAAAAAAATAAAGAAGAAGAGGGGTAGGGTCGCGTACGTGTAGCAGAGGAGAGAAAAAAGTTTACTTTTATTTTTGGTTAGTGGTAGGTAGAATATGTTGTTAAGATAGAGTTTAGAGAAAGAAAAATAATGTTGAATCTAAGATCAAAAAAATAATGAGTGACAAATATATACTTTCAAAATTCAAAATAGAATAAAGATTAATGATTGAACTGGTCAACCAAGAAAATCAGTGATCCAAAAATTAATCTCCAATTAACACTAAACTAATTTATTTTCAAATCTAAAATTTAAATAGAGTAACATTTGAAAATAAATTCCTTTGAATCATATTATTTAAAATATTTTCTAAACAGATAATAATAGTGGCAATAGCATAATATAATTGCCCTGCAAGTGTGTATCACTGCGGTAACGCAGTGCTAACGCACCCAATAAAAATAATTTTAAATGAGTAAATAAAATTACTCAAACTAAACCACATAAAAATAAACAAAAATAACCATCCAGAAAATTAATTATTTCAAGAAAACAATCAAATGTATATGTGAAAAACTGGGGTGTTACAGGTGTTTCCTGCAATATCAATCTCCTCTTGATCCAAGATGACTGTCTAAGAGGCTTAGCAGCATTCATCTTAGTTGTTGTTGTTCTCTTCTTCTTGGGGATCACAGTCTCATCAATTTGAGACTCCCCCTCAGCCTGAGCAACATTCTCATATACTCTCTTCCTCTTGGTAGGCAGTTTCTGAGGCCTAGTAGTGGTAGCAGAGGTAGTAGCAGCAGCAGTAGTATCATCAGCCACTTGTTGAGGTTCTTCCATAGCGGATTCCTCAAAAGGTGTCAACTGCACCTTCATTAGTGACAAAGTCTTTGTAGTGATCTCTGTGCAGAGATGCACACTGACGGCAGCTTGCAAATCCATTAGAGTATTTGCCCTAAATACTCTAGTCATGATCATGCCATAGGGGTAGTCCTTATTTTTCCCTTTAGCAGCCTTCTCCATCTGCCTAAAAATGAGATCAGTGATATCTATCTTAATCTTTTGAACAAGATGATAGATAGCAAATTTCTCTTTTACTCACATGGTTTCTGGACCCAATTCTAGGCATTACACAATTAATGAGGAGAACATGAAGAAACCTTGCCTTAGCAGTCAGATACTTGGAGTCTAGGTCTTCTGGTTGTAGAACTCCATAAATAGCAATGTGTCAGCCTCTTCTCCAGTAGGCTTCATCCAATCAGCAGCATACCCAGCACCTTCCCTTGGGCATTTGGTCACTTCAGCAAGCGACTCATGGGTGATGATGACATGGTCATCCCCAACATCCCTAGATATCATCGAAGTGTGGTTGTCCTTGGTGATCTAGGCACTTCTCCAGAAAGCCCTAACCAAAGAAGGGTATACGATTTCTCTCAGACTAAAGAATGGTGTCCATCCAGCAACAACAATCTTAGCTTGAACATCCATTCCCTTGATTTTGAGTTCTTCGAAGTTTGGAACTCTTCCTGGGTGTACTTTCTTCATTTCAGCCACGGATAAGTGTGCTTGTGCAGCAATAGTCTCCAAAAAACTCTTGGGTGCTATTTGTTGTTCAGAAAAGAAGAAACTTTTAGGGTTAGAAAAGAGGGGTTTTGAGTTTGAAGACGAAGAGATTTCAGAGAGATAGGGACAACAAAGATTTTAGAATGCGTAAGGTTTCTGAAATGTTTTGAGTAGCTTTTAAGAGAAGAAAAGGAAATAATTAGTGCTTTTGCATTGAGAACAAGGAGAGAGGTTATGTCATAAAGGGTAATAAATTTGAAATGATAGTTGTGAAAAGACAGAACGTTTTTGACAAAAAGAAGGGAACTTTTGCAATTTACACGTGTCTCAGTTAGGGTTAGCACTTTGTGAGTGCTTTCAACCACGTCATCAGATGCTTGGCTAAATAGACGAGTGATGCATAAAATTTTAGATAAGTAATTTTTAGACAGATAAGCATACAATTATTCAGACACGTTATGCATGTTAAGATTCCTTCTAATAAAAACAAATCTATCTTCACTTGAAGGTTTAATAAAGATGTCAGCCTACTGATTTTCAATGTTGACAAACTTAATTTCAAAAACTCCTTTTTGCACATAATCTCTAATAAAATGATGTTTTATCTCTATATGCTTTGCTCTAGAATGCTGAATGGGATTTTTAGATAAGTTGATAGCACTAGTATATTATCACACCAAACAGGTATGTTATGCTCAAACATGGAATAATCCTCAAGTTGATATTTTACCCAAAGTAGTTGTGAACAACAACTTGCTGTAGATATATATTCAGCTTTAGCAATTAAGAGAGCAATTGTGTTTTGCCTTTTGCTTGACCAGGAGATCATGTTAGCTCCAATGAAGTGACATCCTCCATGGTGCTTTTTCTGTCAATTTTATCTCCAGCAAAATCAGCATCATAGAATCCAGCTAACCTGAAATCTTCGGATTTCTTGTACAATAGACCAAGGTTAGTGGTTCAAATGAGATTTCTGAAAATTCTTTTAACAGCCTTATAGTGAGATTCTTTAAGATCTGATTGAAATATAGCACAGAGACAAACACTGAACTAAATGTCAGGTCTGCTTGCAGTTAGATAAAGTAAGGATCCAATCATACCTTGGTAGACAGTTTGATATACCTTTTTACCTTCCTCAACCTTGTTGAGAACAATTGATGGATGTATAGGAGTACTCATAGGCTTTGAATTTTCCATCTTATATTTCTTTAGAAGTTCCTTGGTGTATTTTTGCTGATGGATGTAGATTCCATCACTCGTCTATTTTATTTGCAGACCAAGAAAGAACTTCAACTCTCCCATCATGCTCATCTCAAACTCATTCTGGATCAACTCAGAAAACTCTTTACAGAACTTTTCATTAGTAGCACCAAAAATGATATCATCCACATATATTTGTACTACAATGAAACCTTTCTTTGAGCATTTCTTGAAAAGTGTAGTGTCTACTTTTCCTCTAATGAAATTGTTTTCCATTATAAAAGTGCTTAACCTATCATACCAAGCTCCAGGAGCTTGTTTAAGTCCATATAAAGCTTTCTTAAGCTTATAGACATGGTGAGGATTTTGAGTCCTCAAACCTAGGAGGTCGCTTAACATAAGCTTCCTCCTCAGTTATCCCATTTAAAAAAGCACTTTTAGCATCCA
The DNA here is from genome assembly GCA_035048595.1 of Echinosophora koreensis. Taxonomy (NCBI): domain Eukaryota; kingdom Viridiplantae; phylum Streptophyta; class Magnoliopsida; order Fabales; family Fabaceae; genus Echinosophora; species Echinosophora koreensis. The sequence continues at coordinate 833,430 of JAPCYP010000132.1, forward strand.
TTTGATAAAGAGTTATATAATGTTGTGCAGCATAAGACATGAGAATTCTTATTGCTTCTAATCTAGCTTATAGTGCAAAGGTTTCAGTGAAATCAATACCTTCTTGTTGATTATACCCTTGAGCAACTAGTGTCGCTTTGTTTCTTACCACTTTTCCATCTTCACCTAGTTTGTTTCAAAACACCCATCTGGTTCCAATAATGGATTTGTCCTTGGGTTTAGAAACTAATGTCCACACATCATTTCTCTTGAACTGATTAAGTTCCTCTTGCATAGCTAGAATCCAGCTTTCATCTTGCAGAGCTTCTTCAATTTGTTTGGGCTCCAAATCTGATATGAAGGCCATGTTATTGTTCTCTTTGAAAGTAGATCTGGTTCTAACACCCTGAGATGGACTTCCAATGATCAGATCTTCTGGATGATAGGCCTTGAATTTCCAGTCTCTTTTCTCACTCTATTCTTCAGACATTTGAGTACTCGTCTGATTTTCTAAAATTTCAGACACGTCTACTTTTGACTTGTCTGAATGCTTTTCCTCAGAGGGACTTAGATCAATACCTGCAATATCATCTTCTAGATGTGATAGTTCTTTATCAGTCTTTAAGCCATCATTTGTATTGATTCTTCTACTACTGAAGTTTTAGAATTAAAGATTCTAAAAGCTTTATACATTTCAAAATACCCAATGAATATGCCCTTATCTACTTTAGAATCAAATTTTCCCAAATGATCCTTTGTATTTGGAATATAACATTCACTTCCAAATGCAAGAAAATATGATATGTTGGGTTTTCTACCTTTCCACAATTCATAAGGAGCCTTATTTAGGATAGGTCTAACCAGTATTCTGTTTTGCACATAACAAGTAGTGTTAATGGCTTCTGGCCAGAAGTACTTAGGGAGATTATTTTCATTGAGCGTTGTTCTACCCATCTCTTGAAGAGATGAAGAGATCTGTTCTTTCTCTCAACCACTCCATTTTGCTATGGAGTTTTAGATGCAGAGAAATTGTGAGAAATACCATTTTCCTCACAAAACAGCTTAAACTGCTCATTTTCAAATTCACCCCCATGGTCACTTCTAATGGCAGAAATACATACTCTCTTACTGAATACTGTAAAGACCTTATAGGACTCATCCTTGTGGGTTAAGAAGAGTACCCATGTGAATCTAGAATAGTGTTTAGCAGTTGACAAACCACATTTCTTTCCACCTAGGCAGGCTAGCTACACTGACTGGTCCAAAAAGATCTATATGTAACAGTTGTAAAGGTCTAGAGGAGGTGACTTCCTTTTAGATTTGAAACTTGATTTTACTTGTTTACCTCTCTGACATGCATCACACAAAACATCTTTCTTCAAAGAAATATCAGGCAATCCTCTCACAATGTTATGCTTTTTCAATTTAGAAATTTGTTTCATGCTAACATGTCCTAGTTTCTTATGCCATAGCCACTTTTCATCCTCTTTAGACATAAAACATGTTACATGTTAATCTGAGAGTTCAGACAGGTCAATCTTATACAGATTGTGTTGCCTTTTGGCAGAAAAGAGGGTCTTTCCATTTTTGTCATTGACTATGCATGCATCACATAACTGACTCATGCTAAGCGGATTATGTTTTAACCTTTTCACTAATAATACATCACAGATGATAGGTAAGGGAGGTTTACCACCAATTTTACCTACACCAACAACCTTTCCTTTCTGGTTGCCACCAAAAGTTACATGTCCACCTTTCTTAGGTTGGAGGTCTAGGAACATAGACCTTTCTCCTGTTATATGTCGTGAGCATCCACTGTCCAGGTATCATGACATGTGTTTGTTTTGTCCTATTAAGCATATCTGCAACAGGAATTATCATGGACTTAGGTACCCATATTTTCTTGGGTCCTTTTCTGATATGAGTCAAGATGGGGCAAGTCAACTTTTCATTAAGGATGATATGAGCCCAATAAGGAGCATGGTCCAAGAAGCAACACAAGGACTTGATGGGCCTATGACAAGAGTTGCAACCACGAAAGCCCAACAAGTCTTAATTCAAAGTATGGTTCTTATCGTGGAAGCAAGCCCAAATGCAAGATTGGATGGAATGAAGCCCAAATTATTAACTTACATTATCCAATTAAAGGATCCATGACAAGAGGGGTGTGCAACATGAAGAAGAGTCCATTCCTAGTTGTTTTATTTTTAATTAATAAGTGTAATGGGTTGTGTGATTAGGTCCAAATTACTAAGTGATGTTTTTGGCCCAAGTCCACTTCTTTCCATGAACTACATGACTTCAATAGGTTTTAGTTGGAGGAATCTTTGGTTTGCATGCCAATAGTAACTCATATAAGTAATAGCTTTTCATTGTTTTGTTAAATTGTGTAGGAGTTACACTTTTAATATGAGAAATAAGTGTGGCTGCTACATAATTATAGAGAGAGGGTAATAATTAGTTGGTGGCTGAATTAAGTTAGGAGTTAGTGAGTTTTAGTGTCATGATTGGGTTAATAATATAGGGGTTATGGTTTGTGAGAGGCAACCAAAAGTTGGTTGCCCAACTGTACATGTATCACGCCTATTCCAATTGTAAGGTAACTTGGAAGTTGATTTTGGATTGAATCCCATTGTTGTGAGACTATGTTCTTCTAGGTTCTTGGTTGAACCAAACTAAGTTCTTATCAAGAATCCAAGATTCTTGAGGCGAACATCATTGGCTTATCAAACAACCTTGTTTGTGGCGCCTACTTCATCTCTTTCTCCATCCATTTTTATATCTTTTCTTCACTTTATTTGGTTACAGGTTTGGTTACACAAATTACATGTTTTGAATTCAACCAAAAAGATCATTACAAGGCAACTACCCATTTGGTTGTCATCATTTTCTATTAGTGTGAGGAGTTTGTGAAGGCTTCTTTTTCTTTTTGTGAATACACTTGGACGTAATATCTCCAGCTTTTCCACAATAGGTTTATATAGGTTTATTTGAACTAATAGAAACAGATTTGATAGTTATTTTTGAGAATTTTGTTGATTCATTATGATGATCTTGACTGGTGTAACCCAAACCTTCTTTGTTAAGGGAGTGTCTCTGACATCCCAAAAGCTTAGTTAGATTTTCTATACCATTAACAAACTTGGCAGGATCTGAGGTGAGCTCATCTACTTTCTGTTGAAGTTTAATTACTTCTTCAGAATGTAGAATTTCAACCGAGATCTTAGTTGTAGACTTTTCAGTCTTAAGCCTACTGTTTTCTTCAGCTAACTTATCACACTCTTGAGATTTCTGTATATACTCATTTGAGAGTTTAACATACTGTCTCTTGAGGGATTTGAAAGCTTTAGATAAATAGTTGGATTCCTCCAAAAGTTCATCATATGCATCACTCAACTTCTATAGTTCAAATTGTACCTCAGTGTCAATCTGAATCGGTATCAGCCATGAGATAGAGATTAGCTTCATGCTCCTCTCCTTCACTTTCAGTGGAGCTTTCATCCAAGTCTTCCTAAGTAGCCATCATTCCCTTCTTATTTTTGTTGAAGAACTTTTTGGGAGCTTGCTTCTTAAGTTGAGGACATTCTGCCTTGATATGTCCTGGTTTTTTGCATTCATAACAGACAATGACATTTCTGTCATTTGATCCTCCATCCTTGTTGTATTTTTCTTTGTTGAAGCGCCTGAATGGTTTGTCCTTCTTGAAGTTTCTTTTCTTCCAGAGCTTTTTCTTTTTTCTGGTAAGAAGAGAAAGTTCATCATCCTCATCTTAAGAATCATTCTCCTCCGATTCCTCATATTCTTCTGAAGATTCATCAACTTTGAGAGCTTTAAAGGTAGATCCTTTGGATGACTTTTTTTCAGCCTTGAGAGCAATAGATTTGCTCTTTTTTCCATTATTTTCTTTTATCAGCTCTTGTTCATGGATTTGAAAAGTTCCAAAAAGCTCATCCAGCTTCATTGTTGATAGATCTTTGGCCTGAGATACAGTAGATACCAGAGGTCTCCATCGTTTTGGAAGACTTCTGAGAATCTTTTGAATGTGCTCCTCAGTTTTGTATACTTTCCCTAGAGATTTCAACCCATTGGTTATAGTTTGAAATCTCCCATACATTTGGCCAAGGGTTTCTCTTTCTTCCATTTTGAACAATTCATATTTTCTCACCAACATGCTGACCTTGGTCTCCTTCACTTTGTTGGTTCCTTCATGAGCAACAGTTAGTGATTCCCACATTTCTTTTGCAGACTCACAAGCATAGACTTTCTCAGACTCCTCTCTACTCAAAGCACATATGATTGCATATCTGGCTTTGGCATTGAGTTGCCATTTTGTCTTTTGTTCTGAGCTCATGTTTGCTTTTGGAACTTCTACTCCTTTGTCATCCGTAGGAATATATGGGCCTTCTTCAATAATGTCCCACAGATCAGAGTTAGTGGATTGTAGAAACCACTTCATCTTTTCTTTCCAGTAGATGTAATCCTCTTCATTGAAGTATGGAGGTCTGGACATTGAGGATCTTTCTCCTGCATGATTCTTGCTTGAGCTGGCTTCTCCTGCCATTTCCAAGATCTTTTCCTCTACACTGTTAAGTGCTCAACCCAGAGGCTGAGCTCTGATACCAATTGAAATAACCAAAGTTAACACAAGAAGGGGGTTTGAATTGTGTTTACCAACTTTTTAGAAGACTTTTGAAAATATCTTCGCAGGCATAACAAGCAAAACTAAAGTAGAGAAAATTAGACGGGTGACTCATCTAATTTTAAAATAGCACAAAAGCGCACACAGATAAGGATCAAAAGAGATTTCATATTCACAAACTTAACTCCTCAAGTTAAAAGCTATAACAAATAAACTTTTAAATAAAGGGTAAAGGCCCATTTTGGTCCCCGACAAAAATACGGTGCCCATTTCAGTCCCTGACAAAAAAAATACCTGTTAGTCCCTGACAATTACTAATATGGGACAAGTTAGTCCCTGACAATTACTATGTGACATTATAGTCTCTAATAATATTTAAAGTGAGACTAATTAGTCCCTAGCAATTAGTATCGTGGGACATTTTAGTAATGGATGCTGACTAACGGAAGTCACGTAGGGACTAACATGTCCCACGTTAGTAATTGTCAGGGACTAACAGGGTTTTTTTTTTTGTCAGGGACTGAAATGGGCAACATGTTTTTTGTCAGAGATAAAAATGGGCCTTTACCCTTAAATAAATTAAAGAGATTATGAAAGAGGAATATCACTCAAGAGATTTATATTGGTTCACACCAAAAGCAATAGGGCTACGTCCAGTTCTTGGCAGCACCAAGGATATCCACTATAACTGATCATATTATAGTACAAGTATTCTTCTCACACTTAGCCTCTCCAGGCTCACACTCGAACAAGTATTCTTTTCACACCGAGCCTCTCCAGGCTCAACAACCGAGAGCAAAAGAAGTTTTTGAGTATTTAATACAACTTTGCAAGTCTTTCTGGTAACACACAGAGAGTGGAGTTAATTTGAGAATGAAAGACTGCGAATTAATATAAAATGATTGAAGAGTTATTCAATGAAGGAATGAAGAAATAAATGAGCAGAGTAAATGCTTCTTTGAATATGCCCAATGTCTCTCATATCTTCCTCTTCATGGTTTGCACTATTTAAAAGCTTAAATCAATTTGATCCGTTAGAGGCAGCTTCAGAAAGTGTGGTCCTTTAACTTGAACTTCTGGGACGCCATTAATGCCAAAGAGTCGTTCTGTGTAAGCATTAAATGTTTAGGGACGTTGAGCTTTGATATATGCGACCAAGAGTACACTTTGTTCTGAGCAGTTGTTGTTTCAGAGTTGTAGTAGCAGACCTTTTGTACTTGCAACAGAGAGCTTTCCCCTTTCAGTGCAAAACTTAGTTCACCTTTTGGAAAGTACTTTTACTTTGTACTTGAAATAGCTGAAAGCTACTGACTTGGTGCAGAGGTAGCGTGTTTATTCCTTAAAACCTTGAAAGAATGATTTCTTTATTCTTTGTGCTTGGTGCTTTTTGTCCAGAGTTCTTCGAGATCCTTAATGAATGCATCTTTTTCAAATAAGGTTGACTTGGACTTTCTTCTGACTGTTTGACAATTAGATGGGTGCATTAGAGTCCAAGAAATAGACAAGTGCATTTATCTGGATTTAGATGGGTGGACATGCTTTTTCAGACTGGGTGATCCATTGATGATCTTTCAGAACTTGTTCTTTGCCACGCCATCTTCTTGAGTAGAACTTTGACTAGGAGTTGACTTGGTCTCTGTCTGAGTTATCTAAGTTTCAGACGGGTGGTTTTTCAGACGAGTCAGAAAAACTGCTTCTGTGAAAAACTTAGACGGGTCATATTTAGACGAGTGACTTTAAGTCTAATTTTCTGCACACTTAACAGGCTTATCAGTAATTTCACATGGTTCAATATAACTATACTTAATATATTTGGAATCATCAAAACTTAGAGAATTTACACATTGAATGTGTTTCAGACTTATGAGGTCTCAACAGATAGGGAGCAGAGACTGAGCAGAGAAGAAGAGAAGAGAGGGACAATGGTGGTCGGTCTCGGCCGGAGCAGAGAACGGAGAAGGGAGGGTGTGGTGGTGAGTCACGGTTGCGGTGGGAGTTTGTAGAGAGTGAAGATGGAGGGAAATAGCGGAATATGAGGGGGAGGGATAAAAGCGTGTATGAATAACTAAAGTTACCAACAGCATGGGCCGTCGATAATGAAGTTGTACCATACCGAAGGCTAGCAAATGCATGATTATTTTGTCCGCATAAAATTTCATACATTTCGAGATTACGGGTTGTAAGATCTGCACATAAAAAATAGACTAAACTTAATCTCCATATGGATGTGTATGTGTATCAACTTATCAATTTATTAATATTTAATAGCAAATAATTTGATAAATATATAGATTTTTTATATACTACCTTATTAGTATAAACATGCCACTTACCAACAAGCGTAAAAACCAAAAGCGACCTGTTCAAATGCATGGGCATCATACTAGTGCTAGAGTAAAAAGGAGTGTGTAAAACAACTTGTTTCGAAATGGGTCATTCACTCATAGTGTTGAAAACCCGTGAGAAGGTTTCACCAAAGCAATTTTTGTACACTCTGTGTTTTCTCCCAAGCTAATTAATGAGAACTAGTGTGGTTTTGAAAGTATTGATAAGCCTAAAGAGGATCAGTTCAGAAGAATACTTGGTGTCAAGCCTGAAGAGGCTTCATTGAGAAAGAATACTTATCGAGCAGCTTGTAGAGGTTGTGAAAATACTTGTAATCAAGATGATTATGTAGTGGGAAAAAACCCTCTATTGGGACTGGATGTAGCCCAAAGGTTGTTGATTGGGTAATCAAGATAAATTTCTTATGCAGTATCCCTATCACTTAAACACTTTACATTATGCACTTTTCAGTTCTAGTTGTTCATTGTTTGTTTCGAGATCAAATTTCTGAAAAACTTCTAAGTTGTAAACCAAGCTTCTGAGTTTTTTAAAACATTATTTTAATTCATCAATCAGAATCAATCTTGCACTACTTTTCGAAGAAAGCAGTGTGCACTCAATAAGTCAGTTCATCAATTAGAAACATGCAAAAATAACTTTAAAACTCTTAATGTTTTTTAAGTAGAGAAACTAGCCCTTGAGATCATTTCAAAGACTAAAATATTTTCATTATTTTTCAGAACAAAGTGCCTCAGTGTTTATCATTATCTTCACAAAATTACTTTTGACTCAAAATATTGACGGAAAGTTAAGTTCTTCATCACAAGCTTTTGAACACATTTTTATATCTTGAAGCTTCTAAATCAAATCTTCTTTGTGATAAACACTATTACTTGAGTGTAGTACATATCACCAACTACTTATTAAGGATCTTCTATATCTTAAAAGATATTCAGAAGCCATAGTTATTTGATAGAGTATTTTATACATCCTTACAAAGTAAACCTTTCTGAGTTAGTTGCTAACTCATTGTATCAACCTTCTGATAGTCAAGACTTGATCTTGAGCATATAACTAGAAGTGCATCCTTTTGTCCAGCTACAAATTTTAAAAGGACACTATTAAACTCTTTTAATATTTCTATAACACTTTAGATTTTGACGGGTCTAAATTGTTTTGAACTTAAAAACGATATAAGTGTTTAGCTTGGATGAAATCAATAATATTATATATAATTCAATGAATCATTAACGGATTTTTTACTTTAAGGATCCATTCAAAAATTTTGTAAAGTTAGAGACTCAATTAAAAGAAAATTATAATTCAATAACCCAATTAAATTTTTTATATAAATTTATAAAACTAATTAAAAACTTTTATTTTAGTTTAGGTAACACTTGAAAATTGCGAAATAGTTGAATAGTTAACCCTTTATTTAGCCCTATATATCCTACAGAAACATGGCGCATCCACCCTCTCACGCAGTCACGGAAGCCACCCTCGGTTGTCACCCACACAAACAGCCCCAGCCCACAAGTCATCATTCCCTGCCATACCTCACAGCGGCGCCAACGGCACAGTAGCTCCTGTCAGCCATCCTTCCCGGCCACACATCACAGCACCGTCCACCACACCGCCATCGTTCCCTGCCACACCTCACAGCACCGTTAACTTCACAGCAGTCTAACCAAGTCATACTCGCAAGCCACCCATTTTTCCCACTTGTCCATTTGTTAGTTCGCAACTCGCAAGCCGCTCGCCATTATCAGCTACCACCCGTTCTTCCCGACTCTCATAAGTTCGCGCACACCCATTCGTCAGTTCGAATCGCAGAAGGCAGAGTAAATTTTGACCTAACTAGCTGTATTGCTGGGTTGTATAGCTGAGTTTGCTTTTGTTATGTGTTTTTTTTTTTTTACTGTATTGAATTGTTGTTGCTTTATTATAATGTGAATGTGAATTTTTTGTTGATTTGTTTCAAAGTTTCTTCTCACACTGCTAGTTATGGACGTGGGTAAAATTTCAGATTGGTGTTTTACTAATTATTCATTTTTTTTTGACTGGACTAATTAATTATTCATGTTGAATCTATAATTCTTGACCGATGGTATATTTAATGGCCTATTAAAAGATGGGCCTGTCGACCTAATTCCAAAGCAGACATCTGTTTGTGAGTTAGATTTTGAGGGGAAGGGAATGAAAGGGTTTATTCTTTCTGATCTATATGTGGATTTATATTATTTTGATATTTTTTTTTAAAAAAAAATGAAGAAATAAAAATGATAGATTATCTATACCTTTCAATCATCATTTATTCATTTTTATAAAATATTTTATAACTTCTTTAATTTAGAAATGAAAAATAAGCCTTCCCTTTCCCTCCAAAACCCTCCTAAACATACCCAGATAAGCTAAAGCTAGACCAAGTTTTTTCCCTTAAAAATTGGCCTGTGTCAGGTAAATAGACCAGACCTGTTAAGGGCAAAGTCCATAGCCTGTTTTCATCCATGGTCAGCAGAGGCTGATTGTTTCATTGTTTTGGTTTTGCAAAATCTAGATAGAACCAGAGCCAGCAGTTATGGCCGAACCAGAGCACAACCATGACACCTCACCTGATTCTGATGACCAAACTAAGCAGAAGAAGAAGCTGCGTAAGAGAAAAAGACCTCGTAAGACTGAACAAGAAAACCACTATTTGGAGGAAGAAGAGGAGAATGAGGATGCAGGTTCCGCAGAGGAGATGAACAAAGAAAATAAGAAGGATGAGAATGTTAAGAGTAGGCAAGGACAAAATTTAGAAGGTAATGACAACGACGATGATAATGAAGGGGAAGAGAAAAAGGGGAAGAACGTTGGCTCTGGAATAATGAGTGTTGAGTCTTTTGCTTCCCTGGGATTGTCTGAACCCACTTATAAGGCTATTATGGATATGGGTTTCCAGCATATGACTCAGGTAAATCTCTATTTCTCTCTTTTCTTGTATGTGGGATCCAATATTTAGTTGCCATTTCTGCCAAAAATGAAAAAAAAAAAAAAAAGTCCCTTTTTATGAGTGGTAGAGTTTTCAATTCTTCACATAGGCGATAGGCAATAGCATGGAAGGTTTACATTTGTGTGATGTTAATGAATATATGGAAATATGCAGATTCAAGCAAGAGCAATTCCACCACTTTTGATTGGAAAAGATGTTCTTGGTGCTGCAAGGACAGGTGCTGGAAAAACTCTTGCCTTTTTAATTCCAGCTGTGGAATTGCTCTACAATGTTCAGTTTACTCCTCGTAATGGTACTGGTGTTGTTGTCATATGCCCAACTAGAGAGCTTGCAATTCAGGTATAAAACTTTGATGCTCTTATCTCCTTTTTCTTGCATTGTCTCTATTTATGTGGTTGTAAACCACACTGTTAGGACACTAGCTTCTGTGCTTGAATTTCCTCACTTTTTTTGTTTTTCTTATTTTGCTTTGATTGTGGGCTTTATTATTTGGTTCTCCTAATCAACTAATCCACCTTGTCTTTTTTTAGACACATGCTGTGGCAAAGGAACTACTCAAGTATCATTCACAAACTCTTGGATTGGTTATTGGAGGTTCAGCTAGAAAGGGAGAAGCTGAACGCATTGTTAAAGGGGTAAATCTTTTGGTAGCAACGCCTGGGCGTCTTCTTGATCACCTTCAAAATACAAAGGGATTCATATATAAAAACTTGAAAGTAAGTTATGGATCTTTCATTAATATGTGCATATTTGATTACTGATACTGACAAACAATGTTAATATTTGTTAATTATGTTTTAAGTTCATCATAATGTTTTTATAGATAAGTGATCCAAGCATTTGTGATATATTTTAATTCATAGTATTCATAGTATGTATGTATGAGGGTTTTAAGTTGCATGTCTATTAATCATATGTTTCTGTACCTGGAGTAGCACCTGTTGAGTAGATGACTAAAACTTGCCTAGGGTGGTTTGACCATGTGAGAAGAAGTCTGATATAGGCTCAAGTAAGAAAAGCGGATAACATGGAAGATGGTCTGATTAAAGTAGGAAATGAATGCTGAAGAAAATTTTAGGAGAAAGCTTTAAAGGAAACCTTGCTTTAAATGGTTCTATTAATATTTGGTTTTTGGTAGAGCCCAAAGTCTTTGTTGTTGTTGTTGTTGTTGTTGTACACTTGTATCTTTTGGCATTATTCACTTTTACCATTCTCTAAATTGCTGCTTGCCCATGTTGCTTCCTAAGTTGTTGTTTTTGGAGGACATAAAAAAAAAAATGCAAATAGGAAGGGAAGCAAGCCATTCATCAAAGCATGCATCACTATTCAGGACTGGAATATTTTTGAAGGCTTTTCTGTTTTCCCATTTTGAAATGGAGGCTCCCGATTTTAGGCTGTTGCTTTTTGATATCTGTATCTGGAATACTAGTACATGCATGCATATTAAGTCTTTATTCTGGTTATCCTTCTTTCTCTGAGCTCTTGCCCGATTTGGCAGTGCCTCATGGTTGATGAAGCTGACAGGATATTGGAAGCAAATTTTGAGGAGGAAATGAAGCAGATCATTAGGATACTTCCAAAGGTATCTAGATTCTTGAATGTGTTTATCTTTTCTTCTTCCTCCCCCATTTTATCATGCAATCAGGTTGTGAAATTTTAATGCTGTCATGAAATGGCATCATGACCAACCCCATTGTCTGGTTGGGATTATTTAACTGGAAAACACAAACAGTCCTTTAAGTGATTATAAGGATCATCTATTGATTAATTTAATGCTTCAGTGTTTTTATTGACTTTGAATCTAGCAGCTGTTTGTGGTTATGCTTGTAACATTCTGAAAATACTTTATTTTTTCTATCACAAATAACATCACCTCTTTCTTGGTAGTTATGTGGTTTGATTATCAACATCACTCGTAAAGGTTCCAAATATGCTTAGTCATCCTGCTACCATGTTATAGGTTTGGTTTGGGGCCAAGCTTTTTGGCAGAGATGTGCTTGCTATATTTCCATTTAATTTTTCCCTTCTATTTTCTCATGGTTATTAAATCTAGCTATAAGTTTATAAGCTTTATATCTAGTATGTGGTTTCACCTAAATCTATGAGCATGGCTAACTTATCTGTGTTTCATTGTACAGAATAGGCAGACAGCTTTGTTTTCAGCTACGCAAACGAAGAAGGTTTGTTCTTATTTTTCCGTCCTTCATCATGCTCCTTCCCCTGAAACAAATCCTGCTTCCAAAGTTATTTTTTTCCTCTCTCAATCTTTAATAATTGTTATATAAATGTGCTTTCTTTTCTTGATATACGAGAAGTTAGTACTTGATAATAAATGGTATATTCAAAAGTGAGAAACTAGGGAATGCAAGCATATTACCTACTTATTGTCTGTGATTTTACAGGTTGAGGATCTTGCCCGCTTGTCATTTCAGACAACTCCTATCTATATTGGTGTAGATGATGGGAGAACAAAGGTGATGCCTGCCCCACTTTTATTGTAATCTTTGAAGTTTGTATTTTAAGCATTAGCATAGTATCTGACAAGATCTTCATCACTGTAGGTCACAAATGAAGGATTGCAGCAGGGCTACGTTGTTGTTCCCTGTGCCAAGCGTTTTGTTGTTCTCTATTCATTCTTGAGGAGATTTCAATCAAAAAAAGTGATGGTCTTTTTCTCGTCATGCAAACTCTGTTAAATTCCACGCAGACCTCCTGAAATGCACTGGGTTGGATTGCTTAAATATTCATGGAAAACAAAAGCAGCATGCCCGGACAACTACCTTCTTTAATTTCTGCAAAGCAGAAAAGGGGATCTTGCTCTGTACTGATGTTGCTGCTCGTGGACTTGATATACCTGATGTGGTATGTTAATTTTTCTTATTAGGTTACATGATTATTTCTGACTAGAAAATGTGATTAGTTTATATCATACTTTTATGGTTTTCACCCGAAACTCTTAAGTTGCAAGTTGCAACCAATCAATAACATCTGCCTGTAATAAAGTATTAGAAGAGAACAAAACTAGTACGATATTTGTTTGGACAATAAAATAGGGAGGGCGTGGGGTGGGGTTGGGGGGGGGGGGGGGGGTGGTTTACAGAAGAAGAAATGTTATAACGAAGAAACAAAGAAGGGGAATTCTACGGTACTCTATAAATTTGGTAACCCTGGCTAGCTGGTAGTGTTGTTGGCTGTTGGAATCTGGATACAGAATCCATCAATCCTATGGTGGACAATGCAGGGTACCAAAAAGATTGGGGTACCTAAGAAATCTCCAAGAAATAAATTCAAGAGCAGAAGATAAGACATTGTACCAAGAAAAACCAAATAGTATTAAAGTCTGAAGTTCTGAATATAGAAGAAAAGCACATCAAGTAAGCTAAGCTCACCAGATTCCCTGCATGTGCAATGTCTAAACCCCTTAAATAGCCATAAATGAGTCTACATAACAAGGCTAAGAAGACCACATTATCGCACACGAGAGACACAAGAAACCCCTGATGCTAGCATAGCCTACAATCAACACTTCTCAAGAGTCTTGCCCACTTTACTCCTCTCATATATGTGAAAGCAAGTTCCTTGTAACTATGGAGACATTTCCAACAATACGCAAAAATAACAGTCTACATGAATATCTAGCAGCTGGATGGTGTAAGAGTAAATGGCTACTAGTCTCAGAAAACATTAGGTGAGATTTTTTTTTTTTGGTCTGCAAACCTTCCAGAAGTCACTTTTGTTAATTCTAAATAACACTACGGTCCAACTGAAAGACTTCACAATAGAATTAGCCTTGGATTTCCAAAGGGGTTTAACAAGACGAAAGTTGGGGATGCCTTATATATAGCCAAACCAGGAAAAAGCAGTAAATTTATGTATGTACTTTGGTTCGTCGTCTGGCAATGGTAAAACTGAACAAATTTTAACTGAACTTGTTGTCTTTATATGGCATTTAATTGGATACCATGAACAGGCATGTATAACATTACTTTTTCTCCTTTTTTGCTTTGTAGGACTGGATTGTGCAGTATGATCCACCTGATGAACCAAAGGTGCTTCATCCTGTTCTTTATTGATTGTTACTATCCTTTAGCATTTGATTCTTCGCATTCTAATACATTGATCCTCTTTATAACACGTTTTTATTCTGCTACCAGGAATATATCCATAGGGTTGGTAGAACAGCTCGTGGGGAAGGTGGAAAAGGAAGTGCTTTGCTTTTCCTGATTCCTGAAGAATTGCAATTTCTTCGCTATCTGAAGGTTAGTTTCTCTCTATTTATGGCAGAAGGAATAGTAAACATGATGCTAACTAGAAGCTTCTAATGTATGTATTTGCTTTATCTTAGAAAGTTCCAATGTAGATTACTTGAGGAAACCTTGTTGTGTCATGCATTGAATATTATTCAATGGGACGACAGTGGATTTGATCCCTTGAAAGTGTATAAAATTTGGTGGCAAAATCAAAGAGTATAATATGGGTCCTTGAAAATTATTCTTAGATTAACCCCAATCATTAAATTTTATATTTATGCTTGATCTCAGGCAGCAAAGGTCCCTGTGAAAGAGTATGCATTTGATGAAAAGAAGCTCGCGAATGTACAGTCTCAACTGGTATATTTCTTCTTCCTCAAGTTTTAATTAAAATTTTATTTAATGTATTAACCAACTGCAGTTTATCTTACCAACCACTCTCTGGATTGTGTAGGAGAAGTTGGTGGCTGGCATTTATCATTTGAACAATATGGCTAAAGATGCTTATAGGTCATATATATTAGCATATAATTCACACTCTATGAAGGATATATTCAATGTTCACCGCCTTGATTTACAGGTACAACTTTGTGACTACATTTTATGTTGCTATTTACATGATTTTCCATGCTAGATGCATATCCACATCTATCAAATAGGTAAACAGAATATCTGAATTGGTATAGGCCTTGCATTACAGATTGCTAGAGGCAGATTAAAATGGTCGAGTGAGTAATAAGAGTAAATCACTGAAACACAAATAATTAAAATGGAAACATAAAAATGAATTTTTAGTGCTTGAAGCCCTAGTTAAATGGTAAATCATTTCATTTTAGACGTTTGCAGGTGATTTCATTATTAAAGTGTGGATGAGTATAGCCTGTATAGGATAGAATATAGATAGAAGGAGGGTGGTGACAAGTTATTGATAATCATTCCTTGTTTCTGTTCGGTACAGATCCCATTTCTTCCCTCTTTAATTTTCTCCGTTTCCTTTCTCTTAAATCAGATCCATCCCCTCCCTACCTAGCATGTCGTGTCAAATACTGTCAATTTCTCCTCTTTTTCCTATGCTACCATGCATATTTCTCTTCTCCTCTACACTGTCAAATTAGTCACAGATTTAGTTAGTTGAAAAAGATTAATTGTTTTCTTAATTTAGTAGTCGGAATTGGTAAATTCATGTAATTCAGAATTTTGATTAAAAAACTTAGTTTGTACTCATGCACACTCAGTGGTAGAGTTTGTGATTTACTCATTGTTTTATATTTATATGAGTACATGATAATACAATAATGATATTGTTGGATGGTAAATCATGTAGAATATAGATAATACAATAATGATAGTACAAGTTGCTGTACTTGCACAGGCTGTTGCTGCTTCATTCTGTTTTTCAAATCCCCCGAAAGTGAATCTGAACATAGACAGCAGTGCTTCAAAATATAGAAAGAAAATACGTAAAGTAGAGGGGAGCAGACATGGCTTCAGTGACAACAATCCTTATGGGAAGAGGAATGCGGATGATAAGCGGCAATTTGTGGAGCATTAGCAGGAGACATGACAGCTCTGTGCAGTGGATTTGAATCCCATCATCTCCGCCCGTCACCCCGACAGAAAGTTTTGGTAGGAACCCTAATTTTATATCTTGAGATGGATTTTGTAATTTAGTCAAAACATTAGATTGCTAGGGGAATTCGGATTTTTTTTTTCCTTCAACTGGAATGTGTTAGCGCATTCTTGAACTACATTGTAATATTCAGCAGGATTATTGGTGGCCCATCCTACTTTTCCAGTTTATAAGCTTATTTTTGTCGTAAGTTCTATCATCAACTTTCAGAAACTGAGGCACATTGATCTATTTTATTTTTAGTTTGTATGTGGATGTTTCTAAAAGGTCTGGAATTCGTACATCAGTTGATCATATGATTCATATTCGTATATCACAGTTTGTGGATGATTATAATGAAAAAATTTGTTGTGAAAATATAATTTGTAGTCTCTAGACTGTAAGAGGTAGTTTGATTGTTCATATTATATTCATTTGGTGTCTATTCATGCAATTTTAATGTGAAGTGGTGTAATAATAGTATACGATGCACCATTATGATTTCCATATCGTGATACTGTATAATGTGTATATAAAGATTCAAAAATGTGTATATAAAGATTCAAGGATATTATATATTTATATTACGTGAGTTGGAAAAGGAAGAAAGGATTCCTCTACAAGAAGAAATTAAGCACCCAAATTCAGTAACCTCAACCTCATCCTTGCGCATGCTATCTGCCACTATTTTGCTGTCTACCTCAAAAAAGATGTTCTGGAGATTGATGGACTGAACCCATTGCAACGTAGTGAGGAGAGCCAATGCTTCTCCCTCACGAATAGGATAAACTGGGCGAGTCCAATCAGTCATGGCAGCAACAAAATGACCGCGTTCATCCTTAATGCAACACCCAACACTGGTAAGCTGAAGATCCCTATGGAAGCCAGCATCGATATTACATTTACGACGGCCTGGGGGAGGTTTGCTCCAAGAAACGAGACCACCAAAAGGATCACCATGAAGAGTAGTTTCCTAGTTGTTATTGGCTGCATTCCATTCCAGAAGGACCTGGCTAGCTTGGGCACAAATCTGGCCAGCAACTTCATGACAATCATCACAAATTGCAAGGTTTTCTACTCCTCCAAACACACCACAACACCATGACAAAGGTGAGCTGCTGAGACCTGGAAAACTTGCCACAAACCAGCAAGAAGAGATCATGAAAGGACGAAATGTCATCCAAGTAAGGATCTATGACATGCCACAGTCCAGCAGCTTGCCAACATTCAGACGCTAATGGGCAAAGAAGAAAGAGATGACAGATAGTTTTAACACCATTAGGACACCTAGGGCAAGAAATTGGACAAGTGATACCCTTCTCTTGGAGGACAGAACAACATGGAATAATGACTCTACATGATGGCCAAAGGATGACCCGAACCTTAAGAGGGAACCCAAGATTCCATAACAGCTTCCAATTTCCAGGAACTGCCAAGAGAGAGGAATCTATAATTGTTAAGTCTCTAAATGTCTGATATGTATTTGCCCTAAGTTTTGATGAAAACTAAACATTTGTTAATGATTTAATTTAACTTCATATTGGTTGCTGACCTGTCTATCTAGTGTGCAGAATATTAAGTGAAAGGTTCTTTTAAACCTGTCTGCCCATAGACACTCTTAATCTGTCTTGAAGATCACCTGTCTTATGAGTAAGAGTCAACCTGTCTGCTGATTGGATTGTTGACTATCTGTATTAACGATTCAACCTGTCTGTTTGAAGTTTGAAGCTCTCACTTGTCTATGATCCTTCCATAAGGAACACAAGGACAAAGAAGCCTTTAGGAGTTGTCCACTTTACCAGAAGTCACTGATGCTTTCTCTCTCACGAATATCAAGAAAGTCAGAAGGTCAAACTCACAAACAACCTAGGAACTCAGAAACGAAGTGCTTCTAATATAATTTATTCCTAGTACAATTGGGAGTTGCGCGAAAAGGGAAGTGTGTTCAGGAAAGTACAAAAGCAACTTGCACAAATTTGATTTGGCTGCTGCACAAAGCATAAAGCACTAGACTTACATGTTAGAGTACAACCAACGTTCTTATTGTATTAATGGCTGCCCAGAACGACTCTATTGAATTTAATGGAGTTCAGAGCCAAAACTTGAAGGAATGTCTTAACGGATTCTAAATGATTGGAGCCTATAAATACAGAAGCCATTGAAGATGAAGATAGAGAACACACAACATTAAAGAGCCATTACTCTGAGCAATTAATCCTTCATTCTTTCAATCTGTATTCTTCAATAATTTGAAGTTATTACGCATTCTTTCCATACTTCACATTTAATTCACTCTTTTGAGTGTTAGTGAAAGACTTGCAAATTGTATTTATTACAATCTTTTCTCAAAACAACTTGAGTGAGCCTGAAGAGGCTAGATGAGCAAAGAATACTTGTCTTGGAGCCTGGAGAGGCTAGGTGTGCAAAGAATACTTGGAGTCTGCAACCTGATCAGTTATAGTGGAGAAAACTTGGTGCTGTCAAGGACTGGAAGTAGCCCTAGTTGTTAAGAGTGAATCAGGATAAATAACTGTGTTTAATCTCTATATCCTTATCTTTTTAGCTGCTTTGATTATTTTCATTTATCAACTAACTAAAAGGGGTTTAAGTATGAATATCAAACAAGTTTTACTCTTGCATATTTGTGTGTTTTTTCTGTGAAAAATTGATCAGACAGGTGACCTGTCTGTGCCTTGTGAAAACATTTGTCTGAACTTAGCTTCTGTGTGCAAAAAGCTTTCAACTTCATTCTAAAGTCTGATAAACACAATTCAACCCCCTTCTCGTGTTTATAGTTGTCTATTTCAGTTGGTATCAGAGCTCAGCCTCTGAGTTGAGCATCTAACAATGTAGAGGAAAAGGTCCTGAAGAATAGACATGACTGTTGGAGCTAGTTCTAGTGGGAGTTACCAGACTGAAGGAGCCTCCCTAACCAGACCTCCATTCTTCAATGGAGAAAACTACAACTATTGGAAAGATAGATTCCAATGGTTCATTCTATCAACAAACTTTGATCGTTGGGATGTCATTACTGAAGGTCCATTCATTCCCAAGAATGATGACAATAATGACAAGCCAAAAGCTCAGTGGACCTCTGCAGAAAAGACAAAATGGGAACTGAATCATAAAGCCAGATACAACATCATCTGTGCTCTCAGACTTGAAGAATTTGAGAAAGTATGTGCGTGTGACTCTGCAAAAGAAATGTGGGACACCTTATCTGTCACACATGAAAGAACTGTCAAAGTTAAAGAGTCAAAGATTGCCATACTTGTCAGAAAGTATGAACTTTCCATCATGGAGGAAGGTGAATCTATTGCTCAGATGATAGGAAGATTCCAAACTATCATCAATGGTTTAAAGTTTCTTGGCAAAACTTATACAAATGTGGAGAAAGTTGGAAAGATCCTCAGAAGTCTTCCAAAGCAGTGGTGACCCTTGGTCACTACCATCTCTCAAGCCAAGGATCTCACAACCTTGACTATGGATGAACTTCTTGGCACCCTCACTGTTTATGAGCAAGAACTTGGTGATGATGTGACAACAAAAAAGGGCAAATCCATTACTCTAAAAGCTTATAAAAAATCATCAAAAGCCTCAAAAGCACTAAAAACAGAAGAGTCATCCTGTGATACAGACTTGTCTAAGCCCGAGGATTCTGAAAGTGATGAAGAGCTATCTCTCCTAACCAGAAAGATAAAGCTGCTCTTAAAAAGAAAAAAGTTCAGAAAGGAGATGCCTTTCAGAAAGTTCCACAAGGAGAAAAACTTCAAGGAATCCAATTCAACAGACAAGAGTCCAATTGTCTGCTATGAGTGCAAAAAGCATGGTCACATTAAAGCCGAGTGTCCTTAACTCAAGAAAGTCCCATATAAAAATTTCTTCAAAAAGAAAAAAAGGAATGATGGCTAATGGAAGGATCTGGAGTCAACATCATCTAAAGATGAAGAAGCAGAGGAGGAAGCTAATCTCTGTCTGATGGCCAACACTGACTCAGAATCTGATGATGAGGTACACCCTGACTTTGAGGAGTTGCATGATGCCTATGAGGAGTTGCTGGAGGAATCCAACATCTTATCTAAGGCCTTCAAATCCCTGAAGAGAGAGTATGTAAAGCTCCTTAGTGAGCATAAACAGAAATATCAAGAGTGTGAGAAGCTGGCCAAGGAGAATAGTGAGCTGAAGACTGCAAAGTCTAACGAATCTAAGATCATTAGTGAAACATCACAGTCTGAAGAAGTTGTCAAACTTCAACAGAAAGTGGAAGAGCTCACTTCTGATCTTGCCAAATTTGTTAATGGTAGAGATAATCTGACCAAGCTGCTTGGCTGTCAGAGACACTCCCTTAACAAAGAAGGTATTGGATATGTCCATCAGATACATCATAAAGTATCAACAAAAACCTCTAAATTGTCTGTTAAGCCAATTTACATTAAATCCATACCTATCTGTAACTTTTGTGGAAAAGCTGGACATGTTATGTCAAGTGTATTCACATGAAGAGAAGGAAGTCTTCACAGACTCCTAGAACTAACAGAAAAGGACCCAGAAAACTACGGGAACCTAAAGATCAAATAATTCCTGTTGCAGATGTCCTCAATAGGGCAAAGAAAACACCTCTGTTGGTACCTGGACAGTGGCTGCTCGCGACATATGATAGAAGAAAGGTCTATGTTCCTAGACCTCCAACTTAAGAAAGGAGGACATGTTACCTTTGGAGGCAATCAGAAATGGAAGGTTATTGGAATTGGTACTATTGGTAAACCCCCTCTTCCCTCAATTTCTAATATTCTCTTAGTCAAAGGATTAAGACACAATTTGCTTAGCATAATTTAATTATGTGACAGTGGATTTGATGTCTCCTTTACTAAGGATGCTTGTATAGTCAAAGACAAGAGTGGCAGTACACTCTTTTCAGCTAGTAGCAGCAAAATCTTTATAAGATTGAACTGACTGATCTCTCAGATCAAAGTTTAATCTGTCTGATGTCAAAAGAGGATGAAAGATGGTCATGGCATAGAAAACTAGGACATGCTAGTATGAAACTAATTTCAAAATTGAAAAAGGATAACCTTGTGAGAGGATTTCTTGACATTAGTTTTAAGAAATATGTTTTGTGTGATGCCTGTCAGAGAGGTAAACAAATAAAATCAAGTTTCAAATCTAAGAACATATCAACCTCTAGACCTCTTCAGTTGTTACACATGGATCTGTTTGGACCAGTTGTGTTGCTAGCTTGGCTGAAAGGAAATATGGATTTGCCATAGTTGATGACTATTCTAGGTTTATATGGGTACTCTTCTTAACCCACCATGATGAGTCTTTTAAGGCTTTCTCTGTATTCTATAAGAAAGTACAAAATGAGCAGGGTTTCTGTATTTCTACCCTTAGAAGTGATCATGGGGGAGAATTTGAAAATGAGCAATTCAAACTATTCTGTGAGGAGAATGGAATCTCTCACAATTTCTCTGCACCAAGACCTCCATAGCAAAATGGAGTGGTTTAGAGAAAGAAGCAAGAGATGCCTAGATCAATGCTCAATGAAAATAATTTCCCTAAGTACTTCTTGGTAGAAGCAGTAAACACTGCATGTTATGTACAAAATAGAATACTTATAAGGCCTTTTCTAAAGAAGAATCCCTATGAATTGTGGAAAGGTAAAAGACCCACCATATCTTACTTCCATGCATTTGGATGTGAGTGTTTCATTCTAAACACTAAGGATCAACTTGGAAAGTTTGATTCCAAAGTGATAAAGGTATCTTCATTGGATATTCTGAAATGTATAAGGCATTTAGAGTTTATAACTCTAGAACCTTTGTAATTGAAGAATCTATTCATGTTGAGTTTAACGATGGTTTAAAGACTGATAGGGAACTATCAGATCTAGAAGATGAACTTGCAGGTGTTGACATAAACAGTCAAGATAGTCAATAACCTGATATATCTAAGGCAGAACCTGTTGAGGAGTCTGACAGACAAGTGGAACAGACAAGTCATCAGACAAGTCAAGATCAACATGATGATCTTAAAAGAGACTGGAAGTTCAAGACTCATCATCCTAAGGATCTTATCATTTGAAACCCCTCAGAAGGAGTAGAACTAGATCAACATTAAGAGGATCAAGCAATATGGATTTTCTGTCAGAAATGGAGCCAAAGCACATTGAAGAAGCCCTTGATGATGAAAGCTGGATTCTTGCAATGCAAGAAGAACTCAATCAGTTCACCAGAAATGATGTCTGGACACTTGTTTCAAAACCAAAAGACAAGTCTGTCATTGGAACAAGATGGGTTTTCAGAAACAAGTTGGATGAAGATGGTAAGGTTGTCAGAAACAAAGCTAGGTTATTAGCTCAAGGCTATAACCAACAGGAAGGTATTGATTTCACTGAAACCTTTGCACCTGTAGCTAGAATAGAAGCCATACGCATCTTAATGTCATATGCTGGACAACACCAAATCACTCTTTTTCAAATGGATATGAAAAGTGCTTTTCTAAATGGTATAATTGAAGAAGAAGTGTATGTTAAGCAACCCCTTGGTTTTGAAGATTCTGATAAACCAGATCATGTTTTCAAACTTCAAAAGGCTTTATATGGTTTGAAACAGGCACCTAGAGCATGGTATTTTTTTTTTATCAGGCTAGAGCATGGTATGATAAACTTAGTTCTTTTCTCATGCATAATGGATTTACTAGAGGACAAGTAGATACACCTTGTTTAAGAAATGCTCAAAAGATAGTTTTATTATAGTCCAAATATATGTTGATGATATTATTTTTGGAGCAATTAATGAAAAGTTGTTTAAGGAATTTTCCAAGCTAATGAGATGAGCATGATGGGAGAATTAAAGTTCTTCCTTGGACTGCAAATCAAGCAGACAAGTGATGGAATCTACATTCATTAACAAAAATACACCAAGGAAATACTTAATAAGTACAAAATGGAGAATGCTAAGCCTATGAAAACTCCTATGCAACCCAATGCAAAGTTAAGCAAAGATGGTGAAGGTAAATAGGTAGACCAAACTGTCTACAGAGGTATGATTGGCTCTCTTATATACCTAACTTCAAGCAGACCTGATATTCAATTTAGTGTCTGTATGTGTGCAAGATTCCAATCTGATCCTAGAGAATCTCATCTCAAAGCTGTTAAAAGAATATTTAGATATTTGCTTGGGACCACTAATCTTGGTTTGTTGTATTTAAGATCAAAAGAATACAGATTAGTAAGATACTGTGATGCTGATTTTGCTGGAGACAGAATAGAAAGAAAAAGCACCAGTGGAGGATGCCACTTTATTGGAGCCAGTTTAGTCTCCTGGACAAGCAAAAGACAAACAACAATTGCTCTATCTACTGCTGAAGCAGAATACATCTCCGCTGCTAATTGCTGCTCTCAACTCTTATGGGTAAAACAGCAACTTGAGGATTACTTTATATATGAGCATAATATATCTGTGAGGTGTGAATTGCACTGCTTATCTAAAAATCCAATTTACCATTCTAAGGCTAAGCATATTGAAATAAAACATCACTTTATAAGGGATTTATGTTCAAAAAGGTATCTTTGATATTAAGTTTGTTAAAACTGAAAATCAATGGGCTAGCATTTTCACAAAACCCTTAGCTGAAGATAGGTTTATATATATTAAAGACAAATTGAACATGAATTGCATTGTTGAATGACATACCTGATATCACATGTTTAACTTGTCTTATGTCTTTATCTAACCTGTCTATGATACCCGTCTGACCTTCCTGAGTCATAATTATTTGAACTCAACAGTTTTTGTTAAAATGGTAATTATTTATTTAATACCATTTAATAATCTGAAGCTAATCATGTACATGACAGCTTTATTTCTCGAAACCATGTTTTCATAATGTCTTAGTGGGCGCTGTAGCTTCCCACGCAACTCGTGTCATTTTAACATTAAAAATGTCTTTCTTCTCTCTCCTGCCTTTATGACTATAAAAGGCAAAAGAGTCAGAAAGCTCATTTCTTTACGCTTTCAAAAATTGTCAAAACTCTTCGTCTCCTTCTCTCTCTCTGAAACCCCCAATCTTTCAAACCCTAAAACTTCATCTCTTTTAATGGCACCCAAGAAACATCTCACCTCTGAAGAAATTGCTGCTAAATACAAATTGAGAGTTGCTGATGTTGAGAAAATCATGGCTGGAAAGGTGGTTGATCTTCAACAAATGAAGAAATGGGGAATGGATGTTACTGAGGAGTTGGAATACTCCAGGTGGACCCCCTTCTTTAGCATCAAGGAGCTGGTTCGTCCTAAGATAGTCAGAGACTTTTGGACCAATGCTATTGTTCTTACAAACCTTGTTGATGGAACCAAGACAATTCGTGCTCTTGTGCTTGACACGAACTTCTTGGTCTCCTTGAGCTCTCTGGAGATTGCCACTAACTGCCCCAGGCTAGGAGCTGGGTTTAGGTTTGAGTGAGAAGATGAGGTTGGGATTGCCAACATCAATATTGCTCTGTATAGTGTTCCAAACCCTACCAACATGCAGCCTGTCAGGATGGTTCTGAAGTGTAGGTTTATGCACAAGATGTTGCTGGAATGTGTCTTGCCAAGGAAAGGCTCAAGAGACAATGTGACTAAGATGGACAGATTTGCTCTGTATCATCTGATTCACAAGATCAAGGTGGACATCATTGATATCATCTTCAACCATTTGGAGTCCATGGTGAAGAGGACCAACATGCAGACATTTCCCTATGGAATGCTACTGACAAAACTCTTTAGCTAGGAACAAGCTGTTTGTTCCTGGAGATGAAAGCTTTGTGGATATGGCTTTCCCCATAGACAAGAAGAACTTGTCTATGATGACCATCCCAGGGATTCCTCTGGATGAGGAAGAACAAAAGGATGAAGCTGCTGAAGAGTAGAAGAAGAAGAAGAAGAAGAAGAAGAAGAAGAAGAACAACAACAACAACAACATAAGGATGGAGCTACTGAAGAAGAAAAAGAAGAAGCCAGCTGTTGCTCAGCCAAGTATGCAGACAACTGAGTCTACTGATGAATCTGAGGTTCCTATCTCAGAAAAGATATGGGAGCCTACTGGAAAGGTAGCCAGACAGGACCAGAGACCTGATATGGAGAGCCTTCAGTCTCTGCTGAGACTGAAGAGAGTGTCCAACCTATCAGGTTCAAATTGAGGAAGTTGTCTCCTAAGAGGAAGACAAAGGATGCTGAGACTGAGTCTATTAGATCAGACAAGAGAAGAAGGCTTGTGAAGACCTTTGCTGCAACCAGACAAGTGGAGTCTGCTCCAAGCAAGGAGGAAGCACCTACTCAGGGGGAGCAAGAAACAAGACACCATTGGAGGAGTCCAAGGAGAAGAAGACTCTCCTTCTGGGACCCATTCCCATGAAGAGAAGGTCAGGTTACCCTGTGCCTACTGCTGTGGTACCTACCGTAGAAGTAGAAGTGACTGTAGAAGTTCAAGCTGCAGAAATTGAAGTTGTTGCTACAACTGGTAGGATCTGTCTGTTGGGACACATACAGTTGTTTATCCAGAGATTGATCCACTCAATCCTCCTCCACCAAGGAAGAAGCTGACGATGATTGAGAATCAAGTAATTGATCCATCTTCTTCACCTGCACCATCATCCCCTTCTCATCCAGGTATCCTTACCTTACCCGTCTCTTCCCTAGGAGCCTTAACTATTGAACCCCTAGCCTATGTGTCTCCACCCTGTTCACCCATCTCTTCTCACCATACCCAAACATCTTCTTATGATGTTGTCTCTGATATGTGTCAGTATTCTGTAGTTCATAGGGATGAAAACCCTAAGGAACAAATTGGCATATCATCAAGTTTGTTTGTGTCTGACTTGCAATCCCTTATGATTGCTAGTTTTTCTAACCTGTCTGTCATCCCTCCACCTCTACCTCATGTTCTAAATCCTTGTTAGGAACTTTTCTTTTACCCCCTATTATAGTTTTCATTAGAACTATGGCTAGAAGTCATTATCCTGCCTCTGTCGTTATGTTACCCTCTCCATCTAGGTACTTCTTCATGCTTATCACAGGTTCTTCATCTTTCTTTACATAGACTCTTTGCTACCCCTACCCCCTCTGTTCCTGCTGCCACACCTCTTCCCCCTCCTAAGACAATTAGAATCACTCGTCTTTCCCTCATTGAAAGACTTTCTTTTGTTTGTTCTTTTCCTGAGACTGACTTTGTCAGAATCAAACCTTTGTCCAAACTTGCCTTTCTACCCTTCTTTTACTACAAAACTATCCAACAATGTTTCTATCCTCCTATCTCTACCCCTTTCACTGTTCCTGAAGCACCCCTTGTGCTAGCCTTACCTTGGCATCTAGACCAGTCTGATCTATTTCCTGCCTTGTCTCTGCAAGCCTCCATTGAGTTTGTGGATATCAACCGCTTCAATCAGCTGCAAGCGTTGCTAGAAGACACTAGAAGGCAATTGGAAGAAGAAAGGCGTGCTAGGCTTGTTTTAGAAGCTAAAGTAGGATCTTTGTTTTTTATTTTAAATCAGCCAGAGTAGCTGTTGTAAAACTTGCCTTGTACAAGCTAATGATGAATGAAAATTACATCTTTTTATCTTATCTTTACTGCTTTTTGCCTTTATGCTTTATGTCTTCCTTTTTGTTGATGACAAAAGGGGGA
Organism: Echinosophora koreensis; assembly: GCA_035048595.1. NCBI lineage: Eukaryota > Viridiplantae > Streptophyta > Magnoliopsida > Fabales > Fabaceae > Echinosophora > Echinosophora koreensis. The sequence continues at coordinate 859,886 of JAPCYP010000132.1, forward strand.
GAAAGTAAAGACTTAAGATGATATCAGTAAATAAAATTGAACCTGGCTACATATCTGATTAACTCGTCTTAACTGATGTACAATCTAAGTTAATGCATGCTGCTCTAATATATTGCTCTGATAATGTGCTATGTGCTTTCTCCTCTAAGTCTTTTTGATATGAACTGAACCTAAGTGCACCTGTCTGCACAACCTTTTCTGGATTAAGAAAGTTTCAACCTGTCTGAATATTTTCTGTCTTACTTGTTGATATTTTCTAAAGTTTATTAAATCATCTAATGTTAGTCATCATCAAAAAGGGGGAGATTGTTAAGTCACTAAATGTCTGATGTGCATTTGCCCTAAGTTTTGATGAAAACTAAACATTTGTTAATGATTTAATTGAACTTCATATTGGTTGCTGACCTGCCTATCTAGTGTGCATAATATTAAGTGAAAGGTTCTTTTAAACCTGTCTACCCATAGACATTCTTAATCTGTCTTGAAGATCACCTGTCTTATGAGTAAGAATCAACTTGTCTGCTGACTGGATTGTTGACTATCTGCATTAAGGATTCAACCTGTCTGTTTGAAGTTTGAAGCTCTCACTTGTCTATGATCCTTCGATAAGGAACACAAGGACAAAGAAGCCTTAAGGAGCTGTCCCCTCTAGCAGAAGTCACTAATGCTTTCTCTCTCACGAATATCAAGAAAGTCAGAAGGTCAAACTCACAAGTAACCTAGGAACTCAGAAACGGAGTGCTTCTAATATGCTTTATTCCTAGTACAACTGGGAGTTGCACGAAAAGGGAAATGTGTTCAGCAATGTACAAAAGCAACCTGCACAAATCCGACTTGGCTAATGCACAAAGCATAAAGCACTGGACTTACGTGTTAGAGTACAAACAACGTTCCTATTGCATTAATGGCTACCCAGAACGACTTTATTGCATTTAATGGAGTTCAGCTTGAAGCCAAAACTCGAAGGAATGTCTCTAATGGATTCTAAATGATTGGAGCCTATAAATACAGAAGCCATTGAAGATGAAGATAGAGAATACACTGCATTAAAGAGCCATTACTCTGAGCAAAGAATACTTGGAGTCTGCAACCTGATCAGTTATAGTGGAGAAAAGTTGGTGCTGTCAAGGACTGGAAGTAGCCCTAGTTGTTAAAGGGTGAACCAGGATAAATAACTGTGTTTAATCTCTATATCCTTATCTTTTTAGCTGCTTTGATTATTTTCATTTATCAACTAACTAAAAGGGGTTTAAGTATGAATATCAAACAAGTTTTACTCTTGCATATTTGTGTGTTTTTATGTGAAAAATTGATCAGACAGGTGACCTATCTGTGCCTTGTGAAAACACTTGTCTGAACTTAGCTTCTGTGTGCGAAAAGTTTTCAACTTCTTTCTAAAATCTAATAAACACAATTCAACCCTCTTCTCGTGTTTATAGTTGTCTATTTCAATAATATCCTGCATGCACAATTTGTACGAGCTCCTAACCGAATAGACACCACTGCTTTTGGGTCACCAAACAATAGTATCATTCTCGTTGCATTTGGCTAGAGGAACACGAAGAACAGCCTCGACAGCTTCAAGGTGCAAGATGTTGGCCAATAAGTTACGGTTCCAGTCTCTAGTACCTAGAATGAAAAGGTGCTGCACCTTGAGGTTAGATAAGTGGGGAAAAACTGGACCACACAAGCGCATAGAATCCTCATTACGAAGCCACGGATCTGACCATACACTAACAGACGAGCCATCACCAATGCACCACCTAAGACCTCCCTTAACCACCACTCGGGGGCTCCAGATACTACGCCATGTGTAGCTTGGATTATGACCAACCAAAGAATTCAAGAAATTCCCTTTCGGAAAGTGTTTGGCTTTGAAGATACGAGACAAAGTAGTGTCCGGGTTGGAGAGAAGATTCAAACCTTGTTTCCCCAGAAAGGCTAAGTTAAATCCATGGAGATTACGAAAGCCCATATCACCAAGATCTTTGGGTAAGGTGAGTTTCTCCCAAGATAACCAATGAACACCTCTCTGATTACCACCACACGAACCCCACCAAAAGGAATTAATCATTTTTTGGAGCTCATCACAAAGAGACGGTGGAATCAAGAAAATGCTCATGCAATAAGGCGGAATAGCCTATAAAGCCGACTTAATAAGAACCTCCTTTCCACCTTTCGAAAGAAATCTCCCACTCCAGGAATTAATTCTCTGCCACATACGGTCTTTGAGAAAAGAAAAGGTAGCCTTCCTTTTCCTTCCAATCATAGAGGGCTTGCTTAGATATTTTCCTGTACCAAGGCAAGCCTGAACACCAAGCAGATTAGAGAGCATGGCATAAGAATTAGGATCCATGTTTCTACTAAAAAACACTTTTGATTTATGTAAATTAATTACCTGACCAGAAGCCCTTTCATAATTAGCCAGTATATTCCTCATCATCTAAGCTTCATCAGGATTAACTTTAAAGAAAAAGAAGCTATCATCTGCAAATAATAAGTGGGCACAATAGGGGCACCTCTGCAAATTTTAACCCCATGAAAAATACCCCTAGCCTCTGCATGCCTGATCAAGGAAGAAAAACCTTCAGCACAAATAATAAAGAGATATGGAGATAGGGGATCGCCCTGACGGAGTCCCCTAACTGGAATAATAGGCCCAACAGCTTCATTGTTCATAAGAATAAAGTACCTGACCAAAGAGACACACATCATGATCCAGGTCACCCATCTATGATCAAAGCCCAAACTCAACATCATAGCTCTCAAGTAGCTCCAGTCAACTCTGTCATAAGCTTTGCTCATATCAACCTTCAGAGCTACATCCCTTTTTTAACCACGGGTCTTGCACTTCATAAAATGAATAATTTCCGAGGCAATTAGCGCATTATCCAATATGGAACGCCCTGCTATAAAAGCTGACTGCTCCGGAGAGATGCATTTATCAAGACATTTTTTCTACCTGTTTGCTAAAACCTTGGAGAGAACAAAATCCATATTGCATAAGGAGATAGGACGCCAATCTTTCATAGAAGTGGGCTTATCACCATTAGGAATAAGAACAATATTAGTCTCTTTGATATTAGGAGGTAAATAGCCCGCATCCAACCAATTACAACAAGTACTAAAAATTTCATTTCCATATAAATCCCAAAAGTGTTTGTAAAAAGCTGGGTTAAAACCATCAGGCCCAGGAGCTAAGTCAGAATGCATACTGAATAAGGCAGATTTAAATTCTTCAAATAAGAAAGGAGCCAATAGAGTAGAATTGTCCTCACTATTAATTTTTGGACTTACCAGGGACATCATTATTGATGGTTGAGAGGCTTGGGCCGAAAAGAGCTCCTTATAGTAATCACTAATAGCTCCACAAATATCCACATGATTCTCCACGAAGGTCCCCTGGTCATTAACTAAGCACTGGATTTTATTTTTTTTCTTTCTGGTTGTAGCCATAGCATGGAAGAAACTTGTGTTTTGGTCCCCTTCTCTAAGCCAATGTACCTTGGATTTGTGTTTCCAAAATTGCTCTTCTTTGACTAGTAAGGCTGTGAGTTCATTTCGGGTAGCATTAAACTCCTCCACTGAGATGGGATCACTTAACTACGCAACACCTCTAACCTCTTCTTACACCTGTCAATATCCCTTTTAAACTTAGAACGGAGGCGTTTACCCCATTGAGATAAGTCCTCACCACACAATTCCAGCCTTGTAGTAAGATCACAATTATAGGCTCTTTCCCAGCTAGTTCTCACTACCTCGTTGAGCTCGGGCTCTTGAAACCAAAAGTTTTCAAACTTGAACCTCCAAGCATTGTACTGCTTAATCTGCTCATCTAAAGAAAGACAAATGGGAGAGTGGTCAAATATAGAAGCCACAAGATTACGAAGCTTGACATTAGGGAACCAATCAAGCCACGACTCTGAGGCCATGGCTCTATCTAATCTCTCCTCAACTGCTCTGTCAGAACCACGAGATTTCCACCACGTAAATGGGTATCCCTTAATTGGAATATTAGAGAGCTCACACCTAGACACCGTCTCTCTAAAACCAGAAAGAAGCCAATTCGGGTGATCAACCCTCCAACACTTATCTTCATCAGAGAGAATATCATTGAAGTCCCCAATAATACACCACGGCATCTGGGACATATCAGCAAGATTCATCAAGAAATTCCAAGCTTCCCGCCTTCTAGTCCTTTCCGAAAAACCATAGTATCCAGTTAAGCGCCAAGGGCCTTCATCAGAGATATGGATTTCCATGTTAATATGATTCCTGGAATAATTCATAATAGAGCAAACAGTATCATTTTTCCAAAACACCACAATCCCGCCACTATGCCCCTCTCTATCCACAGTAAAGGACTGATCAAACCCAATTTGACGACAAACCTCATAAATTTTCTTTTCACGAACTAAAGTTTCAATCAAAAATAAAATATCCAGCTTGTAAGACCGGACTAGGTCTTAAGGGCAGGAACTGCTCGCTGGTGACCTAAACCACGGCAGTTCCAGCTTAGGATATTCATGGCTCCCGGCAGGCCTGGAAGCCAGAGCCTGCCGATAAAAATGATTATGGGAACCTTGAGCAGAGGTAGAACTATGACCAGTAGAAGCTGCATTCGGATCACTTGGAATTATAAAGTCACTGGAGCTATCCGTACCATGGTGTGGACATTTGCATGGGGTCCCATGCACAAGATTGGTGTGCTGAGTCAGCGTCCCAGCGTTAAAGGTCACCAAGTTATTATCCTTATCAATGTTGGAACCAAAGTATTTTTGGATTAAATAATCTCTAAGTTTTGATGTTAACAAAAAGGATTAAATTTGTATGGCAAAGTGTTAGTTAAGATCTAACATGTTTCACCAGGGTATTCGAAATTTTATAAGTTAAGGAAATCTCTAAAGAGTTCTATCCGCGTCCAACCGGGTAGACGAGCTGTTCAAAATAAATGGTATATTTAATTATGTGAATATTTTTGTATAGACGGGCTATAGAACAGTGCTTGTAGGCGAGCTCTTAACTCATGTAAGTAGACGAGCGTATGTGCCACGTCAGCAGACGCAGATCTAGGTTACTCGCCGATATATATAGAGCAAGTCCAAAGACTTGATAATAGACAAGCAGTTTTTGCCACGTCACTGGACGAGCTAAAAAGAGTTTTTAGCTATGAGTGTATAGACGAACTATGTTAAGCAGACGAGCTCCTCTTCATTGATAATCCTTGATATAATCAGAATAACTATCTCAACCACATAGAAATATTTATTTCAACTGTTTGATATTTATTTCAAGTATATGTTGGTCCTTTATGTTTGTTTTAACGGTTTTATTTTCGTGTTTCTTTGAGAGAGACATAGTACAAATGAGGTATTGCAAAAGCAAAATAGTACAATGTAAAACGACTTGTACCCTGTCAGCTTTTACGCTGGAATAGCTGGAATTTGTACAAGGAAGGCAAGGCAGTTTTTCAAGTTGCATTTGCTCAGAGGTGTGGCCGTTTTGTGCAAGAATATTGGCATATAGTACAATTCAGAATTTCCACGAGCAAGCTGAGTCACAACGGATATTATGCAATTGGTTTCTATCCCTAAATGGAAAAATTCAAAAACAACCAATGAAGAATTTGAAGAGAAGAGCAAAGTCACTATATATACAAGACCTAGTCTTTTGAAGAAACAATTTTTGCGCATACAGAATTCTTGATAAGAAAATCTCATACAAGCCCAATTCTTTTATTCTTTCAAAAGCAAAAGTCTGTAATACCTTAAGCTTGAATATTTCTATAATATTCAACTGATCTTAAACTTTCATATCCTCACACATAGTGAGTTAGAAGATCAAAAGAAACCAAATCTCTTTGTTAGAGGTGGAGCTTGAAGGGGGCTTGGTAAGAAAGGAATACTTGTAATCCTGGAGTGGTGTTGAATACTTGCTGTAATCTATTTGGAGAATGGTGGAGAAAAACCTTCAAGTAGAAGGGACTGGACGTAGCTCTTGGTTGGAAGAGAGTGAACCAGGATAAAACAACTTGTGTGAATCTTCTAATCCCTTATCTCTTCAGTTTTATTTGTTTATACTAACTGGGGGATTTGAACATGATTTTGTTAAGTTTTCAAAAGTTTGTTTTTATGTGTGTTTGCTTCTGCCTCTTTATCTTTGTGTGAGAAAACTGTTCTCGAAAAGGTTGTTTTCGAAAATTATTAACAAACACAATTCAACCCCCTTCTTGTGTTTGCTTGTGTCAACTTCAGTTGGTATCAGAGCTCAGCCTCGAAAGGGTTGAGCATCTAACAAGTGCTGAGGAAGTACGATCCAACAACCATGGATACAGAAGGACAAGCTATCAACAGACCTCCACTCTTTGATGGAACTGATTATGATTACTGGAAGAAGTGAATGATGGCCTTCTTGGATGCACAAAACTTAGACATCTGGGAACTGATTGAGAATGGCTATACTGAGCCAAGAGGTGAAAATGGAGCAGCCTTGGCTAGAGTAGATTGGAATGCAAATCAAAAGGCTAAACATCAACTTAATCTTAAAGCCAAACATTATTTGATGTGTGCCATCACCAGATCAAAACATGACAAGGTTCACAGCTGTAACATAGCAAAAGAAATATGGGATACACTGGCTCTTGCTCATGAAGGCTCATCACAAGTGAAGGAGTCAAAGATAAGCATGCTGGTTCACCAGTATGAGCTCTTTAAAATGGCTGATCATGAGACTATAGATCAGATGTTTGGAATATTTCAAACAATAACCAACAGTCTCAGATCTCTTGGAAAAATTTATGAAAATAGAGATCATATCAGAAAAATCTTGAGAAGTCTCTCCAAGCAATGGAGACCAAAGGTTATTGCCATTCAAGAAGCTAAGAATCTGAACACTCTTTCTCTGGAAGAGCTTCTCGGGTCACTAAAGGTTCATGAGCTTGAACTGAATGAAGAAGACAATTCCAGAAAAGGAAAGTCTATTGCCTTAAAGGCAAAGAAAGCCCGCTCTTCAAAAGTCCTTAAAGCTGCTGAATCTTCGGATGATGCTGAACCCTCAGACAGTGATGAAGGATCAGATGAAGATGAATTATCTTTCATCTCCAGAAAAACACATGTGGAGAAAGAAAGGTAACTTCAAAAGAAAGCAGTTCAACAAGAAGTTTTCTAAGGAGAAATCAGACTCCAAAGAAAAAGGTCCACCTCTGTGCTTTGAATGCAAGAAGCCTGGCCATTTCAAAGCTGACTACCCTGATTTGAAAGATAAAAAGAAGTTCTTCAAGAAAAAGAAGGGCTTAATGGCAACATGGGAGGACTTGGACTTATCCTCATCAGATGAGGAAAATGAAGCTGAGGAAGAGGCAAACATATGCCTCATGGCTGACACATCATCAGAGAATGAATACACCGATGATGAAGAGGTAATGGATTTTGACTCGTCCACTCTTAAAAATGCCTTTGATGAATTACTGTATGACTCATCCATACTATCTCATGAATACAAAAGTCTTAAAAAGAAATTTTCAAAATTAACAAGAGAATATGATAGAGTCTGTATTGAAAAACAAACCTTAGATCAAGAAAATGATAAACTCAGATCAGAGAATGTCAGTCTAACTAACAAACTTGAATGTGAGCCTGACAATTCTTGTGAAGTTGCAAAACTGAAACAAGATGTAACATACTTGACAGACACTCTGTCAAAATTTGTATTAGGCTCAGATAAGCTAAGTCTTATCCTAAAGTATTCTAGGTCACCATATGATAAATCTGGCCTTGGTTATGACAAAGAGAAGCATGAGGAATCTCATAAAAAGTCAACACCACTTATGCAACATAGAGCTTTAAAAGCTCCAGCTAAGTATGCCAAAGCCAAATCAGGCCCGTCCAACACCTTTTGCAAGGTATGTGGAAAAAGTGGGCATGCTACATACTGATGCATACATAATAGGCATGCTAATCATTCGTGTCCAATGAAAACTAACAAGAAAGGACCCAAGTCATTTTGGGTACCTAAGGACAAGATAATACTTGTTACAGATTTGCTTAACAACAGGAAAGAAACAAACATTTTGGTACTTGGACAGTGGGTGCTCACGTCACATGACGGGAGAAAAGTATATGTTCCAAGACCTAAGACATAAAGATGGTGGTTGGGTGATATTTGGAGGAAACCAGAAAGGGAAGATCTCTGGTATAGGTAAAATTGGTAAACATCTTTTTCCCTCAATTGATAATGTTCTTTTAGTGAATGGTTTTAAAAACATAATTTGCTGAGCATAAGTCAATTATGTGAGAGTGGATATGATGTTTCTTTTAATAAGAACATGTGTAATGTCAAGAAAAATGATGAATCAATTTTATTCACTGCTAAGAGGCAAAACAATTTGTATAAAATTGACTTGGAGGATCTATCAAATCAAAGTGTCTCATGTTTAGAGTCCATTGAAGATGAGCGATGGATTTGGCATAAAAGGTTAGGTCATGCAAGCTTAAGATTAATCTCAAAGCTAAATAAGCATAACCTCGTGAGAGGGTTACCAAACCTTAAGTTCAAATCTGATGTTCTCTGTGATGCATGTCAAAAGGGAAAACAAGTCAAAGGTTCTTTTGAATCTAAGAATGTTGTTAGTACCAAGAGACCACTAGAACTGCTACACCTTGATCTTTTTGGTCCAACAAGGACTGCGTCCATCAGTGGTAAGAAATATGGTATAGTCATTGTAGATGACTACACTAGATGGACATGGGTTATGTTCCTAGCTCACAAGGATGAGTCCTTCAAGAGAGACAACTTGGAATTATCAGAGCTAGATGAAGCTTTTGCAGATCTTGACTTAAACATCTCAGGAGAGACAACTTGAAGACCCTCCTCAACAACCAGAAACATCCACCTCTTAACAAGATAATGTTCAGAGATCTTGGAATTTCAAGAATTATCATCGACCAGATCAAATCATTGGAAATCCAAGTGATAAGCTGAGAACCAGATCAACTTTCAGAGAGCAGGAAGATACTGCACTAGTCTCTGAGTTGGAACCAAAGACAGTAGACGAGGCTCTGCTGGACAATGGCTGGATTCTAGCTATGCAATAAGAACTAAATCAGTTTGAAAGAAGTGATGTCTGGACTCTGGTACCCCTACCTAAAGATAAATCTGTTATAGGAACAAAATGAGTTTACAGAAACAAGCTTGATGAGAATGGTAAGGTTGTAAGAAACAAAGCAAGGTGCACAAGGTTATTCTCAAGAAGAAGGTATAGATTACACTGAAACCTTTGTACCTGTTGCTAGATTAGAAGCAATTAGAATTCTACTTTCTTTTGCTGCACATCACAACATAATGCTTTTTCAAATGGATGTAAAAAGTGCTTTTCTTAATGGCTTTATCAATGAAGAAGTTTATGTAATGCAACCTCCGGGTTTTTAAAGTGAAACCCAACCTGAACATGTATATAAGCTTAAGAAAGCTTTATACGGCCTAAAACAAGCCCCCAGAGCTTGGTATAATAGGCTAAGTTTATTTCTAATGAATAATGGCTTCGATAGAGGAAAGGTTGATACAACCTTGTTTAGAAAGTCAATCAAATCCAATTTTATAGTAGTACAAATTTATGTTGATGATATTATATTTGGTACTACTAATGAATCTCTGTGCAAAGAATTCTCAAAGTTAGTGCAAAAAGAATTTGAAATGAGCATGATGGGAGAACTCAAGTTCTTTATTGGACTGCAAGTTAAACAATCTATGGACAAGGTGTACATTCATCAAACCAAGTACACAAAGAAACTCCTAAAGAAGTTCAAGATGGATGATTGCAAACCAATGAATACTCCTATGCACCCCACGTCCATACTGAACAAAGATGATAAAGAGAAAAAGGTAGACCAAAAGGTATATAGAGGTATGATAGGATCTCTTCTATATCTTACTGCGTCCAGACCTGATATTATGTTCAATGTTTGTTTATGTGCTTGATTTCAATCTGATCCTAGAGAATCTCACTTGTCAGAAGTTAAGAGAATATTTAGATATTTGAAAGGTACTACTAATCTGGGTTTGTGCTTTAAGAAAAATGAAGATTACAGATTAGTTGGCTTTTGTGATGCTGACTATGCTGGAGACATAATTGAGAGAAAAAGTACCAGTGGGGGATGTCACTTCATTGGAGCTAATCTTGTCTCATGGTCAAGTAAAAGACAAAGTACCATTGCTTTATCAACTGCTGAAGCTGAGTATATTTCAGCTGCTAGTTGCTACTCACAACTTCTATGGGTCAAACACCAATTGGAGGACTACAATGTGTTTGTAAGTAGTATTCCACTTATGTGTGATAATACTGCTGCAATTAATCTATCTAAGAATCTAATACTGCATTCTAGGGCTAAGCACATAGAGATCAAACATAATTTTATAAGAGATTATGTGCAAAAAGGTGTTTTTGATATTCAATTTGTAGATACTGACCATCAATGGGCAGATATCTTTACTAAACCTCTTGCTGAGGACAGATTTATTTTTATTAGAAAACATCTTAACATGCTATATGTGGAATGATTGTGTTTTTCAGTCTTGAGAAATTCTGCTATTGATGTATGTATGCCTTACAAGCTTATTACATGATTTTAAATGCACGTCCATTGCATACCGCGTCCATTGTTTTTGTACCGCGTCCACTGCATGTCGCGTCCATGCTTATTTGTTGCTTGAACCCGTCTACACACACTTTATCTATTAACTGCATTTATTTTGTCTTAAAGACAAATTTGTTTTATTCTCTCTCTGTTGAGTCAGTATTTCCTTTTAAACCTTTTTAATTTAGGCAAAATTGCACTTTTGGTCCCTTAAGTTATTTATTTTGTTCAAATTGATCCCTTAAGTTTTTTTTGTGACAAACTAGATCCTTAAGTTAGGTTCAGGTTTCAAATTGGTCCCTTAAGTTTTTTTTGTGACAAACTAGACCCTTAAGTTATATTCGGGTGACAAATTGGTCCCTTAATTTGTCAAAGGGACCAATAAATTAGACCTTAATGTATTATTTTTATTGTCTTAAAGGACCAATTTGTCATCCGAACATAACTTAAGGGTTTAGTTTGCCACAAAAAAAACTTAAGGGACCAATTTGAAACCCGAACCTAACTTATGGGACCTATTTGTCACAAAATAAACTTAAGGGACCAATTTGAACAAAACAAATAACTTAAGGGACCAAAAGTGTAATTTTGCCTTTAATTTATTTCTAAAAGAAAAACCCCTTTGGAATTCAAAACCTTTAAAACTAAACCCTTCCCTCTGAAGAAACTTTACGTTAACCTTCGTCTTCAAACTTACTTCAACTCTCTGTTTTCTGACTTGCAAAACCCTAACCTTCTTTCTTCAACCATGGCCACCTCAACTGAAACTTTCGATGTTGAAAAATTGAATCTTGCCATTGAACATCATTTTGACTTCGGGATTCTGAAATATTACAACTTGGATGTAAGCAAGTTCATTACTGCCACTGGTTGGGACGACATGTTCATTGAAAAGGTTTCTATATACCCAGACCTGATTAGGGCTTTTTGGAGGAACCCACAAGTGACAGTCGCTGAAATTTCTGCTACAGCAGTTGGGAGAAGAATTGTGGTCTTTGAGAAGACCATCGCTGATGCAATAAACTGCCCCTCAAGAAGGAGAGGTTATCACTGATACTTGGGAGAAGGACCTTGGTGGTTCTGAAGTTATAGCTGCCTTGTTAATGAGACAAGACACTGTAAGAAAACACTCATGGAAATCTGTAGAGATGAAGGATGATATTCGTATTCTTCATCACATGTTGAATAAGGTGATTCTGCATAAAGTGGGGTCAAAGGACAATCTTTCTGCCCTACACAAATTTTGCCTCTGCCATCTGATCACAGAGACAAAAATCAATCTTCCAAGAATCCTTTATGGAAGATTCAGAGATGCAGTAGTCACAAGGAAGAAGATTTCAGGAATTCCTTACTGCCACTTATTATAAAAAAACTTTCAAGTCTCAGAAGCTGCATGATTTTATATCTTCCAAGCCAACTGAGGAGCAAGAAAGAATTCTGACACAGAAGTGCATGTCAACTGCTATTTTTGGCAAGATGAACATTGCCAACATGAATTTAAGCACTTATGCTGTCATTGCCCTAGCCAAACAATAAGAAATGCTCAAGGTTAAAGAGGAACAAATTGAGCAAAACAATGCTGAGGTTCTAGGAATGAAGAGAACATATAGGAGGAAGACTGTAACTGTTAGGACAAGAGCTCCTAAAAATCCTGCAGCTGACATTGTTATAAGGGAACCTATTGTAGAGGTTCCTCAACCCACAAAAGCTCAGAAAAGGACAAGAAAATTGATCCTATCTCACAATGAGGATGATGATGAAGATGATGAGGACAGAGTTCCTATCAGTACTATCCTCAAGAAACAAAAAGATGTTAGTGCTGCTATTCCAACTAGAAGACAACAACCTCAAAGAAGAGTCAAGACTGCCATGGCTACTGAGGTAACTCTTCCTGCTAATGATCCTGTTCAATTAGTAGTAGATGCCTTAGTTTCTAGCTTAGAGGATAGAATGGACATAGTCTCTGCAGCAGATGTGCCTCAACCAATTAATATTGATGATGTTTATGTACCTTCACCACCCTCACCACAACAATCACAAATAGCCTCACCACAACAACCACAATTTCCACCTTTGATCGCTGAGGATGATCCCTGGTTTAACCAACCAGATGATGGCATTGTCCTTGGTGCCCCTTTCCCAAAAATGAAAAAGATACCTTTTCCATACACTCCTCCTTCTGAACTGTATGATGGCATGTCTGAATCTCTTGCCAAAGTTAAGAGGGACTGGAGAATTCTTTACCATACTCATGAACCACAACCAGTTTCAACCAAACCCTGGTATCCCCTGCTTGAATATGAGTATGAACCTGAAATATTTGTAAAACCTTGGTACAAACCACACCCTGACATTCCCAAAGGCACTCCTCCATCCAAAATGTTCAACAGACGTGGACCCCTTGTCACTCACCTTCCACAAAACAAATTTCCACCCAGAAAAATCTATCCAAACCTTGTAAAATACCCTCCCTTCAAACCCGTCACTGATGGTGTAGAGAGGCACATAATAACTGACTGGTCTAAGGATCCAGCTAAGAAAAACCTGCAAAATGTCATATACAAAAGGTCTAGATCCTACAGACATATTCCTCTCATCATGGATAACAAAACAAAGTGGAAGTCCTTCGTCCATCCAAGAGAATATGGCAAAGCAGCAGACATCATTGATCATATCATGTATGCCATGCTGAAATCAGAATTGGAGCTCTTCAGGGTTGTAAGAGCTGCCAACTTTGTACCCCTAACTTGGTTGAATGATACCTTGAAGAAAACCAAGATTGGAGTCCAGCCTCGAATGATATGTCCAAGACTGCCCATGATAGATCTCAACAAGGACAAGGACAGGAAGAAGGAAAGGTTCACTGGAAAAATGCCCTTCCTAGAGTCCTGCATGATCAAGCCTGATGATGTTAAGGACATAGATCAAAACATCATAAACTACTGGCTGGCACAACCTATTGAGGATGTTAGAGAAGATGTGGTTGTTGATATCTGGAGAAAACATATTGTGAAATGCACAGCAGAAGCATTTACATCTGGCTTATCCTCAGAACAGAAAAATTTCATTCCTAAGGTGAGAGGCAAGTGTGGTCTGTCAAACTTCATACATTTCATCTATAAGGAGATCCTAGGTGTTCCTACTATTAGTCCAATATATGTAGAAGATCAAGTCCTCTGGGCTAAAGAGCTGCCCCCACCCGTTCTGCAAATTACTGACTCTCCTCCACCTTCACCACCTTCTGAGCACACTGAAGAAGAAATAATTGTTGAAGACTCTGGTATGGAGATTGACTCTGCTGCACCAGTCAATGCTAATGAGGAAGTTGCTGAATCTGACTCCAGACCAAGCACTTTTGGAAAGTCATCATCTCAACCATTAGCTATCACTGTCATTCATCCAGAGAAACCTCAGACTTCAAGAGCTCTTGACACACTGCCAAGTCAAGCTCATGCTCAGGAAAGTGCTGAAAGCTCAAGACCAACACTTTCACTGCCTCCAAACTTTGAAGAAATTATTGGCAAAATTGTAGAAGAGAGAGTGAAAGTTGAGGTCAAAGAGCAAGTCAGGGAACAAGTTGCAGAAGCCCTAGCTCCCACTAATGTGATGATGAACCAGATGATGAGCATAATGCTAAGCTTCCAACAAAGCCAGAATCTGCCAACACAAGTCCCTACCCCTCCACCTAATCCTAATCCAAATCCACCTCCTCCACCTCCTCCATCTTCTTAATTTTTTTTTTTCCTGACAATGATGGTCCACTTTCTTTACCTTTTTGTCTGATGACAAAAAAGGGGAGAAATGGAGTGAGAATTAAATTTTATATATATGAAAGTCAGTTTTTGAAAATCATTCTTTTGTCTGCATATGCATGTGTGTTACTTGTCTTATATGATTGCGTAATTATTTAATTGCTCTGATGCTATCTTTTGTCTGATAAGTAGCTCTACTGATATGATAAGTAATATGTGATATATGCTTATATGATTCTTTGTTCATATCTTACTCTAATATTCGATTCATGTTAAGATTGAATGCTTTGTCTTAGGGGGAGCTTTGTAAGCTCTCTTAGACTTTGCACACTCAAATTTAATTAGTTTTTGTCATCATCAAAAAGGGGGAGATTGTTGGAACTAAAGTATTTTTGGATTAAATAATCTCTAAGTTTTGATGTTAACAAAAAGGATTAAATTTGTATGGCAAAGTGTTAGTTAAGATCGAACATGTTTCATCTAGTCTTACAGGGTATTCAAAATTTTATAAGTTAAGGAAATTTCTAAAGAGTTCTATCCATGTCCAACCGGGTAGACGAGCCGTTCAAAATAAATGGTATATTTAATTATGTGAATTTTTTTGTATAGGCGGGCTATAGAACAGTGCTTGTAGACGAGCTCTTAACTCATGTAAATAGACGAGCGTATGTGCCATGTCAGCAGACGCAGATCTAAGTTACTCACCGATATATATAGCAAGTCCAAAGACTTGATAATAGACGAGCAGTTTTTGCCACGTCACTGCACGAGCTAAAAAGAGTTTTTAGCTATGAGCGCATAGACGCACTATGTTAAGCAGACGAGCTCCTCTTCATTGATAATCCTTGATATAATCAGAATAACTATCTCGACCACATAGAAATATTTATTTCAACTGTTTGATATTTATTTCAAGTATATGTTGGTCCTTTATATTTGTTTTAACGGTTTTATTGTCGTGTTTCTTTGAGAGAGACATAGTACAAATGAGGTATTGCAAAAGCAAAATAGTACAATGCAAAACGACTTGTACCCTGTCACCTTTTTCGCTGGAATTTGTACAAGGAAGGCAAGACAGCTTTTCAAGTTGCATTTGCTCAGAGGTGTGCCCGTTTTGTGCAAGAATATTGGCATATAGTACAATTCAGAATTTCCACGAGCAAGCTGAGTCACAACGGATATTATGCAATTGGTTTCTATCCCTAAACGAAAAAATTCAAAAACAACCGTTGAAGAATTTGAAGAGAAGAGCAAAGTCACTATATATACAAGACCTAGTCTTGTGAAGAAACAACTTTTGCGCATACAGAATTCTTGGTAAGAAAATCTCATACAAGCTCAATTCTTTTATTCTTTCAAAAGCAAAAGTCCGTAATACCTTAAGCTTGAATATTCTATAATATTCAACTGATCTTAAACTTTCATATCCTCACACATAGTGAGTTAGAAGATCAAAAGAAACCAAATCTCTTTGTTAGAGGTAGAGCCTGAAGAGGCTTGGTAAGAAAGGAATATTTGTAAGCCTGGAGAGGTGTTGAATACTTGCTGTAATCTATTTGGAGAATGGTGGAGAAAACCTTCAAGTAGAAGGGACTGGACGTAGCTCTTGGTTGGAAGAGAATGAGCCAAGATAAAACAACTTGTGTGAATCTTTTAATCCCTTATCTCTTCAGTTTTATTTGTTTATACTAACTGTGGGGATTTGAACTTGATTTTGTTAAGTTTTCAAAAGTTTATTTTTCTGTGTGTTTGCTTCTGCCTCTTTATCTTTGTGTGAGAAAACTGTTCTAGAAAAGGTTGTTTTCAAAAATTATTAACAAACACAATTCAACCCCCCTTCTTGTGTTTGCCTGTGTCAACTTCAATCAAGCTCATGTATGCTAGGCGCATTCTTCGAAACAGTATTTAAATGACTTATCCCAAAGGGCCCTTGATTAGCAAAAACTGAGATATTCCTCGATATCAATCCCTGAGAAGTAGGAGACATATCCGTTAGGCCTTTATAATGAATAACGCTTCCTTTATTTATGCCATCTTGATCGCGTAAATCATTGGGAAAATAAATGCTGCCATCTGTACTATCCCGAGAATCTCGATTAGGGTTAGTATGGGCACCAACATTCACACCCTGCGTCGCACCGCCTTGCCCCCTCAACCACCTACTGCCGCCAGCATTTTTCTGCCACCCTAAGTCAGCCGGAAGCTCTATCCCCCATCCTCTGTGTCCATCGTCTGGCCCCATCGTAAAACGAAGGTCACAACAACTTCTCACTGTGACCTAACATGCCACAGATAAAGCAGAATATGCCCAATCTTTCGTATTTGAAAGTAACAGTATTCCATTCTCCCCTTTTGCAAACAAATAGAAACGTTATAATAAAATGCATGAACTATTTAGCTTCTAATATATCTTATTTGACATATAAATCTGGCATTACCTTCGAGGTAGAGGCAACCATTTCGCTTTCAGTTAGATGTATATTGAAACTTAAGATGCATTATAGCTTAGTGAAGGATGAACCTTGCTCCAATGAAATCACATTGTTCAAAACGATACATTTACATATAAAAAAAGTGGTGAGATATTTTGTTTGTTTATTTTTGTCTAGTTTATAGGTTGTTTTCTTTGAGATAAGTCTTATTAGGGCTTTATTCATTACATGAAAAACATTATTTAGCGCATTTGCCTAAAAATACTTTTAAAGGTTTGTCTAATTGAGAGTATGGTGAAATCTAAGGTGAAGTGTGTTAGTTTCCCCTTCATCAGTGAAGCCATGGTTTTTGGGTCATTTCCATTTTTTTTTGTTATTTTTTAAATATTTTATTACTTTGTAAATGTCATTCCTACCCCTTTCCTCCTCACCACCCCCAATTGTTAGGATCTCATCCTTCCATCGTTGGAAGCACAAACCACCGCCCTAGCAGAAGACAGATCCACCTTGACGGAGAAAAGCTCCAAACACAAACACAATGGTTGGAGCCGCCATACATAGTCGCCCCGAGGTTGCAACCACCTCAACCATCCATCCATCCTGCATCACCCAACTAGTTACCCATCAAACGCCACTGGTAATCCAACTTCATCTTCACGATTTCATCATTTAATGTTTCTCTGTTCGTGACTGAGAGTAGAGAAGCAGCTCCTCCTTCGCTGCTCCCTCTGATTCCTTTGTTCCCTAGAACCTTCGCTGTCTGACCATGGCTGCATCCGGATCAGGTGGAGGTTGAATGATTCTTTTGATTCACCTTCAATATTATCTTCATCATATCAGAGACCCATTTGATTCTTTGGCGATATTGTCATTTTCCCGTCGATGGAGCAGTTTTTCCGGTATCGGTGGCAGTAGATGAAGGTGGATACAGATTTGTGGTGGTGCTACGGGCTGTCGCGACCGAAATGGCAGCGGGGACGGCGAAAGAAATAGTTTTTGAAAAAAAGCAGAGGACTCAGCAACCAAGATTTAGTTCGGGAGCCGATTGTGCATAGGGAAGGGTCCACAACACCCCTAATACACCCGTTAAAAAAAACGGTTACCCTTAATTGTGCAAATAATAAATAAATTCTAAAATATTATTTTACCTCATTTAATAAATATTAAGGTAATTTTTTTAAGAAGGACAAACCAAATTAAACAAAGAGGAAAACAAATACTTGCCTGATTACCTTGATGCCTTCCAATGATTAACTTTTGAATGGAGAGTGAAATGAAAAAAGGTGATAAGAAATAACAAATCAAAATGAAAAAAAAGGCAAAACAAAACAAAAGATTTCACCAAGCATTAACCACTCAATATCCACACCACCCTTCGAATACCAGCTTTTCTACCCTCTTCGTGTTTTATAAAATAATCACCAAGAATCATGATTTTTTTTAATGATTAACTAACAGCTAAATGTACGAATGGCGTTAATCAAATCAAGTATTAAGAATGAATATCAATGTACCATTTGCACCATCATCTCATGGTTCAGCACTTTCATATACATATAAACAAAACATCTATCCTCAGTTAATTTGTTATAGAGCCATAAACACACAAGAATATTTAAACTCTCTTCACAGGATTAGTAGAAAGAATAATGTGGTTTCAAATTTCATTTGAGTCAAATATGATGATCATTCTAAGACATATCATTTAAAACACTTTATATTCCTGAAAAATGAGTTAACATAAGCTTTATGTCAAACACATGGCCTGCAAGCAACAAAGTTCAGGAACTGATATGGATAATGACAGATTTGCATCAAAGGGAGAACATAATCCATATTAAAAATTCAGCTTACACTTTTCATATGTATTCATACAGAAGTAGTAGGAAAGATGAGAGAGAAAGTAAGAGAGAGAAACTCTGAGAGGGGTTGGGGTTCTGATCGTGGGAAGCGCTGGGAGAAAGGAAACTACTTCAACTACAACAGTTCAACATCGTATTACTTCACCAATTTCCCGGAGAACTTGACTGAGAAGGACTTTTGGAGGGTGTTTCCCAAATGGGGGAGGGTGATAGACATTTTCATCCCACCAAAAAGGAATAAGTTCGGAAATAAATTTGGATTCGTCAGGTTCTTAGACCTACAAGAACCAAGGGCTCTAGAAGAGAAACTTGATTCTCTGTGGTTAGGATCGTACAAACTGAGGGTGAATATTCCTTTTTTTTAGCGCACGAATGGAGAGGGAGCATTGAATAAGAAAGAAACATTAAATGTTAGAAATAACAAAACCAAAGTAAACGTTCTGAAGGAGGGGACGAGTTATGCAAGGGCGGTGGTCGGTGGACGAGATAATGGGCATATAAGCAGGAATGCAAGCCGTACTACAAACTTTAATGATGGAAGACAGAAATTCAGAGGCAACCGGTTTTCTGGTATGGAGTTTAATGTGAGCGAAGAAAATATGGCCTGGCTGAAGGCTTGTTTTGTGGGTTATACACGTGATCCAGAAGGCATTAACTGCATGAGGAAGAAATTCCTTTTGGAATCATCTTTATCGGTAACATTAACACTCATGGGGGGGAATGCGGTCTTGATTTAGGTTCTAGAAGGTTTGAAGTTTGAAGAGGAACTACAGAGGGATGAAAAAGAATTCTCTAGATGGTTTAGAGAGATCTCACATTGGGACACTAGTGTAATACCAAAATCAAGGTCTATTTGGTTGAAGATACTGGGTGTCCTAGCACACGTTTGGAATGATGATTTCTTGAAACAAGTTACCCAGCTCACTGGACTTTTCATCTCAACAGATGATTCTACAAAAGACAAGGCCAGATTGGATTTTGCTAGGGTTCTAATCACGACTTCAGTTCCAGAAATTATAAATAGGGTGGTGGAGGTTAAAATCAACGGAATCACTTATTCCATCCAAATGTTGGAGGAATCATTCGGAGACAACATGAGCAGGTTCATTACAGACTGGAAATATCAGAACTCAGAGGGGCTATCATCAGAAGAGGAGGACTCGATGGCGGACAGTGTGTTAATGGTGCCGGAATCAGAGCTGATGCCGGAATGCAGGGACAATGACTTGACGCGATTACACAAGGAACTTTCAAACTCAAACTTCGGTAAGGGCTCGGTTTCCGAGGAAAATCATTCTGCAGATTGCAAGAAGGGGGATGTCAGTCGCAAGGCTCAAGGTGACAATGGTGAGGCTCATGGTACTGAACTAGTACAGTCTTCTGCGAACTACAATATAGACAGTTAGTAGGATTGGACGAGGGTGAGCACGGAAGTAGTACTCTATCTGCTACCCAAAAGGCAGGGAAAGTGGTCGAATGTCCAGCAGAAGTGTCTCTTGAATTGGGTCTGAGACCAAGCAAGACTTTGGCTGATTGTTTGGTTAGAAATAAGGTAAAGGAATTAGGGAGAGAAGGATTGGGCCAACTAGAGGTCCTCTTAAGCCCAAACCACATCGCGTACGGTAATGGGCCAAGTCTGGTCGCAAGAGACACTTATGTGGAGGGGAGGCGTGTACCATTGGGTGTTGGGCTGGAGGACATCAACCTATCTCTAGTTGAAACTAGCCTGAAGCCCAATAGCTTAAAGGGGGTAACATTTGGGGAGGAGGAAACAATAGTGGAGGATTCAATAACCACTGATAGTCAAAATAATGTGGGTTTTATTGGGAGGGTTTTCCAGAAATTAAAACCAACAGTGGGGAAAGAAAAGGTGGAAACGAGTTTTACAGGGAGACACAAGAGGAGAGCGAAGTCACTTATGGAGGTTTTATTGCCATGTGAAAACAAAGAAATTGGAACAGTGGGGGAGGATGAAGGAGCTAATGAAACAGATGTATCTTTCCAAGCAGTGAGTTATTGAGAAGAGAGGCAATTGCTGATGGAAAGAAGCCAATAAGCAACCACTCGGTTCCATCTCAGGTGAGTGATCCCATTTCAGACTCACAAACTACAAACATCAACCGAGCCACTATCAGAGCAGAGGCTTATAGAGAAGCAAATGAAATCTGGGATTTGGGCAAAGCGATTGGTCTTATAGTGAAACAACACGATGATGTTATTATTTAGCGACTAGTGGAATTGGAAGAGAGAGACAGAGCAAAGCAAAGCAAAGAATGCAACCAGGGTAGAGGCAGGAGCGAGCAAGGTTACCTAATGCGAATGGCCTCATACAACATTAGGGGGTTAGGGGGAGAATAAAAAGAAGAGCTATCAGGAATCTAATAAAGGAAGAAAAGCTAGATTTTTTGAGTATACAAGAAACTAAGATGGAGGAAGTAGACACGCTTTTATCAATCACTGTGGGGTGGAGCAGACTTTTGTTGGTGTTTCAAGAAACCCACAGGTAATTCTGGAGGCTTAATCTGTATCTGGAATTTAAATAGCTTTGTTTTATTGGATCATTTTGAAGGCAATGGTTATCTGGGAGTTAGAGGCTTTTGGGGCAGCAACCAAGTTCCATGCTTAATCATCAATATATATTCTCCTTGCAACCTGAATGACAAGTGGGTATTATAGGAAGATTTAAGGTGCCTGAGAGCTGATAATTTAACTTTGGCATGGTGTATAATGGGTGATTTCAACGCTGTGAGATGTCCAAGTGAAAGGTTTGGCAGTTCAGCTGGGTTAGTGTCTTAGGAGATAGAAGATTTTGATGAATTCATAGAGGATATAGGCTTGATTGACGTACCTCTAATTGGTAGAAAGTACACTTGGCATAGAGCGAATGGAACCAGTTCGAGCAGACTAGACAGATTCTTACTTTCCGAAGAGTGGATTTCACTTTGGGAAGGATTGTCACAATGGGGATTGAAAAGATCTGTATCAGATCATTGTCCCATTGTGTTGAAAGTTTCTACAACCAATTGGGGACCTAAGCCTTTCAGAGTAATGAACTGCTGGTTTGATCACAAGGATTTCGAAAAATTCTTTTCAGAGAAGTGGAAGGCAGTAAGGGTCAATGGTTCGGGATCTTTTATTCTAAAAGAAAGGCTTAAGAGCTTAAAAGGTGAGATGAGATCTTGGAACAAAGAATATTTTGGCAAGATAGAAGATAATATTTTCAATGTTGTGGAGGAGATTAAGTTACTGGATGATAAGATAGAGAGGGATGAACTTGAGGAGGGTGACATTTTGAAGAGGTCACAATTATTTGAATCCTTCTGGAAGCTATCCAAAATGCAAGAGGCTATTTTGTACCAAAAATCAAGAATAAGTTGGCTAAGGTTTGGTGACTCCAACTCATCATATTGTCATGCTTGTGTAAAAAAAAGGAACAGGGAGAATGCTATTCATGGTTTGTGGCTTCAAGGCAATTGGGTGGATGATCCAGCTCTGTTAAAAGAAGGGGTATCAAATCATTTTGAATGAAACTTCACACAAGAGGGGTGGTTGAGGCCAACTCTAGATGGGATAAATTTCAGAAGTGGATAATGCTAGACTCATTGCGGTGTTCACAAGGGAAGAAATCAAATGTGCAGTTTGGGGTTGTCATGGTAACAAGAGCCCGGGACCCGATGACTACAATTTTAATCTCTTGAAGAAATTCTGGAATGTGGTGGGGGATGATATTTGCAATATGGTGGGGGATTTTCATGGTAATGAAAGAATAGTAAGAGGTGGGAATGCTTCATTTGTGGTATTGGTTCCGAAAAAAGACAACCCAATAGGCCTAAATGACTATAGGACGATTTCCTTGGTTGGATGTATGTATAAAGTGCTATCAAAACTTCTTGCTGAGAGGTTGGGTAAGGTCATGGAATCAGTGATATCAGTTAATCAAACGGCTTTCCTGAAAGGTAGAAATATTTTGGATGGAGTGGTGATCCTAAACGAAATCTTGGAATATGCAAAAAAAAAAGAAAGGAATCCATGCATGATCTTCAAGGTAGACTTTGAAAAGGCGTATGACTCGGTTAGCTGGGAATTCTTGGATTATATGTTTATAAGAATGGGCTTTTATAGAAAATCATGGATTAGAGTGTGTTTGCAGTCGGCTTCATTCTCGGTTTTGGTTAATGGTAGCCCAACTAGAGAGTTTCGAATGTCTAGAGGAATTCGCCAAGGAGACCTGATGACGCCGTTCCTATTTCTTATAGTGGCGGAAGGCCTTAGTGGTCTGATTAGAAGTGCGGGGGGAAAAACATCTTCAAAGAGTATGTTATTTTGGGAGGTGGGCGAGAGGTTGGGATTTCACATATTCAGTATGCAGATGACACTATCCTGGTTGGTGAGGCGTCTAATTCCAACATTAAGGCAATAAAATGCATTCTAAGAAACTATGAATTGGTTTCAGGACTTAAAGTGAATTTTCACAAAAGTGGGTTACTTGGAATCAAACAGACCCCAGGGTTCGTAGAAGGTGCCTCTCACATCCTTAATTACAAAGTTGGCAATCTACCGTTTAAATTCCTGGGCATTTTGATAGGAGCAAACCAGAAGAGATTCAATACTTGGATCCCTTTGATAAACTCATTAAAGGCTAGGCTTCTTGGTTGGAGGAACAGGTACCTATCTTTTGGAGGGAGAGTGATATTGTTAAATGCAGTTTTATCAAGTCTTCCGGTGTACTACCTTTCTTTCCATAAGGCGCCAAAAAAGGTAATCAATAAAATTATACAATTACAAAGAAGGTTCCTTTGGGGTGGGAGTGAGGAGTGTAGGAAAATATGTTGGGTAAAATGGGAGGTTGTGTGCAAAAAAAGAGTGGAGGGTGGTCTTGGGGTTAGGGATATTAATGCTTTTAATGTAGCTTTGTTGGGACAATGGAGATGGCGCTTTTTCACTGAGCAAACTTCTTTATGGTCCAATGTTCTTAGAGTTAGATACAGAGTCCCTTCATCTTGGAGGACTCCTTGGGCTGAAAAAACAATGGGGGTGGGCCGGTGTCTAATTGATGGAGAGATTTAGGGTGTCTACAGAGGGAGGATTCCACTAGACCAGGGTGGTTATCTGCAAGTGTGAAAAGGAAATTGGGTAGAGGCAATTGCACTAGTTTTTGGATAGAACATTGGACAGGTGAAGCTCCTTTATCAGTTAAATACCTTAGGCTTTACAACATATCTACAGCAAAGGAGGCAATGGTGTCTGACATGGGGGTTTGGAGGGAAGGAAATTGGTGTTGGAATTTTTTATGGAGAAGAAGACTGTTCACTTGGGAGGAAGAATTAGTAGAAAATCTGAAATCTGAACTTGCAGGCATCCAAATAGGGGTTGAAGCTAGTGATGCTTGGTGCTGGTTAGGAAAGTCTAACTCCACTTATTTAGTTAGAGAAGCATATTATAAGCTAACTGATTCAGGAGTGGCAGAATCGGATCCTACCTTTAGAGTCTTGTGGGACACAAAAGCTCCTCTCAAGGTAACAACTTTATGCTGGAGAGCCATTTTAGACAGAGTGCCATCTGTAGTAAATCTTCAAAGAAGAGGGATTGCCTTCCAAAATGGTGATACCACATGTAAATTCTGCAACTCAGAGATAGAGACTTCTGCACATTTGTTTATGCTCTGTAGATTTTCCTTTCAAGTGTGGATGCATGTTTACAATTGGTTAGGAGTGGATACGGTGTTAAATGGCAACTTGAAAGATTTACTTATGCAACATGTTGGTTTATTACCATTTAATGCTCCAAACAAAACTTGGAGACTGTTCTGGTTTGCGTCAATTTGGTCTTTGTGGCTGCATCGGAATGATTTGGTGTTCAAACAAGGTGCTGTGAACTTTGACAAGGTGGTGGATTTGATCAAAATTAGAGTTTGGTCATGGTCTAATGCTAAGGTTAATAATGGCGGCTACTCATGTGGACTGGTGTACTAACCCTTTGCCATGTTTAAGAGCAGCAGCATGATTAATAGTGGTTAGCTGGAATCCAAGTCTGCTCAGGTGCTGTCCGAATTTCTATTGTAGTAGATTTACTCTCTGCTTTTCTGCTGCATTTGAATCAAATTGTTTTTACCGGAATGATTCATTTTGGTAGTTGGCGGTCTTGGCTTTGTGTGTGGGGCTGGTGTATTTGTTATGGGGGTATTTATGTAGGGATTTGACAGAATGTATATTTCAACCTCTTAGCCGTTTTGTGTGCTATTGGTTGTACATCTACCTTCTGTTTCCTGGGTCATTTGTAAGTTTATTTCTTTCTCTTTGTATTTGGGTTTGAGTACCCGTTG
Organism: Echinosophora koreensis; assembly: GCA_035048595.1. Taxonomy (NCBI): domain Eukaryota; kingdom Viridiplantae; phylum Streptophyta; class Magnoliopsida; order Fabales; family Fabaceae; genus Echinosophora; species Echinosophora koreensis. The sequence continues at coordinate 884,885 of JAPCYP010000132.1, forward strand.
TGCTCAAAGTTTTATACTATCTCTTTGCTTATCAAAAAAATATGTATTCATACAAAACACAAAAAAAAAAAAAAATAGTTGGGGCAATACTCACAATTTTGATCAAACCAGAAAAAGAAACAGAAATAAATTCTATGCTTGTTTGTGCTCTTGAACTCTAACACATCCTCTCTATGTATGAGTCTGTCCACTCCTATCTCTCTCTCTATTTTCTACGTTTTTGCTTCTCCTCTCTCAGAATATTTTTCTGCTCTCTTCCTTCTGAGTATTTTCGTCCCCTTCTTCTATTCTGGTCATGGGTTTTTGTAGACCCTGAATCCGTGGCTGCCAAAATCTTCATGATGCTGGTGCGAGATTTTCGAAATTGCTATTCAATGAGTGCGAATCTGGACCCGGAAACCATGGTCATTTTCTGCAAAAATATGCAAATAAAATCAGAGATTCACCATCAGTTTTTGATTTAGAGGCAAAGAAGGAAAGGTATGATACTAACCTAAAGAAAATCAGGATCTCCTATTGAAGGCAGAAAAGGAAAGTGTTCCTGCCAAAATCCATCTTTACCGGAATCTAGTCGGAATGGGTAACCTATATTTCTAATAATGAATACTAAGGGTTTTTTTAGAATATAACTTGATAGAATGTGGTACCCTATTCCTACGTATCCCAAGTGGGAATCAAAGTTAACATAGTTCTCTCAGAAATAATATGTGTCCTCCCTCTTGGGGGAGGTCTTGTATTTATAGTGTTCTTTGTAACTAAATCATTTATCTTGATAAGCCCTTTTATCTATTTTGATAGGCCTTATCTAATATTGATCGATATCTTCATTGATATGATAAGATATTATTACGTTGATCTCGGATAATTATTATCTGTTAGGTATTTCTTATCATATATCTGTTTATTTCTATCTTGATAAGCTTATGTCCCATTATTTGCGGATATTATTCTTATTCTATTCAACCAACCCAAAACTCATCTACTGGTTTTCCATGTATGATCATTGAGACACCCCGTTGTGCCCCGTTGTGCCATTAAATTAAAACTTCCTTAATCACGTTCTTAACGTTAAACGTATAACCCGAAAATACGAAGATATTAAAAAATTAATTATAAAACATCCAACTCTTGAAAATAATCCATCACACCAAAGACATAACGCAAATACACCACATAAGTCTATCCATCATAGTACAAAACACTGTCTAGGGTATCCTATCAGTAGGATCCCTTACAGGTACATACTTAAACCAACTGTTATAATAAGCGAAAAATAAAACGTATCACAAGACGCATTGGCCATAAACACTAAACTCGATCGCTAGAATCCACAGCTCGTCCTCCCGTATCCAGTTCATACGAAGTTCCCTCTAATTCCTCAGCAACTGGTTCCTCCATAGAGTCTTCTCATGGAATAAGATAAACATACACAATACACAATATACAAAAGTAGGGAGATAAGAAACAATTCTATCATCATAAGCGGAAATGGAATACATAACATATAAATAATAACAGTCAAAGACATGCATCACACATAAGTAACAATCATACTTAAATTATGATACCATCCTCTACCCTTTATCTCATGCAACTAAACCTTTATGCTGACTTGGCCATCTCTATTCCTGTCATGTTAGCCAGTAGTCCAGAACGGTCCGGTGTCAATAACTCGGTATGGTACTTCTATCTTTCGATAGGATAGAAATCAGTATGGTACTTCTATCTTTCGATAGGTTAGATCAGATCAACGCGTCCAGGACTAAAAGAGTATTATGATAGTCTACCTCGGCATCAACATCCGTAGGGAACTCACCCGCAATATCCGGTATCCATAATAGGATATCCTGACCTCGTGTTTTCCACTCACACGACTGTGAATAACAATGCATCTATATGAATCTCACTAACTCGCATCGGTTACAACCTAGTGCCTCAACCTTCCATCACAGTCTCAACACACAGTTTATGTCACATCTCATCTATAAAATAATTTAATTAGGCTAGGGCATCTCTAAGTCACATTCATCCTCTCACCCACATGTATATCTCCCGAACAACATATATCATTGCCTAAATGTCAACTAAGCATAAATCAACATATATTGTAGATTACTAGACAAAGCATATTATGCACAGTAAAATAATAATAAATATTCAGATATCACGAAACATCACATAAAGCAGTTTACCACAACCAGCAAATCACAAACAGTTCAACAGTGATAAAATCAGGCATCCTCGAATATTATAAAATTATCCTAACGGTGATAAACCTACAATCCCCAAATCATCATTGGTACTACGGGGTAGTTTCCAATGTGGTTTTGGTATTGTCGATTAATCGACCTCTAGTAGGGTTTAGGTCGCCTTACACCATTATTATAAATTGTATCCTACTTATCCGTTCCGACAACAAGATATTTCTTTCTCCCACCTTATCGACGTGTGCGCTTTCCCGTACTAGCTCTGAATGCATCCATGCTACTGTCACGAACCTCGGCACAATTTCCAACCACTTCCACAAATCTGCCACCATCCATACTCACACATCCACCGTTCCGTTTTCCGTCCCGATTACATGTACGAGTATCACAAATTGTCGGAAAACACAAAAATACCAACCGAATCAACAATTGGGTTCCAATCAATAAATCTATTTAAATCAAGAGACAAAATTGATGGAAAAACTTAATAGAACCGTAGGCTGGACTTAGGGATAGTTGGATTCAAAAGTGAGCTCAAGAATCCTAAGGAAAAGCTACCAAAACAGAGCTACTATTCGAGCTCCATATCGCTAGCCACAGACCTTTAATTACAAAAATGAATGGTGATAATGAATAAATATCTTTATTAAACATTCTCACAAAGTTTCAGCCCGATCCAACGGTTAACGAATCTCAGATGATCGTTTTATGGTTGCAGGTTAGGTGGTATCCGGGTTAAGTTTCTCACCCTTTAAGTCCACTGTCCAAACTGAATATCTCATACTTTGGAGGTTTGTTTGCAATTCTGACTGTTGGATATGAAGATCCACTGGTCTTGAACCTTCTTATGAAATTGGAGAACGATCCAACAGTTGAAAAGTGTTTGATGACTATCTCACTGTGACTGCTCCAACTAATGTTCAAAGCTTCAAACAATGGCTTCTTGTAACAATTGATGGTTCTCTCTCAATTCTTCTCCTCTAATCCGAAATAGTGGATGATACAAAGAGCTAAGGTGATGAGGAAGAGGATCCTCACCTTGGAATGAAGGAAAAAATGATCCAAGATGCAAGCTTTGAACTAATGTAGTCTCAAGTTTTTGAGAGAAATGACTTAGAGAATTTGATGAAATGAAGGAATGAATTGCATCAAGTGATGAAGTGGAGAGGGCTGCACGAAATTGGCTAAGTGTGGGGGTGTTACAGCCAAGTAAATTGAGTGATTGATGGGAGAAGATGTGTCCTTGGGACAAGGAAGGAAAATCATGAAAGCTTGGGGGCATTTTGGTTTTTTCACCTTCAGAATATCTAGATATTTAGGAAGTCGTCATAAATTCTTGGTGAGTCATGGTGGTGACTCACCCCATGATTCACCACTCTAGGTGGCAAGTGCACCTCCTTCCGGCGTTCGGTCCTATCTCTGCACATCTGTTTCTGACTCTGTCGTTTTCCCGATTTAGGTTTTCTTACACGATTTTCTTCGAAACTTCGCCCGAATAAAATATAGTAATATATTTTTGAGCAAGAATTTCAAAATAGCCTATATCGTTGAAAATATCATATAAAACTAAACTGTTTCGTTCTTGGGTCAAGATTAGGTTTTCTGCTCAGTAAAATCTTACTGTCAGTGAAAACGCTGACCAGTTTCCGTCTGAATTTTCAACCCAAAATTTTACAGTAACCCTCTACCATACGGTAGAGTATAAATTTGATTTTTTTTTATCCAAAATCATTTTCTTGGTCTCAGATAAAAATATAAATAAATATATTTTTATCGGGAATACAGCGTAGCTAAAAAGCAGGATGTTACAATCATCAATTCTCTTGACCCTTGCATTATGTCAAACTCGGTTGCCTTACCTCATACTCGGATCATGCTTTGTCAAGCTCGTCCACCTTGCTACACACTCCGATCAAGCTCGGCCAGCTTACCCCTTGTTAGGACTTAGCTCGACCGGTTTATCCCTTGCTAAGATTAAGCTCGGCCAAACCTTTATTATTTAATCCTGGGAAGTACACAAGTCCCCCAAGTTCTGAGTTTCAATGAAACTAAAGAAATTTTATTAAGTCCTTTTTGCCGAGCTTCATTCATACATGCTGCAACTGTTTCATTGTTCCGAATTCTATTTGAGCATTTCTAATCTGAGCTTTATTCATCCGGGCTTGATCAATTTTTTCACTTTCTGTTTATGTGTATATATATATCTATCAACTCTGCCTTTATCTCCAAGCAGCGTATTGATTTCATTTCCTTAAACTAACCCGATCAATCACCCTCGAGTTCGAACAATACTTGGTTAAATGACTGAAGCTTCAGAGAACGAGGAGAATGAAAAGAATGAAGAGCAGGGTGCAAGGAAAGCAGATGAAGGGAATGGTTTGTCAGGACAAGTTAATTATATCATCTGTTAGTTGGTTACGTCCGAGTTTAGTTTTGTCTCTGTGCTCGTGTATGCCGGACATTTTGCATTAGCTAGTATAGCTCGGATGTTTTGAGTCTTATTTCATGTTATTTGGATTTTAAAGTCTTTAATTTTGTAAACATTTTGATCGTACTTTTAATTGACATGTTAGTATTATCTTCCATATCTCTTCCTATACTCACCTTATATTTTGGTTTTCTCATTTGCTTTTACTCTTTTGGGAGGGCTAACTTATCATGAAGCTAGGAGGCCGAGCTTGGCTTAGAGGCCGAGTAATGACCGAGTATGTTTTGGATCATATATAATGTTCCTTCTTATCCTTGTATTCATGAGTAAATACTGTATTCACGAAGGCCTAGCATATGGCATGTATACTGTTCAAGCACCGAGCTTGAGGATTTGTTTTCCACTTTCCTTCATATCTGAGCATGCTTATCTTAGCCATATGCTAGGGTATTTGTGCTTTGTATGTATACTAGGCCGAGTTTGGTGATTATAGTGCTTAGGCCGAGCTTGTAGTGCTTAGGCATCGAAACATCACTTTGAAGGAGGCCTAGCTTAGATAATACAATTATATGAAGCATACAATCATTTATCTTACATCAAATGGTCTAACGGCTTTTTGTGTTGAAAATGCTAAAATCTTTATTCAGAACATAAGATAAACTTCAGCCATAAACCGATTTTAACTGATTTAGAATCATTTGATATAAATCGAGCATAACTAATTTAGAGTCCGAGTCAAGCTTACTGTGATACCGAGTTGAGTTCAGATTTTGCCAATACCGAGCTTGGTACCTAAAATTCATGTCACACTAAACCACCGAGTTTAACATTAGACAGATTTCTACACTTTACTTTTATGATTTGAACAAACTCACTTTCATAAAACAATCTAGTTATCTAACTCTAGTTTTGTGATATCCAAACTCCACTTGGGTATCAAATACTAACAATACAATACTTTAATCTTAATATAGACCGAGTGTGGGTCAACTCCCCTTGGCCCCAGTACAAGCCGAGTATAGGAGGAAAAGAATTATATCAGTAGCAGTTATTCTAAATGTAAATCTATAATATAAAGTAATAATGATAGACATAATGGCAATAATAAAGGACCTATCAATGATCATGAATGTTAAGAATAAATATAATATTGAGTTATCAACAATAGGTATACTCTTTTTCGGTTCCGAGAAAAGAATGTCATCAACTGACATTTATTTCACTTAAAAGATAATGAAGGGCCATTATTCAATTTTGATTAGCATAACTTATCAAAGTATAACGAAGAGCAAATATGGTCATATTGATGAGTATAATATAAAGTAATAATGATAAGCATAATGGCCATAATAAAGGGCATATCAACCGAGCATAACCAATTTAGGTTCTAATATGGCCATGTTGAGACCGAGTATAATGAGTAACATAGGCCGAATTGTAACTGAGTCAGACCACGTTTCAATCGTTGCGTTACATTTTTTAACTTAAATCTTGAGATAACTTGATAGATAGGAGTTAAGTCCTTAAACAAAATGAGCGAGCTCTGCTTTTAATAATGCTCGGAAAAAGCCTGCTACCAAGCTAATGTATATAACCGAATTATTAATTATGTTTCTGGCTCGTGACTGAAACACATCAAAATGACTATGCATCATTGGAACAATTGAATATTAAGAATAGCATGAAAAACTCATGTAAACATTTTGTAGAAGTACTTCAATTACGTACCAAAACAGTAATGACTTACTTGGTGCTTGCCAAGTTCGAGTTTCCACACTGGGACCGATTATTAGTCTGTGTTATAGACATTTATGATAACCTCTCCTCTTGCTGCTTGACAAGCTGTGAAACTTCAACATCTTTTTATAATTTTTGTGCCCATTCCCCGAGCTGTGGAACTTCGTAAGGTTTTGAAAGGGTCACTTTTCATGCCCATCTCCCGAGCAGTGGAACTCCTGGAATTTGTAGGGTCTTATTCAATTTTTCATGCCCATCTCCCGAGCTGTGGAACTCTAGGAGTTTCATAGGGTCTTATTCAATTTTCATGCCCATATCCGAGCTGTGGAACTTCAGGAGTTTTGTAGGGACTTTATTTATGCCCATCCCTCGAGTTGTGGAACTCTAGGGATTTTGTAGGGTCATTTATATATGTTTTGGTCTTCCAATGCTTGTTAGCTTCAAACTCTTTGAGAGTTTGTCTACTAATGATCATCATTCTGGACTGTTGGTAGCTTTGACCTCCAATTTGGTGCAATCATGTTCGTTTAGTTTGGTCTGGGATCCAAACTGTTGACATGAGGTCGATCGAGCATATCTTGATCTCCTTCAAAAAGCATAGTGAATAATTAAATGTAAATATCAAAATAGCTTATATGACTTATAGAAATCATATGATAAGATACCAAAAGACAAGATGAATCAACTTAATTCAAGTTTGAATTTAAATTCTAATAAGAGATTATCGGATTAGATAAGATGCAATGATTTCGGGAAACCATTAGATAAACCCAAAATCATAAATTTAAATTATAGTTATAAATTTATTTCGTGTACCCACTAAAACACACATGTCACAATCAAGTAATACAAATTATTCAAACATATTTTAAGCCGAGTGAATGAGAAAATAATTTAAAAAGAGTTGCATAGCTGTCTCTACTTACTTATTTACCACTTTTTAGATTAAAAATATATATAGTATTTTGCTCTAAATGAAATAAGGAAAAAGTGTGGGTGAGTTCAGTACAAGCTAGCAGCATATTATGTGGACAAGCACTATGTGCTTGTGAATGTGAAGATTACAATGCCATATGATATGCTAAGTGTTGGCCATGCAGTGTTTCAACACTAAGGAGTATGTTATTTAGTACTTTTTGTTCCATTATAACTGTTATGGTTGAGCCGAGAGTTAACTCGGGCCCAACCTTGGTCGTAGGAACTCTGGCCCAACCTCTGGAATATTTCGACCGACTTGTAGGAACTCGGGCCCAACCTTTGGAATATTCTGACCCACTTGTAGGAACTCGTCCTTACCTCTGGAATGTTCTGGCCGGCTTGAAGGAAAATGAACTCGGGCCCAACCTCTAGAATGCTCCGGCCGACTTATACGAAACATAACGGACTTAATTAAGAGACTTTAATGTCTGTCGGCCGAGTAATAACGACTCAATAGACAAACGGCCAGCTCCTAAAAGCGGACGCCTGGCTACCGTAACGGACAAAAGACCTAAGATAAATAGGACCCAGGGGGCTAAGGGAAAGACAACTTTGATTGATCACTTGGTTGCTTAGCCGACCGAGTACCTAGCTTTTATGCAAGAACAATTCGGCGCCAACCGTGGGGCCCTGGTAAAACTCTTCCTTCGCCACTCAAAGGAAAGATGAGTCATGTTAGGAGAAAACTCCCAATTATCATTCAATCGCGGTTAGACGACTTCCATTATGTGAAATTCGAATGTAAGAACCAAGTTTCAGAGGAGTATGAGTATGACGGAGATGGGGAGATCACGAGGCCATACTTTCAATTGTTGAAGAAGTAGGCCGAGTTCCCATGGGAGACCGAGTGTACGAAATCCATTATAGTGTTTCTTACCTAAGTCGGCAGACAAAGCCATGTCGTACTTTCAATTGTTGAAGAAGTCAGCCAAGTTCTTGTTGATGGCCGAGTGTGCCTAAGTCGCCAGACAAAATCTAACCATACTTTCAATCATTGAATAATCTGACCGAGGCTGAGAATGCCTTTCTGAGTTAGAGGAATTTCCTCATGCCACCCCTGATTCTGACCCGATTGTTCCAGGTAAGATATCGTATTTACATTTATCACTAACGGAGCTTGCTATTAGAGTTTTCATCATCAGGGAGATTGAAAAGGAGCAATGCTCGGTTTGTTACATCACACGAGTACTAGAACACCCTGCGGTTGGTTATCAACTGATGGAGAAGTTGCGATCTAGGAGGAATAAGGTCAGTAGTTTGATATCCGAGTTTATTGAATTTAATGTCAAACATTTGACAAGGGAGAAGAACTTGCAAATTGACATTTTGTCAAAGTCGGCAGGTCCAAAAAGGCAGGTCAAAGTATGACAATTATTTAAGAGACCACATATCAGAAGAGCATAGGGATGGAAGAAGCTCTTCCGTTGGATGAGCACATGATATTAACAATGTTTATAATCATGAGATTTTTTTATAGGATTATGATTAGGCCGAGATTATACTCGGACCGACTTATGTTATGGCTGGGCCAAGAATTAACTCAGGTCCCACCTTGTTCATATGAACCAAGATCTTACACTTAGTATGAAATGTGTAGGCCCCTATGTCGATTCTCGACTTGAGGCTTAGGAAACTTCTGCCATAGGTGAGTTGAGTATGAACTCGGCCCTATCTTATCTACATAGGATAAAGTCTAGTGACAGGTAAAGAAAGACTAATCTTGCATGGTTGGAGGCCTGGAGGTCTACTACTGCGTTATGGTTACCAAAGTTTATACTCGGGCCGACTTTGTTAACATAGAAACCCCTTCGTCGCTCACGACTTGAGACTTGGAGGACTTATGTTATGGAGAGGTCGAGTTCATACTCGAATCCATCTTGTTTACACAAAAGTCCTAATGGACTTGGAAATGGTAAAGTCTTAATATATTGATTTATGGTTATACCGAGTTTATACTCGGGTCGACTTTGTTTACACAGAAGTCCCTTCGTTGCTCACGACTTGAGACTTGGAGGAACTATGTCGTGGACAGGCTGAGTTCATACTCGGATCCATCTTGTTTGTACCAAAGTCCTAATGGATTTGGAAATGGGAAAACTTAATATATTGCATTATGGTTAGCCGAGTTTATATTCGAACCAACTTTGGTTACACAGAAGTCCATTCCTCTCTCATGACTTGAGGCACGGGGACTTATGTTATGGTCAGGCTGAGTTTATACTCGGATCCTCCTTGCTCACACAAAAGTTATACTGGACTTGGAAACGGAAACACTTAATATTGGGGACGAGTTGTGTTTAGCCCAATATTGAACACATAGGATGAGCCGAAGGTCATATTAGAGAGCCTAGAGTTGGAGTTAGAAATGGTTAACTTATAAATGTTGATGATTGTAGGCATCAATGACAGCCATATCCTATGGCAATTAACACGAAGACTAGTATAAGTAGGGACTGAGAGGTTTGAAAAATGGGGAATACCTAAACACACTAATCGAGATAGTAGTATAATCATTCATATCCTTTTTATGCATATTATTAAACAAACTACTTATCAATTATTTGGATATACAAGTATTCAAACATCGCTAAAAAAAGAATTTAATAATTTAGAGGTCAATAAGGACATTAAGCCAATCTTTATCTCAACACTATTAAGCCGACCTATGTTTCGGCATTGCAAAGTCTGACTTATGTTTCGACATCATAAAGCCCGACCTATGATTCGGCATTGTAAAGTCCGACTTTTGTTTCGGTACCATAAAGCCCGACATATGATTCAAAGCCCGACATATGATTCAGCATTGTAAAGTCCGACTTATGTTTCGGCATCATTAAGTCCGGCCTATGTTTCGGCATTTTAAAGCCCGACCTATGATTCGGCATTGTAAAGTCCGGCCTATGTTTCGGCACCATAAAACCCGACCTATGATTCGGCATTGTAAAGTCCGACATATGTTTCAGCACCACAAGATCCAACTTGTTTTGCCACCTTGATGCCCGACTTATGTCTCGGCACTATAAAAGCATAGTTTATGTCTCGGCCAATAACGAACATAACCTGTTCATAACGTGATGTTTGTTGCTGATCAAAAGTTGAGTATTTAAGGCAACCTAACATATTTCATTCAAAGAAAAACTCTGATCAAGTTAGATGAGCAATGTATTAACTCGGGCCCAACCTTGTGTGGCCACGTTTATATGCTTGGGCCGACTTTATCCTTATGGAAGGTCCGTTGGAGACTTGGGCCAAGGGACAAGAAGACTTCATATTTGAGGCCAACTTCATACTTATTTTGATATCAAACATATAGGGTGTCTTAAGAGCCTAATAAAATATGTTGGGAAATTAGAAGAGCCAGAAGTTAAGAGTAGAGACGGTTAGCTGGTAATTCTAGTTGTTCGATCATAATCATAAGGAGGCAAAGCTTATCGAAGAATGATCCGACTATCAAAAGAGACACAGGATCCGATATAAATAGAGAGCACTCTTACTTTCACTATAAAAATAACTCCCTCAAATTAGAACTACGTTTGCCTTGATTCCCATTTGGGATATGTAGGAGCAGAATACTACATTCTGTCAGGCTATATCCACAAATTAATCTTAGAATTCATAAGTAGAAATGCTTATCCACTTTGTTTCGGTCAGAATCCAATTAACGAGTTTAGCAAGAACTTATGGCACGGGCCGAGTATTAACTCGGGACCAACCTTGTTATGCACATATCATGCAAGAGATCTTTTAAGCCCCTTCGTCGATTCTCGACTTGAGGCTTGGGGGACTTATGTTTTATGGTTGAGCTGAGAGTTAACTCGGGCCCAACCTTGGTCGTGGGCCCAACCTCTGGAATATTTCGACCGACTTGTAGGAACTCGAGCCCAACCTCTGGAATATTCCGACCGACTTGTAGGAACTCGGCCTTACCTCTGGAATGATCCGACCGGCTTGAAGGAAAATGAACTCGGGCCCAACCTCTAGAATGATCCGACCGACTTATACGAAACGTAACGGACGTAATTAAGAGACTTTAGTGTCTGTCGGTCGAGTAATAACGACTCAATAGACAAACGGCCAGCTCCTAAAATCAGACGCCTGGCTACCGTAACGGATAAAAGACCTAAGATAAATAGGACCCAGGGGGCTAAGGGAAAGACAACTTTGTTTGATCACTTGGTTGCTTAGCCGACCGAGTACCTAGCTTTTCTACTAGAATAATAACCAACAAGTCCTCCCTCACAGGTACAGCATGAAAATTTACATAAATAAGACATTTAAACTATGGATAGGTTTGGCAAGATTAGGGGATGTTTGTACTTGCAAAAGAATCGAGCGCATATCGGTGGCACACACTTGCAAAACTTTTAGTTATATTTAAAGAACACAGTGTAATAAAGAATGAAGATAATAGTCAGTAAGAGAGCACATATCTTAGAGCACATATATTTACTCGGATGGGACTGAGTTGACTCAACCCAGTCACTTATGTCACCAGCATATACAGGAAAAATCTTCAAGAACGTTTTCAACCGAGGCTTCATCTTCTTATATAACCATTTTGTTTTTATGACAACATTATCTCTGCCATTCCAGGCTCTATCTGCAATCAAATCGAAGCTTAAATCTTCTCATCGACGAGGCTTTGAGTGTTTCATTTATGACAAATCATTTACGGCCGAGGTTAAAGGAGGTGAGCTCGTCATGATAGCCGAACTGGATGCGATGTCATGGCAGATTTTAAGCTTGACGTGGGTGTCCAAGTATCGTACGAAGGACAAGCTTCTTGTGGAGTCCGAGAAGCAGATGAAAGGCTGGCATCGGGGCTGAAAAGTAGACACCGAGCTTATCGGAGTTGGCCGAGTTACTGTGACAAAACTCATCGAGGCTGTAACATAGAGAACCTGCTATTGTGTTTAGCTGACAAATAATGATGAAAACTAAATAAAAATATGATGTTCGTTAAACAAATTTGTTAAAATGTAGAATAGTAAGGAGAGAGAAAGCATGTCAGATTGTTATGATAGAGAACATGTTGTATTGTGTATGTGTCACGCTATTTGCTTTTGGTTGCAATGTTGGAGCTTATAAGAACTGAATTGCCACACACACAAACAAATTAGAGTTATGAAGACCAAGCTTTGAAGAAGGTATTTGGAGAGGTGGCCATGAAGTTCGGCGTTTACAGGTCGATCCTCAGACTCTGCCAAAACTGTTCGACTCGCTCAGGATCGGCCTCGGATAAACTCGGCCATGGAAGGTCAAACCCGGAGATCATCGACCTTCAGAGACCTGATGAACGCAGCCTCGACTCTTCTTGTCGGCCCCGAGGGAGAAACTTAGTTGTTACAGGTTGGTCTAGTAGAACCTAGGCTGTTTCAGAACGTAAGTGCTTCCTTTTAATTATCCAGATCAACAAAATAAAGCAACAAGAGAGCAACGTTATTCCTTGATCTTCTCTTTGAGAGTGTCAAAGTTGGAGTCGCATTGTTGCCACATGTGCTATGTGGCCAACTGGAAGAGACATGTAATAAGCGATAAAAATTAAAGATTGAATATCATGGCATCCATAATCTAATATGCAGTATAGCATATCACAATAATTATTTTGAATAATGGATGAACAATGATATTTAAGAAGGGTTATAGAATATCTTCCGTTAATTTCCCAACCTAACCTCGCCGTCTCGGCCTCACTGTTGGACATTGGTAGAAAAACATACTTTCGTAAAGACCCATGTTTGCCTATGTGCCCAATGGCCATCATTAAGTGTAAGTGTCATCTTAGGAGCCGAAGGTCTTTCACGCAAGTGTTGCTGAAAGTATTAACCAATTGTCAATACCATCTTTGGGCCAACACATCCACATTTAGCGCGTGACACTTTGCATGTCCGTTGGAGCCATCCATGGTTACCGGTAGTTTATGTACACCACCACAATTCACGTACGTTGTTCCTACCACGGTTTTGCACCTGGCCTACTTTACTATCAGGTTAGACAAGCGACCTGTACAACCCGGGACAACGACCCAACATTGACCAAGGTCTGGCTCGAGCACAGGCCAAGCATGAGGGTTAAGGCCCGACTTAATGGATACCAGGGACAGAGTAACCCATTTACTCGACCAGAATGAGAAGGAATGCACTTGCCCGAGAATGAGAACTCCTTGACCGAGTACTCTACTTACTCGGCTCCGAGTCCTGGCCCACTCTACCCACTCCCTAAACAAGAACACTACCTACTGAGTCTTCTCGAGTACTTACCCAGTACTTGGCCAAGCTTCTCGAGTACTTACCCAGTACTCGGCCAAGAGTACTTACCCAGCCAGTACTCGGCCAAGCTTCTCGAGTACTTACCCAGTACTCGGCCAAGTACCCAGTCCGCAGTCGGGACCCAGGAAACTTTCCGAGAACACACTCGGCTTACTCGGACTGAGACCTTAACAACTCTACTTGAGTACCTGAGCAATCTACTCGGGTATACAGCGAGATGAAGTACTCGGTACTCGGTCAGACCACTCGTAGAAGGCCGGGTATCTCAAGCGACCATCGCACCTTACCCGCTAAATGTACTGAAATACCCTCAGGATAGTACACCTAGTTTAGGGCTAGCTGGCAAAAAGGACGGACAGCTGCTAGAAGGACACGTATCGTGATGACATTGGAGATCTTCCGTAATATCTGTTAACTGGCCGAGAAGGAACATTGGCGCCCACCGTGGGGCCTCGGTAAAACTATGCCCTGGCCGCACATCATACACCCTCCGTCGTTGACACCAACGATGGACTCTGAGTTTTCAAACAAGAGATGAATCGTCGTTCTGCCTTCATCAGAACCCTAGTCCAATGAGACCGCTACTCACTGAAGCGACGAAGGCCCTTCTTTGTCTCTCGGAAGACAAAACCCCACCCCACCATCATGGACATCTTCAAATGCCCACAAAGATCACATCATATTTCCCAAAGATAGAAGACACACCTTCGAATCACGATGAGCCGCCTTTTTTAATTCTCGCTTGCAATCATCGGAGACGCCTAAAGAGGACACACCACTCAAACACTCGAATATACTAGAGATAGATCCGTCATGGTAATTGTGCATGTTACGAGTCGCAACCCTACCCATATCAAAACTCGGGTCAACTTCGTGCCATATGGACCTCGAGAAGCTAGTTCAATCCTTGTCGAGATCGAGATCTGGTCTTGCCGGTCCTCAAGCATTACACTATGATGTAATGGACCACGAAGTAGGGAAACCCGACCGCTTGGCCTAGAGAAAGCGTTCGTAGTCGAGACGGCATAATATTGGGAACCTTAAAATCCACATGTTCGAGAATTCGTTTCACAGCCCAATCACTGCTTCTCGGGATGCCCACCAAGCTCGGGATGCCCACCAAAGGCGACTTTCACGGTGAAATTATTGCTTCTCGGGATGCCCATCAAAGCCGACCTTTGATTCTCGGCCATCAACGCAAAGTAAACATGAATATCATGAACATCTCGGGAACACACCAACTCAAGACGGTCCTGATCTAAACAAAGTGGAGACTCCAGTCCAGCAACTCGGTTGAGCTCCGGCTCCCGGCTACTCGGTCGAGCTCCGGCTCCCCCTCTCGGTCGAGCTCCGGCTCCCGTACTTGGTTGAAGCTCCCCACTTTCTAGGTCGAACTCCAGCTGCCGCACTTGTTTGAAGCTCCGCACTTCCCCCTCTCGGTCGAGCTGCGGCTCCCGCACTTGGTTAAAGCTCTGTGCTTCCCCCTCTCTGTCGAGCTCTGGCTCCCGCACTTGGTTGAAGCTCCGTGCTTCCCCCTCTCGGTTGAGCTCCGGCTCCCTACTCGGTTGAGCTCTGGCTTCCCCTACTCGGTTGAGCTTCGGCTCTCTACTCAGTCGAGCTCCGGCTCCCGACAACTGGACTCCGGTCCAGCGACTTGGTTGAGTTCCGGCTCCCAACTCGGTTGAAGCTCCACGCTTCCCAACATGGTCGAGCCCCGGCTCCTGGTAGTTGGACCCCGGTCTAACAACTTGGTCGAGCTCTGGCTCCCTACTCGGCAGAGGAAACACCAAAGCTTTTCCCTTCTTGAATAAGGCTAGTTGACGGTTAAATGAAATACAAGTCTTTTTAGGACACGACGGAAGAATGCACTTTGGTGCAACCGGCAAAACCTAGTAGCTCCTTCTCGGGATAAATCTAGTAGCACTTTGGTCAACCTTTCCTTTTTAATTCGGGATAAACCCCTTTGAAATAGACTAAGGTAGAGCTCTCGTGCTCCCTTAACTAAGTCGGGCACAGTCCATGAGCCCACTTATTCAAATCATGTCGGGACAAGCCTTCAAGCAATATTCCTAGAGGACGAAGACCAAGTCGGAACGTTTCTAGAAGAAATCAAGTCGGGAGAGAACTCTTTAATAGAAATAATAAACGCTAAGTTACTTGAAGACATCAAGTCAGGAGCAAACTAGTCCATCACTATTGAGAAGAAACAAATGCGGAAGACTAGAGAACCAAAAGCCCTATCATCAAATAGTAAAGTCGAGGTCGAGCTTCGGCTTTCTCAAAACTCACAAGTCGAGCCCTGGCTCCCTAACACGGCTCCCTAACATATTCGAGCTCCGGCTCCCTTACCTAGTCGAGCTCTGGCTCCCAAAGTTCAAGGTTAAGCTCCGACTCTCTACCATGGTCGATCTCCGGCTCCCCAACTTGGTCAAGCTTCAGCTCCCAAGTTTAAGATTAAGCTTCGGCTCTCTTCTATGGTCGAGCTCCTGCTCCCAGGACCAAGATTGAGCTCTGGCTCCCAAGTAACGGATCTCTGCCTTGGTCAAACAATAGCACCGACTCAGGATCCAAGAAACTTCCTGAAAACACACCTGGTTCTCGGCCAAGAGCCCTTGATGGGCACACAGAACCTCGATCACCCGACTTGGGCATCAAGCCAGCCATAGTGTACGCACCCCAAGAATAGGGTGACACACTCTGGCATATGTAATCGAGCTACTGCCATGATTGAGGGAAGAGCACAACGGCCGAGTGCCACATGCACTCGGCATACTCGGACCAGAGTAATTGACAACTTTACCTGAATTCCGACCAAGTACTCTGCCTACTCGGTACTCGAGCGAGTAGCTCATACACCAGGGAAAGTTGAAAACCCCGCATGAGAACCCAGCCGAGTACCTGAGCAATCTACTCGGGTACATAGCAGGGCAAAGTACTAGGTACTCGGTTAGACCTCTCGTAGAATATCGAGCATCTCAAGCGTCTCCCAGTCACCTCCGCCGAATGTGCTAGCATACAACCTACTCGGTGTAGTTGGCCTTTTAGTACAACTTATACCCAAGAATGGCAGCTTATTCGGACCAACCCGTACTTGGTACTCAGTCAAATGCTTCCAACATGTAAGCCGGCTCGGGTGACTCCAGAAGCACATCTTCAAACGCACCGAAGGTTCTCGAGATAACACATCTCAAATAACAAGTCCGACTGACCAAAGTTCCCGGGAAAATTTAACCATAGGAGAGCGACGATAACCAAGTTTCAGAGGAACCACTAGAGCAATCACCCGACTAAGGCTTCCATCAAACAATGGACATAAGTTCAAATCGAAGCCGAGAAGTTAAAGGTTGATATTCATGACCACGCACTGCTCGGGGTCGAGAAAGAGAACATCAATCATAGCCTTTTCGCTGTACATAGCTCAAGGCTAGGGGGCATATGTTCCTACCATGGGTTTGCACCTGGCCCACTTTACTATCGGGTTAGACAAGCGACCCATACAACCAAGACAACCACCCAACATTGACCAAGGTCTGGTTCGAGCACAGGCCATGCATGAGGGTTAAGGCCCGACTTATGGATACCAGGGACAGAGTAACCCACTTACTCAGCCAGAATGAGAAGGAATGCACTTGCCCGAGAATGAGAACTCCTTGACCGAGTACTCTACTTACTCGGCTCCGATTCCAGGCCCACTTTACCCACTCCCCAAACGAGAACACTACCTACTGAGTCTTCTAGAGTACTTACCCAGTACTTGGCCAAGCTTCTCGAGTACTTACCCAGTACTCGGCCAAGAGTACTTACCCAACCAGTACTCGGCCAAGTACCCAGTCCGTAGTTGGGACCCAGGAAACTTCTCAAGAACACACTCAGCTTACTCGGACCGAGACCTTAACAACTCTACTTGAGTACCTGAGCAATCTACTCGGGTATACAACGAGATGAAGTACTCGGTACTCAGTCAGACCACTCATAGAAGGCCAGGTATCTCAAGCGACCATCGCACCTTACCTGCTAGATGTACTGAAATACCCTCAGGATAGTACAGCTCGTTTAGGGCTAGCTGGCAATAAAGACGAACAACTGCTAGAAGAACACGCATTGTGATGACATTGGGGATCTTCTGCAATATCCGCTAACGGATCGAGAAGGGACCACGTGACCTACGGACAAGACCCCTACACGTGTATATAAATGGCAAGTCACCCACTAAGAAAAGAGGCACCTTCCAGGAAAAAACCCTAGCAAAACCCTAATCTCTGTGAACTACCCATAACCCTAGTTCCGCCTCCAGAACACTACCTTCTCTACGGTACCCACCAACATCAACAACCCTAGAACTACGTAGGCCTTGATTCCCTATCGGGATACGTAGGAGCAGATATCCCACTCCGTCAGGCTCAATCCACAAAACCCCTACCGCTCCATCGAGACGGAGCTCATTGTTTCTACCTGAAAAAAAATCGACAGGAACATACGTGATGAGAGAAAATCAAATCCAGACACTACAAGAAATCTGTGTTTTAGCGTCGAAATATTAGCGTCGGCCACGACACCGACGCTAATAACGTCGGCTAACTCGACGCTAAACCGACACTATCATGTTTTTTTAATTTTTGACTATTAATCAACTTTGCGTCGGATGGGCCGACGCTAGATTGTCTGATATAGCGTCGGCCAGGCCGACGCTAAACAACATGTTTTATTTAGCGTGGGTTGAACTGACTCTACTTTTGAATTTCCTATCTAATTTTATTTTCACTCCACACCGTTACTTTCCTAATCACTCGATGGCTTCTTTCTCACCACACTCAACTCAAAATTGACCTAAGTTAGGAACTCTTTCTCTTTGCTCTGCATGCCCCATTGCTCTGAACCCAGGCCCACCAATTCGCGCGCACCTCCATAGTTCATCTTCTCTCTACACGCTCAGACCTGCTCAAGCTCTTCTGCATGCTCTCTCTCTCTCTCTCTCACTCACTACGCGTCCTCTCTCTGACTACACGGTCTCTCTCTCTCTCTCTAACTATACGCAGTCTCACTATAAGGTATATTTCTTCATCTTGTTCTTTTCAATTGTACATGTCTAGTTTGCTTGGCATTTGATCAATGTGATGTTTGGAAGGCTATGAACACCATAGTGTTGATTTTTGGAGTCAGGGTTTGGTTCCTTCAAATCAAATTTGGGGATTTCTTATTTAAGAGAATTTGTTTAAAGTTACATAAAATGATTTGCTCAAACAAATAGCTTGGACAATAATAAGGTTACCAATTTTGTATTTCTCTGAGGAACATAAAGGTATGTTGCTGACTCTTGAATTATTACTTCATTCTGCATAAACTCCTAATCTTATGAATAATAGCGTAACAGACACCTGGTTTCTTGTTTATTGGAAGAAATAATACCTAGAGTCTAATGTAAGGACCCCCAGAAGCAACCTGATATGATGTCATACACCTTGAATCAATATTTGAAGATGTAAATTCTTAGTTCCTGAAAAGTAGTTGTCACTATACACAAATCTGATAGTGTAGATTAAAGGGCCTTAATTTTGTTATTTTTATTGGCTACAACAGAAATGGAACCTTATGTGTTTTATATTCCACACTTCAAGTCCTTAAGTAACATTTTGTTAAGATAGTTAATTACTAATGTTTTCATTTAGAGTTGTGCTGTCAGAGATTCTCCCAGAATCCAATCTTTCAAAGTTCAAATCTGCAGTGCAAAGTTCTCAAGTATTTTTTCTTCTCAAGTAGATTTGAGATGAAAAAGAAATTATAGTCTTTGTCTCTCTGATTAGTTGTTGCAATTAACATTTGTTCGAGAATTTTATCCTTGAAACTTGAAAGATAATCTTTTAATGGAATTGAGTTTGTATACCATGTCTTGCTTAGAAAGTTCCTAACTGATGTATTTATATATGAGCTTTAGAATTCATCATCTATATTATTGCTCCTTAGGAATCATTTTGTAGACCATATCAGAAGTCAGAACTTTTATTCTACTTGTTTTCGTGCGATGGTACCCAACAGGTATGCCATTTTAGTAGCTAATGTTTTTCATTTTGGACTTGTTTCAAAAGTGTTTATTCATCACTACAATAATTATGCTGCCATTAAATTGAAATATCATGATATTTTAAATTAAAGACTTTACTTTATGCTGGAGAACAATTGAAGCCCTTAATTTTTTGGTTTTGTATAATGGTATTATACTATTAACTATTTCCCATATAATGTTCTTACTTATGCATTACAGATATTAATATAGTAATTTACTTTCATTTTTCATGACCTTAGTGTGTGTATCTAACACTACACCAAAGTTAGGCAAGCTTCACCAGCTAATGTTTCACGTTGCTAATGGTTCCTATTTATGCATTGGAATAGATAAGGGATGCAAAGTAAATGGCCCAATACTATCTGTTCTCTACTTTGGGTTTTTAAATTCATCCTAGTGAAGATCACAGTCAAAATAATATGCTGCTCCTTTTATTTCTTCAATGTAGTTTTTGTCACTATTGGATTCCAGGGCAGCATTTAAATGGGAAGTTATCCGGGACTGCTGTCAGGCTTTTGCATTATGCTGCTTTAAAAGATACTTGATAGCTTGCTTAGGTATGTCAAATTGATCGTATATATGTATAATTTTCATTAGTTGAAATTTGATTTTATAGAGCAATAGATTATGCAGTAGTAACTTTAATTGTTTTGTATTCACTTACTTTCATTACATGGATTCAGTACTCTCTCTGGTTGATTTGTATTCACTTTCATATGCCTTTTTTGTATTGAACAATATGATGCTTAACCTATATTGATTTTGATATTTATGACTTGGTTATGGTTTATATTTATATTTTTATCTTTCATTGGCGTCTAATTGTTTTTGCATATGGTTTGTGGATGGATCTTTTTCTTGTTACATGGTTCCTATACTTGACAGTGCTCTATGCTTTGTTTTGATGCTGCAGAGTTTTCCTGGTTTGTGGCTGCTTCTGTCTTCTTTAGTGGGAGGTTATGTATTATAGCCTCAGTTGAAATTGAGATTGTTTTGATGTTATAGTAAAAAAGGAAGTGTTTGGTATTTGGAATATGGAATTTTTGTAGGGATTATGGTACTCCTAGCTTCAGCTACCTGTGTTGAGCAGTTGAGGAACTATGAACCTTTTTTCTGCCTATGGTCGTGTGCTCCCTTGCTGGCTGGGATGGTCTTGCGGTTTGAATGAGCTTGTATGTGGTTTATCACTGGTTCTTTATCATTAAAAGTGAATGGCTCTGATTTTGGTGCTCTTGGACTTATGTTTGACTGGCTTCGGTTGTGGGTGGTTCAGTTTGCTTGACTATGTACTTTCGGCTTTGTGCCTAGCTGTATATTTTTTTGGTGGATGTTATCATATATTGTGGTATCCGTATGGGGTAAGATTGGCCTTGCTGCTGGTATATGTTCTTTTCTTTGAGTGTGAATTGTTTCTGGTTTTGCATAGATTCTCTTTGGTCTAATTTTGGCTATTGACTCCTTTCTTTTTGTTGGGGCATGGTTCTCTTTTTTAGTGGCTTGCTGGCGTTGAATGTTTGCCTTCTGCTGTGGGTTGGTTTGGTTAGCTATGAATTTAATGTTTATGGGCTTTTAGTTTAGTTCTTTTGGTTGCTGGTTATCTTATGTGTGGTGAACTTTTGTAAACTAGTTTGGTTTATCAAAAAAAAAATGTTCAGGTTGTTTAATCCATAGTAACAATTTTTTTTTTTTATACAAAAGTTAAAGTTAGCGTAGGCCAGGCCGACGCTAAGTAGCGTCGGTAGGACTGGCCGACGCTAATTAGCGTCGGCCTAGCCTACACTAAATTCAGCGTCGGCCATGTTGCAAGAGCGGTGTAGCGTCCATTTAGCGTCGGTTAAGCCGACGCTAATTAGCGTCGGTTCTATTTTGACCAACGCTAAATTTAGCGTCGAGCACTTTAGCGTCGGCCTCGAAGCCGACGCAAAACCGACGCTAAATGGCCAGTTAGCGTCGGCTTTCAGCAGTTAGCGTGAGCTTTTGGCCGACGCTAATTGCTGTTTTTCTTGTAGTGAGAGAGAGACATTGCAAATCATCCATTGACATATAGATCTTGTAAACTCTTGCAAAGATCAATTTTTTCTTTCAACCTAATCCATTTTGTCCTAAAGTTTTAGGAGCTAAAAATTTATGTTCAATGTCATTTTCTGTGCTAAATGTTTCAAAAACATAATTGCCAAACTTGACCACATAATTTTTTTTTCCATTTTGGATAGTTGTTACAAGTTTTCCAAATGGATGGTATGCCTCATCATTTTTTATGAGATGAACAATGCTAGGTGTTTTTACAATAACAATCAACAATTACAAGAGCATAGTAATTATCATTAAAGCTCGTAGTTCTTAAGGGGCCAGTTTTCTAGCTCAGGCTTTAAATACTCTTGTTAGGACATTTATTGTTCTTAACATCCCAACAACTAATCACAACTCAAGTTCGTGATTTTAATTCTTTCAACTACCAAACCAAGTTTTAGAGCCCATTTGCCATATTCTTTGTAAGAGTATGAGGTATCCCTCAAGTGAGAAGGTAAGGTATCCTTCTAAGATTTATGAAGGGTCAAGTATCCCTTAGGGTTTTTGAGGCCCTTGTGTATATGGAGAGGTATCCCAAGAAGTGAAAATTGCTATGTATTGTAAAGGTCATAAGCATTTATTGAAGCTTGGATCATTAGTGAAAAATCTGGGGTATTTTACTTGGGAACTGGAGGTAAGTAACAAGGGGTAACTGAACTAGTGTAAACATCAGTTTGCAAGCACTTCTCCCAGTCTCTCTTATTTAAAATCATTTGTTCATATCTTGACTACTTTACCATTGTATCTATAAGACATATCTAGAGATTGTTTCTTCTACTCTTCCCAATGTAAAACAATTACAAATTCAAGAAAATTTATCATTAAATAAGTTTGTGAAAAGTATTAAAATTTAACTCACCCCCACTTGAGTTTAAGACCACTTGGTCACAAGTGGTATTAGAGTTTAACTCTTGTTTAAAGGACTTAACAACTTCAAGAGGCAAATGGCTTCAAATAGTTTCTTTTTTTTTTACCGGAAAGGGCTTCCCCAAACAAGCTCCCACCTTCAATGGTGAATGTTATTCTTATTGGAAAGAATAATGAATATTTCTTATTATTAAAGTTGTTGATCTTGACATTTGAGATGCTATTGGAAATGGTCCTTTTGTATTTATCCATGTTGTAGATGGAGTTAGGGAAATCAAACCCAAATGTGATTGGACAGAAAAGGAAAAGAAAAATGCTCAATATAATATGAAAGCAAAAAAATAACTTCACATCGGCTCTCTAAGCCATGATGATTTTTTTTTTTTTAGGGTTTTAAATTGTAAAACAACCCAAAAGAATAGGCTGAATGGGAATGGGAATGAGAAGTGACAAGAGAAAGAAAGGAATGGCTCTTGAGGAATCCACTTTCGTTGCTAATGATGATGAAGATAATAAGGAAGATGGTTTGGAAGAATTAGAGCTAAAAGAAGAAAACATTATCCTTCTAGTGAGGGAGTTTGTAAAAATCCCTCAAAAGGAAAGAAAATCAAAGAAGACCTCCCTTCCCTCCAAGAAAGAACTTCCGTAAAGGAGATGAAGCTTCTTCCACTCCAACATGCTATGGATGTGGTAAATTGAGGCACATGAAGATGGAAAAATGAACCCTCCAAAAGAAGGTGGACAAGTTTGAAAGGAGACCAGAAAGCAAGAAGAAAGGTAGAAGCACCTACATAACATGCGAAGATAATGATATGGACTCTTCTGATGCTACCGAAAATGAGGAAGCTCATTTGTGCCTTATGATCCCATGATGAAGGAGAGGAGGTAAAATACCCTGAATCCCTTTCTTCCTATGATGAATTGCAAGATGTATTGATGAGACTAGCAAAATTAGTTCCTTTTCAAAAGAATATCATCTCTACTTTGGAAAACAAAACTTCTAGTTTAAATAAAGATATGGAATAGCTTAAAATTTAAAATAAGACGAATGAATTAATTGATGTAAATTCATCTTGTGTCCCATGTTGTTACATGAAAATGAACTTTCCTCTTGTGAAAATTGCAAGAAACTTGAAATAGAAATTGAGAATTTGAAAAGAACTCTTGCAAGATTTATGATGGGAAAAGACAACTTGAATATGTTGCTAGGAAACAAGAAAGCATATATGACAAAGCCATATTGACATATCGACTCAATAGGCCTGAGAAATCTTTTAAAATTTTCTTTGTACCTTCTAACACCTTAATTAATCCTTTTATTGTGGCAAAAAGGGACATAGAGCATCTACTTGCAATATAAGAAACAAAAAGCATGTTAGTGGTAAGATTTGGGACATCTTGCCTAAAACTATCACCTAAGGACCAAAGAAAATTTGGGTACCTAAAATCCAAACTTGAACTTGTTTTTGTAGGAGTGCTTGAAGATCAAAAACTCAAATTGAGATCTTGATAGTGGTTGCTCCAAGCACTTGACAAAGACAACTCCAAGTTCTCTTTACTCGCTTCCAAGAAAAGTGGACATGTCTACCATGGAGACAAAAGCAAAAGAAAAATTGTTGGAATAAGTTGGTAATGCTCATTCCTCCTCAACTATGATATTTTATCTATATGGAGTAAAACGTAACTTGCTTAGCATAATCAATTATGTGAAAAAGGGAATAGAGTCATATTTGATTCAAATGGTTACATAATTGAAGGTTTGTGATAAGCAAGTTAGGTTTGTTGGTCATAGAGTAAATAATATGTACATGATTGGCTGAGATGATGTCACCTCAAATTATGCATGTTTGATTAGCAAAGAGGATGATTCATGACTATGACATAGAAGGATTGCTCACATTCATATGGATCACTTAAACAAGTTGATCTTAAAGGAGCTGGTAATTAGTCTACCCAAGCTTGATTTGGAAAAGATAAGCTTTGTGATGCTTGACAAAAAGGAAAACAAGTAAAAGTATGCAGAGGGCTAGATTTAGAAGGACGAACCAACTTCTGTTAGTAAGGCAAGCTTGTAAAGGGAAAACAATGACAAAACTAAGACGAAGAAGACCATCTGGTTTGTCACTCAGAGTAAGCAAAAAGGGTAACGAGGGTCCTGGTACCTTTTATTTAGATGATGAGTTATTTATAATATATCCTTTAGGCTATTTGTAATATCAGTAACATGACCAATTTGGATTAGTGCAATTGATGAGTTTGGTTATTTTGCAATGTGCACCAATTGTTTGACAGAATGTCTAAGCCAAATTTGTGAAATTTAGTTTTTCAGCAACCATGGTGTTTACTACTCAAATTTGTTGTGCATATTCAGTTTTTAATGGTGAAAGGGCAATACATAACATTGAAGTTTCTTTCCTGCAGGTTGTTTTGTATAAGTAGATAACATTAGGAACTCCTTAATAATCCATGCTAATAAAAGAAATGCTTGAACTTAATGTTTTTTGTATTACAGTGTGTCTATAAAAAGTGCAATCGTGGTTTATATCTTCTTCGATGATCAATGTGAAATCGCATAATGCAGCATGGATGTTGTCCTTCATATTTCATTTCTACTGCTATTGGTAAGTGAAGAAGTATCACTTGAGATCTAGTTAAACCAAAATGGGTAACACTTGTGAGATTGTATCTTGAAGGCTAAAAAAGAATAAAGTTGAAAAAGTAGAAATCGAATAAAAAAAACTTGCATAGGAGTTTGAGACTTCTTATAAAAGCCTAACTATTTGCATGAAGGTGGGTAGGGGCTGCATCAACCTGATTTACAATTTTTGAAAATCGGAAAATGGAAGTTGCAACCTCAATTTAGTGAAAAATGACCCATAGACATAAAAAAAGTCTTCTTCCTTAAACCTAGACTTGTAAACACGGTCAGATATTTTTCATACTATATACAATACAGTTGTGAGGTCAATGTTGGGTTGGAGGAGATTGACATAAGTGATAGTGTTTTTCTATTCCTTGTTGTCAACTATGGAAGATAGGACTCTTTACACTTCATGGTCTACCTAGATAGTAGGACTATTGGCAGATGAGTTCTCAGTGGCATTGTGTTTTTTATTGCTATTTGTCATTTTGTAAACCTCGAGAGAACCCATCTAGAACTCATATGTCGTTGATCCTAATAACTAGGTAGGCCATGAAATGTTGAGCTGACAACAAGGAATTGAAAAACACTATCACCTATACCAATCTCCTCCAATAAAACACTAACCCCACAACTGTATCGTATATAGCATGCAAAATGTCTGACCATGATTACAAGTCTAGGTCCTTGGAAGAATATCCTTTTCATGTCTGTCAGTCCTTTTTCACTAAATTAAGGTTGCAGCTTCCATTTTCCGATTTTCAAGTAAGTATTCTAAATCATATTGATGCTGCCCCTACCCAACTTCATGCAAATACTTAGGCTTTCATAAGAAGTTTCAAACTCCTAGGCAAGTTGTTTTCTTAGCTTTGGTTCTTGCCGCTTCTACTTTTTGCTACATGTTAAGCTTTAAGATGAATCCTTGCAAGCATTGCCTATTGGCTTTAACTAGATCTCAAGCGATACTTCGTCACTTACCAATAAAAATAAAAATGAAACATAAAGGACACCCGCCATGCTGCATTATGCGATTTCAAATTGATCAAGAAAGAAGATATAAACCATGACTAAACTTTTGTAGATACATTGCAATACAGAAAACATTTGATTCAAGCATTCCTTTTATTAACATGAATTGCTACAGGGTTGCTAATGTATCTATTTAAGCAAAACAACCTACAGGAAAATGACTTCAATATTATGAGTAGCAAACACATTGATAGCCAACACTAAAATTCACAAATCTGGCTTAGACATTTTATCAAATAATTCATGCACATTACAAATACCTAGACTCATCAAACGTATTAATCCAAATTGGACATGTCATTGAGACTACAAACAATTATCAACACCATCCAAGAGAAATTATTACAAATTATTCAAATCTAAATCAAAGGCAAAACTAATGAAATTTGCACCTTCTGTTACCTTTTTTGCTAACTCTGAGTGACAGACCAGGCGGTCTTCTTTGTCTTCTTTGTAGTCGTTGTATTCTCCTTGCAAGCTTAGCATACTAACGGAAGCTGGTTCACCCCTCTTTGCCTAGCCCTTTGTGTGTTCGTCAATCTGTCAATCCCCCAGTATGCCCTTGAACTTGTATCTCTTCCTCTCTCCGTGCTTATGCATTTACGTTCTTCCCATTAGTGTGCATATCTTAGTTCCTCCTCTCGGCTCACATTTTGCCATCTCTCTGTAACAGTTTGTGGTTGTGCCCCCTTTCATACCATGTTCATCTCTTAGTGCGGGTGTCTCTGCATACATTGTTTTTCCTTTCTCTATATCCTCTCCTATGTTCTAACTTTAAGTTTAATTAGACCCCAGATCCATGGTTATTTGCTACGAGAATCTTCATCAATCAGTAAATAAAATCAAGGAATCACCATAAGTTTATGATTTAGAGGCAAAGAAAGAAACATGTGGTACCTTGTGTGGCATCTGCTCTACTCATCGTCAAACAACGAAAGAAAGGAAAGAAATTAGAGACTCCCTTCTAGCAGAGATATGGTGCCAAAAACGAGTAAGGAAAAGGAGGATTTGTGAATATGGTTTAGGACATGGCATTGGGAAATTGCTATGGATGGGAGGGGTTGCTCTACGGCTAGGGTTCTTGGAGGAAGGTTAAGAATGAAATGTGGGTTGTAAATGGATCCAAGTTTTAGGACTATAAAATGGGAATAAGTTTTAGGTCATGCACATGGTTAGTAGACTAGGTCCAGGCCTTAAGAGACAACTTGGAATAAAATTGAAATAAGCCTAGGCGCACACAAAAAAACAAAAACAAAAAAAAAAACTGAATTTTTTTCAACTTCCACTTTTTCTGAAATTTCTATCTCTTCAAAATTGTAATGACTTATCAGTTATTTGGAATTTTATAAATTTTATAAATTATTAAAAAAGGGTCCTATCAAAATAAGGGGTTCACAATTTTTTCTTAAATTATTTTTTCTCGTTCTCCCCTTCACCGAGGGGTGGGTGCATGGCGGATGACTTGAAAACATATTCAACATTCATTAGATAGAGAAGATCACCAAGATTTCGCGATCCACTATCAAACTTATTCCAATTCTATGAGAGATCTCAATATTATGACTTGAAGAGGACTTAAACATCGACATTCCTTAGAATGAGATTTTGAGTCTAGTGTGTGTACTATTTCACTAACAAGACATCTTGAAAGTGAATTATATTCCATAAATATGATACTATGTAGTCTAATGTATGGAATATATGACAAAGGTGGATTGTGAGAGTATTTTATTGATCGACCATGTCATATAGGCCTGAGTCGGATATCCAATTGGTTTGACTTGAATTATCTAAAGGATACCTTGTATATCTTGCAATAATTATTAGCTGATTATAGTTTATTAACATAATGCTTATAATAAGTAATAAATTACAAATATATATAACACACACACACACACACGAAGAAGTAGAAGGGAAAGAAGGAAAGTGGAGCTACCACTTCGAGTGTTCATCTTTCCCATTCAGCTATTTTGAGCAATTAAGTGGTTTTGTAAAAAAAGTGGTATGTTTGGATACCTAGATTATTTTCTAAAAAAGCTTTTTTCTCCTCATTTCAGCTGTTTTCTAACAAGCTGCAAGACCCAGCTGTTTTCTAAAAAAGCTTTTTTTAACCAGCATCTATTCACAACATTCTTCATCTTTACTATGTAAAAATGATTATTTTTGTACCACCAAACGAAATAGATTAGCTTAAAATCGCTTTTCAGCAAACATACCCAAACAAAAACAGATTTTGATTATAATCGATTATCACAATAATCGATTATTTGAAAACAGATTATCAGCATAATCTTTTTTTTCCAACTTTCCCAAACACACTCTTATATTCACTAACTCTCAAATTATATGTTTGGGTTCCTTGTGTTCTAAGGAGAGACATAATATAGAGAGAAAGAAGAAAGACATGGAAAGTACAGCAGAAAGAAAGAGATAGACAGAGTAAAAGATAACGTTAATGCGAGAATAAAACAAAAGAAAGGAGAACGTGAAAAGGTAACTGGAGAGATAATAATTCTGCATTTTCGATTATTCTGATAAGTTTTGTGATATCATGCTATCAAATTCCCCTACTACATGATAAGAACAACATTAAATGAAAAAGTAATATATTTAATGTATTCTTAAGATAAAACAAAGGATTTAATTGATGTTCATTGACATTGTAAAGATTTTTTATACAGTCAATTAATCAGAAATTGACACGTGATTAAAATGGTTGGTCATCCTTACCATGATTTTTGATTGGTTGACAGTGTAAAAATTTTTACACTAACAATGTATAGCAACTCTAAAACAAAATATATAAAGATCTTTTTGTAAAAACAAAATAAAACAAATGAGACTAGGGATGTAAGTTACTCGCAGATAGTATTTGCAATGGATAGAAAATGGGTACGGGTACCCGTTGATATGATCATTGATACTCAAGGACAACGGGTCCCACACTTAGATGACATTCAAGGACCAATGACCCGTGCAAGACAAAGAAGAGTCCGAGATGCATTGCAAAGAGTAGTGGTCAACCATTTGACTTTCAAGCAAGCATTGGAATAGGGATCTACATTGAATCTTATACATTGAAGTCTTGACCACTTAGTGTAGGAACTTTGTAATAAATGTATAATAGGATCTATGTAATAAAAGTGCTTTTTCCAATAAGCATTTTAGGACTAGTTTAGAGCATTGGGCTTAGGAAGTTGGGCCAACTTAGCCCAACATAGCACATGAGTAGGAAACAATTAGGCCAAAGCTGGGCCAAAGGAAAGCCCACACTTGGGAATGGGATGAGGGAGGCGCTAGAATGGACACAAAGGATGATGAGCTTCATGCCATCACCTATAAACGGGCCTCATGTACTCATTTCTTCATTCATTGAATTATTTGCTAAGTTTTCTCATTTTGAGATTAGAGAGAGTTGAGAGAGTTTTCCTCTTGAGAGGTTCTTTAGTTGAACTTTGATTCTCATCTAGAGTTCCAATACTTTAGTGGCGAATCTTCCCCAAGGCTTATCATCCAATCCTCATAGTGGATTGAATGTGGCGCCATTCTTCCATCTTCATCCTAATTCCATTTTCTCTTTCAATTTTTGTAGCTTTTCTTGTAGTTTAATTCATATAATTGTGTTTCTTCTACTATTTTCGGTTTCCTTGATTCTCACTTGAGAATCAAGTTTATGATATTATTCTTGATCTATATGTGTTTGACCTAGAATTTTCAATAATCAAATTCAAAGATCCTAAAACTATGCTGATCTACATTAGATTACATCACCCGTGGGTAAAATAAACGGGTATTTTCTTTACTCAGTTATTAATGGGGCATGGACAAATATTGTAGTATCTATACATGCGGGTACCCGCTAAGATAAAATTATTAAATTACCATTTACACATATAAACAAAATGCCCTAATTTTTCACTACCCTTGTTTTGTTACACTACTGCCAACGATACTTGTTAGCGAATATTAGCGTGAAATTCAATAATTTTGTTAAGAAAGGGGTGTTTGATTGATGTCAAGTCAGAAGTGTTTGAATTATGTGTGAATGATGCCAAGGTAGAGGTGTTTGAATAAAAAATTTAGTGTAATATTCAATATTTTGTGAGGTGTTTGAATATCCATAGATATTGATAAATTTGCTTAAAAACCGCAAGACGGGTACCCGTGTGGCAGGGGAAGGAACGGGTAGGAAATTCATCCAATTCGACGGGTAGCAAGGGGCTACTACCGATAGTTATCCCATCCCATTTACATCCTAAATGTAAGCAAAGTCATATATTCCCAACCTTTTGATAGTATCAAATTTTTCTATAATACTCCTTTGCAAATTCATTTTAAAATCACTTTTTCATAAAATAATGGGTGAGTCTATGGTGCACCACCCACCATAATGGTGCAGTGGTGCACCACCCACATGGCAGCTCCTTGACCAATCATTTAGCCATATGAGGCCTTTTTACTTTTGACTACATATAAGTTTGAAAAGTCAAACTGACACATGGCAATTCTATTGGTGGACATAGTGACATATGGGTGGTGCACCACTGCTCCACTCTGGAGGGTGGTGCACCATAGATGCTTCCTAAAATAATTCCTTGAAAATTAAAACTCTAATGCACCACTGTCACAAAGTATGACATACATAAGAAATAATGGTCGATTAGTGATTCATCTCTTGTCTTAGTCATTTATCATTTTCGATAACATGCTCAACAAATTGAGATATTGAAAAATAAGATAAAAATATTTTGAACAAGCAAGACGAATTTAACTTAGGACAACATTAGATTGACTATGTAGCCTATTTTGTATGGACATCATGAATTACCAACACTTTTCATACTCGTAATCAATCTATGAACCTAATATCTAAAATATAGACCATATTATTTTTAGAAGATATCTAGTTACGTCATTCATTTTCAAATAAAGCAATAGATAACAACCCCAAAATCATTTTAATTCTGGATTGCATTTTTCTAAAGTGGTAACCTTTCGCAAAAGTTGCAACAATGTGAACCATGGTTACATTTATGGTTGCGACAAAGTGAACCAACCTAGTACGATATAAACCATGTCAGCAACAAAAGAGAAGAAAAGTACTTACTAAGCTTGCATTATACTTAAAAAATTAAAATTACTTGTTAACTTTATATTTGACCATGCTTTTGTATGTCATACTTTGTAACAGAATGTTTTTTCCCCTAAACATGTTAGATTCTCAATTGCACCACAAATTATTTATTGATTTTGATCCCTCATCCCTACAAGTTTCAAAACTTTGATCTTAGTCCTTGCCGTTAGTATCCATCCATTAAATGTTAATGTGGCTAATGAAATGCCACGCCAGCACTGGCACATGGACATTTTAATTATATTTAATATCATGTAGGATTAATAATATATTTTTATATTTTATATTAGGTTTAATAAACTTTTTAATCCTTATAAAGTGGATGATCCCTATAATTTTTCTCATTGGTAATGGTCCTTACAAGTTCCAAAACTTTGGTTTTAGTTCATGTCATTAGTGCGTATCTGTTAAGCTAGCCACATCAACACTACCATGTTTGAGGATGAATTTTGGAAAAACAGTTTTACTTACATTCCAATTAGGGCATATCCAAACTTACCCAATGTCTCCTTGCTCCGGGACATCATCAACTTCAACCTATCTCCACCACTGCAAACACTATTATGGATTTTGGAAATTGAAGCATGTGACTAGAACCTCTAATCATTAAGTTTGCTCATCGTGGTAATTTGGGTGACTAAAAGTGGAAAAACAAGCCAAACAAGGTCAGACTAATGAAACGTGAGGAAAAAACTTCTTGAGCACGAAAAGGTTAATGGAGGTGGAAACACGAAGAACATAAGTGAGATTTTATTTACTAATTTATTATTTATAAGTTGAAAGAAATACTAAGAATAAAATAAAAATGAAATATTCTAATAATTATAATTATAATAAATAATAATCATAAATTAGAACAAATAAATAATAATTTTTCCTACATGGCATCCTACATGGCTTTGAAATATTAAAAATTTAAAATTCAAAATTAATGCATATGACAACACTGATGTGACACGTCGTTAGGCATGTCAGCACTTACCCAATGAACACTAACGACAGACTACAATTGAAGTTCTAAAAAACGCAAGGGACCGAAACCCATGAAAAATATATTGGTACTAAAATCAAAATTGTCCACTTTCTAATCATAAACTAAAAATAAATTATTAACCTATGTGACATTAAAAATTATCAAATTAGCATACATGATACTACTGACATGGCACACCATTAGTCATGTCGACACTTAACGAATGGACACTAACAACAAAGACTAAAACCAAAATTTTGAAACTTATATAGGAACCAAAACCAATGAAAAAAAAAATCAAATCTCGCCCACTTTGCAAGAACTAGAGTTCATTAAACCTTTGCTCAGTGAGCCAGTTTAACACACTTGTACGTACTGCTTATAGGCGCCTCTTCTAGAAAACTACGTGTGCTGCCTACTTCAGCACTTCAGGATTCCAGAATACAAGTAGAACACCACATGCTCATACTACCACAAGTGCTCTGATCATGAGATCCATGTTACACATAGCAGATCTCGGCTCATGATACAAAAAGACTCGTACTCCAAAAATATGCTACAACAATAACTATTTCCTAGACAAACCACTTTAAAAAAAAAACACAGCTCAGATTCCCTTATTAGCTTAGCCAACATTGCAACGATAATATTAGAGAAAGAAAGACAAATGGAAAAAGAAAAAATGAGATAATCAATAAAAAGATTAAATAAGTTAGACTAAAGAATACAAAATAGATTGCTTCCCAGGGGACATAATTCCTAAGACGAAGGACAAACATAAGTTTATGGCAAACATTTTAACAGCAGTACACGCATGGTTCCATCATTAACATGAGAGCTATCAGAAAAACCATCGTCTAGATGAATCACAGCTCATCAATTCAAATGTGATTCTAAATCCAAAAGAGAAAAAAAAAATTCAGGCATCAAGAAAGATAAAACAAATAATTTCCAGTCAGCCTACCTAACCTAGCTAACTATCGGGCTGCCTGAGCTTGTGAATGCTCCAGAAGTTGGGTGACTAACTTGTAAGTACGCCCATTAAGGGCCTTGGTATGGTCAATCAGCTGCTCATACCTGAAAAAATATATCTCTTAAAGATTAAGAAGGTCTTGAAAAAAGAGATGACAGGGAACACGAAGTAAAGTGACGAGTCAACTTGGCCGATGGAGAATGGCACAATGCAACAGGAAGCAACAAAACCCTCATCTATGAATTTAGAAGTCAATATTAACTCACACGTTAGGATGATTCGGTTCCATGGTAACCGTTCCTGTTTGAGAGTCAATTTTTGCTTCAAGCTTTGAGCTACGAATGAGATTCACAATCCACCTCTCAGCCTCCTCGTAATTCAAATTTAACTTCTCAGCAAGAACCCTGTAACAAATTACCAACAATTAAGGCAACCTTTCAGATACTACTTATATCCCTAGTATACTATTTAGTCGTGCTGCTTAAAAAGGAGACCAAATGAAATCAACAACAAAAAAAAAATAAAACAAATATATAGAGAAAATGTATCATTATACACTAACTCTCCATACGAAATTAGTAATAAAGGGAGAAGCCTGTACCAAAACTCTGGCCACAAATGAAAAGCAAAACACTCATTCTGTGCCTTTGATTTTGAGAGAGTGTCTCAAAGATCAATGGCACAGAAGTTGAATTGTGTTTTTCAAGGGTGTGAAAGTGTGGCACTAGCATTACTCAGTCATAATTGAGTCCAATGCAAATATTATAAGAACTATATCAGATATCAGAAACCAGGTGCATACCCCATGTCAATGCGTTTGTGTATTCTGCAGTATGTCTCAAAGATAAATAGCCTAGCATTTTCAAGGAACTCATCCCTTAACGGTACAGAAGAAAAGTTGTTTTCTTCAACTCTCTTGCCAAGGAAGGGATCATTGAGAATTA
The DNA here is from genome assembly GCA_035048595.1 of Echinosophora koreensis. Taxonomy (NCBI): domain Eukaryota; kingdom Viridiplantae; phylum Streptophyta; class Magnoliopsida; order Fabales; family Fabaceae; genus Echinosophora; species Echinosophora koreensis. The sequence goes on from JAPCYP010000132.1 coordinate 919,199, forward strand.
CCTGCATATTTAAAAATGATAACCATATTATAGTCTACACATTAATGTCTAGCTAGTAACCCTGTACTAAATATATTATATGCACAGGGAAAACTGAATAAACTATAGAAGTTACATCACGACCCAAACATATACCAATCACATTCTTGGTGTTTATCCACCTTTTGATAAAAACCTGACTTTTACGACTCTTACGCAACCCAACATTTTCATCCTAAGGTTGCAAATATCAGGATATCAGGACTAACTTGGGCAATTTTTCCTAATCCCATCCCCCTTGGCAAAATATATTGCAATCAAATTAAATTTCAATAAAGAACAAACCAAGTAAATTTAGTATAATGTGTTTTATATATTAGCTAGCTAACAGAAAATGCACTTACTTCTTCACACTCTCTCATCTTCTTTTGTGCCCCATCAAAGTCATAGTTGACATAAACACATGCCAAAAACTCAGTGATGGGATCCTGGTATGAATGTTGTTCTTGTTGAATAACTTTTATAAAATCTTTGAATTGAGGCCTCCTGCGCTTGTTGACAATGAATGCTGTGGCCAGGTATCGTAAAAGGTGTGGAGCACTAGTTTGGATTGCATTTAGATACCTTGAAATGAAATCACATCTTAGATAAAGCAACATTACAAATACTGAAGAAAGGAATAACCTGGCCAGTTTGATGAGGATTAACAGTAAATTTAAAACATAGGAAATATCCTACAAATATATGAAGGCATTATTCCAAGTAAAGGAGGCTGAAGTCAACAAGTCATACTTGTCCTGATTAAATAGATCAATTATCTGCGTTCTTCCATTATCATTGTTGAAAAAGATGAACAGGCTCCAATGCATCAACCATATTCGGCTTTGCACCTGATTTATAGGTGATGCAAAATTCTGCATCAAAGTTGACAAAAGGTTAGGTATATATTGATAGAAGCATTTGCCAAAATGAGCTGCTACTCAAAAGATTAACCTAAACAACCTTTGAGTCAATAATTTCCTTCAAACGATTCAGCTCTTCGAGGGCAATGTCCCAGTTTTGCATCAATATTTCAGCTGCCAGCTTTCCCCACAATGCACTCAGACTCCTTTCACTATTTGTGCATAAAGCCCTGTACTGATAAAGATAATCAGCCGCACCAGAGTAGTTACCACACTCAAATTGAAACTTGGCATATTGATATAATGCCTCTATTTGTGCAGGACCAATCTGTTACAGCAGAATCATCACTCAAGGATTTAGAATTCAAATCCAACAAAATTCAAATTTGCAGCAGAAACAACAAAAAGAAAAAAGCAAAAAGAAAAAAAAAATTGTCAAATGCTTGAAAAAAAATAAACAATTTAAATGTCCATGATCAAGACGTTACTATGATACTATCTCAGTTAAGATTGAGACTATATTAAAATCCACATATATGATGGTACCTAGAGGAAATCACCACATGGTCCCAGTCTATAGGTCCAAGTCAATATACATCCCTTAACTCAGGACAGCTGTTAGAGTGTATTGTAGTGTAGCATAGTTTTAGCTTTCAGCAGAAGCTTGTATTCATCTAGAAGTTTGTTAAGCTGTTAGCTTGAAAGCAGTCCACTCTGTATAAATGAGTCAGATCTGAAGAGCAGAACTAACATTTCAGAAATAGAGTTTCGGTTTCAGATTCAGAGAGTTCTCTCTTCTGTCTGTCTCTCTCTCTCACCTTTTCAAATACTAATAACAAAAGTATATCAAAAATCAGCACACATCATAAATCTTAGGAATCCAACATCAGATTTTAAACTTGGTGAACAATCTTTTGCTAAGGGTGCCATTGTCATTTGTCAAGATTTCACCCCAATCCCAACCATCTTAGAACTTACAATCTAGCAAAAGCCAACAAGTAAATTAAATAAATAAATGAAATGAGTAAAAATAAAAACTACATCTAAAAAGGGAAAATTTAATAAACCTGATATTTTTCATTGAGCATCTGAAGATTATACTGCTTATCAGCTCTCAATTCCTGGACGGCAGCAGCGTTTTGCAGAAATGCCACTAGCGGCGCGGCGGCTTCCTCTAGGGACTTGAGCCTGGCAACCACTTCCACCCTCCTTTCCACCATGTCTGATGGCCAAAAAATAAGTCCTCCGTTTTTTTTAAATAAATAAATAAATAAAGAAAAATGTGCAAAAAAAAAAAGACAGAATGTAGGAGTTCTGACCTTGAGGAACATCTTCGGTGTGGTAGAGGCTCTTGTGGATGTCCATGGCATAGTCAACCATGTTGGTCTTGTTGAGGAGCTCAATCTTGGCCTTGAGAATGTGGTCATCATCATACATCTGGCGCTCCTGCAAGAATTCTAGCAGAGGGAAAACCAGGTGCCTGTCCAGATTTGGTGCGATCCGCGTGGTTAGGTCGTAGTTCGCCATTAGCCCTAAATTGATCAGATGTTTCAGGTGAGGTGGAATTGGGAGTGAGGGGGGGCAGATAACAAACAAGAGGAGGAGTGGGCAAGAAAAGGTTACAAACTTGTAAGGAGACATGCCAGGCCTTGACTTAAATGAGCCTACTTGCAAGACACCTAAGACTGACCTACTTAACATACATGCCAATTTTTAAGACTTGTCCCGACCTTTTTAAAAGTCTGACCTGACATGAAAGCCTATTTATAGGCCTTCAAATAGGTCAACATGCCTACATTTAAAGAAGCTAACTGGCCTAGGCCTTTAAATAGGCAAAAAAAAATACAGTTGAATAAAGATCAACAGACTACAGATGTAGCTTACAAAATCATAGTGTCTTCTTAAAGAGACTTAGAGAGCAAAAAATAAATCATATCTAATATAATTCAATGTTATACTCGATATTGAAAACAGATCATTTCAAACAAATTTTGCATCACAAAGTAATTTTTTCTTAGCAAGTTGTGGTAATGTGGTTCATACATCTAAAGCTTTGGATAGTTAGTTATTCACTTGCAAAGCTAAATTATTTTCAATGATGAATTTGGCCATCCTATATGAGCCGAAGACTTATTCTCTCAAAAAAGCACAGGCAGTATACCAAATTTCTTAAACGTGTTCTTCTATTCTATTTTCCCCATCAACAGAACTTATAAAACTTATTCTCAGGAAAGTAAAACCACTTCAAAAACAAAAGAACCCTCACGATAAGTAGCAGAAAAAATTTGTCAATTAGCATAAAACCTGATATATTGCAGAACACAAAACAAGGCAACAAATTTTGGCAATTAGCAGAAAAACTAATGTGATATCAAAGGAATAAATGAAGAAATAGCTAGAATCCATGACGGAAAAATGATAACATATCAATAAAGATCAAAGTTGATCATGAAATAGTATCATCTACCCAAATAAAGAAATAGTTCAACGACAAAGTAAGCAGAAAACGTCGTAGCATTGTTAATGATGGTGACAATTATGTTGGGAATGAATACCATCGATCTTCGCTTAATAAAACAAAAGCTAAATTTAAATCATTCCAATCTAACTAAGGCTAAATAAAAAGTTCGTATAAAGAATTTCGAAACAGACTGCAACGGAAGAGGAGTGAGGATCGAGTTGGCTTACCTAATCCGAAAGTGAAAAGTGGTTGTCGCGGCGGTTGCAGTGAGAGCACAGGTGCGGTCGCGCCGTCACGGTGAGCAGCGCAGTGTGTGGAACGTTCGCGGTGAGCAGTGACGCCGTCAACAAGTGGGTGTTCGATACGGTCGTTGGAGGGAGCTTTCCCTGTGCGCAGCAGCAGATCTCCGAGTGAGAAAGAAAAGACAGAAAAGTGAATATGGATGCGGAGAGTGGAAAGCCTTTTCGACCTAGGGTTAGGTTTCGTTATTTTTTAATTTAAAATTTTAAAAAAGTTTAATAAATTACAAAGGGCAAATTGCACTACCAACACGTGGTTCGTCCGAGTGATAATTGGCTCGGGCCATCTAAGTAAGTGGTCAGGGATTCGATCACCGGCTTTTGAGTATGAAGAAAATCTTATTGGCAGAGGTCAACCCTATAATGCAGTCCAATTAATCGAGGGATTTGTCTCAGCTGCGGAGGATATCCTGGCAAACCAAAAAAAATAAGGTTTTGTCCCTATAATTTCAAAAAAATTGTAAATAGTCCCTGTTGTTACCCTTGAATACTAGAAAACATACCAGTTGAAAAAAAATTGTCAATTTTAAGTGATCCCAATGTATGATTTTATTTTATTTTTTTACTTTCTAGCCAAATTTTAGTGCAAATCGGACCAGAATAAGAAATTATTTTGATACTCCTTAGTACTAAATATCATACAAAATGAAGGAAATTAGCAATGTTAACCCTATAGTCCCTAATGTATGATTTTGTTTCTATTTTCTGACCAAATTTATAGCAAGTCAAACAATAAAATGATATTACCTTGGTACCGATGTGTACTAGAAAACAGAGAAAGATGATGGTAAAGACTATTTACAAAATATTTGAGAGTACAGGAACGGAATCCTAAGAATTTTTTTACGGGACTAAAACCAAAATTTTAGGGACCAAAAACTTATTTAAACAATTAACCTTATTTTTAAGTAAAAATAATATTCCACTTCATTTGATTTTTTGACTAATAGAAGAGCTAAATTATAATAAAAAATAAATTATACTTCACAATCTTTATGTTTATTAAAATAATAATAACAAATCACAAACTTGTAAATTAAAGTTACATTTCACCTCAATTTTTTAATATTGATTAACTATTGACTTAACACCATGTAGTTACTTAAGAATAAACATAATATTTTTTAGGTAAAATAATATATAATTGACTGAAAAATAAATAATTAAAAGAATTATATTCCTTTTTATAATATTTTAAAATTATATACTTCATTTTTAAAATTATGAAAACAATTTTGTAAATAAGAACGCATAATGGGGCATTTGTTAAGGGGTTCTTTTTAGTTTTCTAAAAATCGTAACTTGGGAGTTCTAGATTTCCATATTTGGTATTCTTTTTTAAAAAACACATTCTCAGGAAACTATAGTTCTGTTTGCTTTGTTCTCAATTTCTTGTTTTATTTTTTGTTTGAAAAAATAATTACAAGACCACCACCTTGTTTTCATTATGTTTCCTATCTCCAAATATTTGTACAGGAAACTGAATGAAAAAAAGCGACAGTTTTGTAATTATTTTTAAAAAATAATAAATTTAAAATAAAGCAAATAGATCCTAGGATTCTTAAGAATGTTTCTTTGCTATTCCCCAAGAAACATTCCCATGGGGTGGGGATCCTAGGGTTTGTTTGATTTTGTTTTTGTTTTTTTTTTTGGAAAAGTTTTTGTAAAGTAATTTTTAATAACTATTTTTATAAATAAAAAATTTGTTTGATAACACTGTTTTAAAAAATAGTTTTAAAAGTTAGAGAACCAAAAAACTTGCTCTGTAAATTTGTTCTGGAAATGTATTTTTAATAAAAAAATTATAAAACTTGTTTGATTGGTATGATCTTCAATGATTTGTTTTAAACTTTTATTGTTCTATTTAGATATATATTGTCATAGTCATGTTACCATCATATAAATTATAATTTTTTTGCCTTTAATTTCGTAAATTCTAAATTAACAAATCCTTGAAGTTTTAGAATCTGTCTGATACTCTCTCTATCAGAGTTTTCTAATGATCACATTTTAATCTTTCATAACTCATAACTTAATTTAACTGAAAATTAACGCAGTCAAAACGATGAATTGTTAATTCAAAACTCAGGCAGGTAAACATAACTGAAAGAGTAAATGAATAGTAGATAACGTTTTAGAAAGAAATTAAAGGTGATAAAGTGGTAGCATAATGAAAAGAGGTTATACCTAATAATTTTAATAATTTAAAATTATAAGTTTAAATGACATTATGTCTAGAATTTAATAATTTCCTTAGGCTTTATTTAAATTTTCAAATAAGGATATTAAGATTTTATAAAAATAAAAATAAAGGATATTAAGACATAATTAGGGTAGTGCATAACTAGACATACAATTAGCAAGTTAGTTAAAATTTAACTAATAAGTTAATGTTAATTTTTGAGTTTTGCTAATGATGCCCTTTTAGTAAAGGGTATGGTTGTCTAATGCTTTCAGGGGATTTTCTATTTAAGAGATGTTTTTCTCTTCTCTTCACATATTTTGGTAAATTTGAAACCCTAACCTTTGAGAGGAGTAGAGTTTGAGGGAGAGAGAAAGCAAGCCAAGGGAAGCTTTTGAGGTGGTGTGGCTTCATCAATCCTTTCTTCATCTTCGTTTTAGGGGTTCCTAGCCCATTGTCCTACGACCAAGGTGAGGTTTTTTTTTTTTTGGGTTTTAGATAATTTTTTTGCGGGTTTTGATTTAAAAAAATGATAAGGGTGCATAAGGATGTGAATCTGAGAATGATAGCCATGAATAATTGCTATTGGCGAAGCTTGACATGAATCCCCTTGTATTAAACGTGATTATTTTCTATGTCCTGTAAGTTCCATGTGCTTTATACATAAGTTGTGTTTACCTATCTGTACTTTTTTTATATTGAAACTAAGCTGCCAGAGAAATGATGATTGCTTGTGTGGGAATATTTTAAGTAGCGAAATGGTTTGCATGGGTTTTTGGTTGAACTGCAATACATGGATATTTTCTCTAGTTGGGTAGCATTGATTGGCTATTAAGGAATGAGGGAAATATTATATATATATATATATATATATATATATATATATATATATATATATATATATATATATATATATATATATATATATCTCATTGTGGTTGTAGTATTAGCCTGGTTAATATTGCATTGGGGGAAGGTACTACAATTTTTCTCTCTTTCTTTCCCTTGTGTGCACTTAATGGTGGGAATGGGCTAGGTCGAGCTAGGCATTGACATAAATAAGCATGACCTGTGTTCCAATCTCAAGGCTCGAGCCTTGACACTCCATTGAACTAAATTTTATTCATATGTTAAGTACTCTGGTCGTGAAAGCACCGAGGAGATGGGTGTTAGCAGACTCCACTTGAGGGCTTGTGCACCGAGTTGTTTACGCATATTCCTGAATGTTATATCGACGAAACTTTTTGACAACAATAGTCTACACGGAGCAAAGTTAGTGAAATGAACAGATGAAAACACGAGAAGGGGGTTGAATTATATTTTTCTTAAACTTTTCGCAAATAAGAAAGTTTTCTCAAAAAGCAGGATCAAACACTTTGATGCGTTTGATATAGAACAGGTTAATTTAAAACTTAATACTTTTAACCCCATTTAGCACCATAAATATAAAAGTAAACTTAAAGAGATATGGGAAGAACGTTGACACAGATATTTATACTGGTTCACCCTAAACCTTGGGCTACGTCCAGTCCTTGGTTTCATCAAGTGTTACACTATAACTGATCAGGTTACAGACAGGTATTGTTCGCACACCTAGCCTCCTCAGGCTTAACTAACAAGTATTGTTTGCACACCTAGCCTCTTCAAGCTCCTAACAAGTATTCTTTCAAAAAGCCTCTTCTGGCTATACAAAGGGTACGGTTTAAATGAAGCAGCAGCTTCAAGTTTTATGGCTTTGCTTTGCAAGTCAACCGAAGAACACTCAATAAGTGAATAAGAATTATGGTTGGTATGACTGCAGTAATAACTTCTCAATAAATACAAATGATTAAGTAGAGAAGTATTCTCAGAAAGAAGAACTTAGAGAGCTTTGAATGCGAAGAGATCATGAATGCTTGAATAATTAAGTTCTGGTCAATTTTTTTCAGCAGTCTTCGATGTCTTCCTTTCATACTCATCAACAAATCTGTTGAGAGATGAATATAACTTTTGTTCTTTATTCATTAATGCTAAAGAGTCGTTCTGAATCTCCATTCAATGTTTATGATCATTGGAGATCTTCAAGACAAGTTGAACGTATTTCTTGGCATAGCTTTATCAGAATGCAGCATGATTCAGAGCAGTTGCATTTGCTTTTCTGACTTGGGTAGCACGACTTTCCTTATTTGTGTAACACAGGTTTATGCCATCATAAACGTCTCTTAGCTTGTTACAACAAAAGGAATTTCCAGCATGGCTTCGTACTTTATGCTTCTGAATCGATATTCTTTGATTTGAAAATGCTAAGGAATATGCTTGACTTTCGAAAGAGAGTATCGTGAAACACTTTCAGTCACTTTGTAGGGTCAGACGCATTTTCCTAGCTTGTTGCTACTGGGTCTAAAGTTAGCTGCATTTTATAAGTAAACACAGACGCATCTTTTAGACACAATGTTTTACCAAAATGTTTTTGTTTCACAATCTGCACACTTAATACACACATTAGCATATATCGAACGGTTCAATTAAAATCCTTCTTTTGTTTGGATTCATCAAAATTAGAGATGTGAAAAACTTAGACTTTAACAATCTTCCCTTTTTTTTTTATGACACACATTTTCTTATGATTTTAATGAACTTTTTTTTAAGGCAAAAATGGCATGCAAAGCATAACTATGATGGATATGATCCCAACTAGGTTGGCACTACCAATCATCTGCAACATACCAACATTTATTTAAAAAATAAAAAATACAAAACTCAATGGGGGACTAGGCCAAAACCCATGATCACAAAAGAAAATTTACTTGAATCTAAAATTTGGAAAATTAAACCTATTACGGTTAAAATCTTCCAAAATAAAACTAGGTGGCAAATCCCACCAAGAAAAGCCCCCACTAGATAAACCAAAAGATGCCAACTTATCGGCACAATGATTCCCTTCCCTATAAATATGAGAAGCCTAAAAATCCATTTTTTACAAAGAGATAGACAATTCAACCACCTATTTCTAATCTTCCATGGAACTAAATTAGAAGAATTCAAAGCTTGCAATACCATGGTTGAATCACACTCCAGCCAAAGCTTCCTCCAGCCTCTCTCCTAAGCCACCTCAATAGCAATCATAGCAGCCATTAACTCAGCATAAAAGAGGTAGAAACTCCAATTGAATATGAGAAACAACCTAGAATTGCAGCTTTACTATCTCTATAAATGCCTCCACAAGCCGACAATCCTGGATTTCCTCTTGAGGCTCCATCTGAATTACATTTTATCCAACCAACAAAAAGAGGATGCCAATCCACTTGCTTTATAATAAGAGCCTTGCTAGGATGAATTCTGAATTTGAAAGCCTTAACAATAGAGGTTAAGATCAGACGTATTGAAAAATATGCTCCCCCTAAACTTATGCTTATCTTTAACGTATTTTTATTTGGGGTTATATAAGAGATTCTAAGATCAAAGCAAATAAAAAGTTTCAAGATCATAGCATACAACATAGTCATGATCAAAACAGATATATGTATTGTATTCAGACATATTGCACTCAGGCGTATATCTCATACAACAGTTCATTAAATTTTAGTTAAGTTATTTTCTCCCCCTTTTTCATCAACAAAAAGCAAGCGAGAAATAAGCAGAGAGAGCTGAAATAAACTGTATTATATTATGAACATCATTGGCATGTGCATTTCTTTTAGAATAAAGGAAAGAAAATACAAAAGAAAATCAACTATTTTGATGTTCAAGAATCTACCTAAGCATGATCACAACTTCATCCATCTTTTCACTAAGACCACTAATCTGTGCTCTAGCAACTTGATCCATACCGATGAGAGTGGATGCCATTGCTGCAAAGTCAGAATGTGCAAATGAAGTAGAAGGTCCAAGCTCAGGTTTGGCATTGGATGTTTGAGGGGGTTCACAGGGAACAATCTCAAGACAATGCCAAGGAAAGGAGAAACCAGAAGAGTAAATGAAGGTGATGTCAAAGATCAGAGGGAAATAGAGAGCGATAAAGGAAAAACTACATGTAAAGAACCAAAGTGTTTAAGATAAGGAATACGAAAGAAATATTTTAAAGGTTTGAGAGATAAGAAATAAGAGGTGAGAGGTAGAAGAAAAACCAAGATAAATCTTGTGAAGAAACAGGTAAATTAAAAGTATAAACTATAAAGGGATTTGTGTAAAAATAGATTGGAAGAATAAACAGAAAAGGAGTAAAAATGAAAGTTGGTTGGAAAGGGTAGAGTTGCGTTGTTTCTGCTCTGACTTCATCTGGATGCCCAACCTTGGGAATCTGATAGGATGAGAGTCTTGCTTTATCAATAGGCGTCTCAAGTTTCTCAACCAAAGATAATCCACAATGGTGAGCTGGGTCCTGAAAGACTCTTGGCTCAGGATGGCTCATGAAAGATGTGGACCATCTTAGGAACTTCAGTTTTTTTTTCAGTCCTTTTGAGCCAACAAAAAGGCTTCTTGCTCTTAGGCTCTAGCTTCTGTGGCTTGCAGTAAGGTCTTCTATCGGGATAGATTTTCAAAGTTGTGTCCGACCACATGCAAGCTATAGGATTCAGCTTGTATTTCCAGGAGGCTCTGTTCAGCCTGACTGTAGCTTGTTCAGCAATTAGTTTACTGATTGCCTTATGATCATCTGAGGTTAGAATGTCAGGATTGATGATGTCAATTGGCTGTGGGGTAGTAGAAATGTTTCTGAATGGAGGGGTAGTGGTTTTTGGTATGCCTCTGTATGATGTGGTTAGGAAAGAGGGTGGAACTTTCCAGAAGGTGGTAATGGGTGGTAAGAGAGAATCAAACACTTGTGTAATTGGTACAAGTGTTTGATTTTCTTGTTGTGGTGGAGGAGAAGGTGGAGAATGATCAGAAGAGTGATCAGGTGAAATGTGTGGATGAGGTTCAGGTGAGGTATTATCAGGAGTAAGGTTAAAATTGAGATTTCTAAGGGAAAGGGAAAGAAGATTTTTCAGCTATGGCTATTTGATTACGGAGGGGTGTGTTATGATATGGTGAAGGTGTAGAAGAGGAGGTAGATAGTGAGGGCAAGTGAATTGGTGGAGGATGTGAGGGTTCAGATAACCTTACTGGTGAAGCAACAGGTGAATCAATGTGTACAAGCATTTGTACAGGCTCAACAATCTTCAACCGGGTCGACTTCTAACAGGTGTAGGCTCTACTACAACCTTTCTCTGAATTCCTTCTTAGGGGTACCAGTTGAATCCCCTTTGAGCAGTTCCTTTTTCAGAACCTTTGAAATAGGTTGGTCATCATCATCAGACTCCACTGTGATGATCAGCTTCTTCTTAACTTGAAGCTTTGGTTTGACCTTGGGATCCAAGGGCACAGACTCTTCGGTTGCTTCTGAGTCATCAGACTCCTCAGAAGATCCTTCGTCAGACTATTCTGAAGGCTTCTTAGCATTTTCTTATTCTTCAGAATTAGAAATCTTTCCAGGTTTCCTTAGCTTCATCTGAGAGAGTGTCCTCTCATCTATTGCAGTAGCCATATCAACCTTGCCTGTGGTAAGTTGAATATACCTTTGTTTTCCAGCAGTTTGGTAATCAACATGCCATAGGTGTAGGAGATGCTGTTTTATGGCTTGGCCATACTTAGCATGTACTTGAAAATTAGATCATTCGGATCTACCTTGCTCAATATTAAGAGATGAAATAGGGCAAACCTATCCATCTTGTTCATATTGTCCCTTGCACTAGTTCTTGGCATGACATAGTTTAGCAGAAGGACATGTAGAAATATTCCTTTTGGAATAAGCTTGGAGACAGCCTTATTCCTAGGGTTAGATGCTCCGTACAGAACCCTATTTACAGTGTCTTCTCCAAAAGCTTCTTCCCAGTCATTAGACAAGGCAGCTCCTTCTCTAGGACAACTAGTGGCAGTTTGGATATTCTTGAGGGTGAAAGAGTAGAGTTTCCTATTACACTGGGTTCTGATTGAGATTTGAGATTGGACATCCTTTCTTCAGCATTTTCCCAGAATTGTTGAACAAGAAGTGGGTAGACTGGTTCCATTATCTCGAAGAACTTGACCCATTATGATGCTTCTAGCATCATATTCTGTTGAGACCTCAAACGTCTGAGACACATTTGAATCATGTGAAATTACTAATGAGACTGTTCAAGTGTGCAGAAAAATGCTTTAAGAATCAAACGTCTAAGTCTGACCGGTCTAAGTTTTCTTAAGAAGCAGATTTTCAAAATTGCCTGAAAAACCACTCATCAATTAAAAGACAGCTCAACATGAAGTCAAGTCAACTTAGATAAGAGACTTGTCTAAGAAGATGACATGGCAAAATCTAAGCACTGAAGGACCATCAATGCACACTCGTTTGAAAAAGTTTTTAGACACTCGTCTAAAAATTGGATCATTGTACCCGTCTAAAAATGAATTCTAGCACCCGTCTTTGAAGACCAAGTCAACATCTTTTGATCTAGATACCTTCTTTGAAGACCTCGAAGACCTCTGGACAAAAGCACCAAGCATGAAGAATAAAGAAATTATTCTTTCTAAGTTTTTAAGGAATAAACATGCTACCTCTGTACAAGCCAGCTGCTTTACACTCTTTAAATTACAAAACAAAAGCACTTTCCAAAAGGTAAACTGAGTGTTGCACTGAAATGGGAAAGTTCTTTGCTGCAAGTACATAAGCATTGTACACCTCTGATACAACAACTATTCAGAGTGAAAGTGTACTCTTGGTCGCTCATGTCAAAGTCCAACGTCCTTAAGCATTTAATGAATACTCAGAACGACTCTTTGGCATTAATGGCGTCTCAGAACTTCAAGTTAAAGGAAATCACTTTCTGAAGTTTGTTTCTAACGGATCAACTGATTGAAGCCTTTAAACAAAGCAAACCATGAAGATGAAGACAAGAGATTCTTCACAGATTCAAAGAAGCATTTACTCTGTGTAACACCCTTCTCGGGTGCTACATTGTTTGTTACACTTACATTCTATAAGACCAAGTAAAACAGAAAATAAATATTTTCGACCAAAAAAACGGGTTTACTTATTTTTTTATTTTTGCAAATAGTATGATAAATAGTATTTAACATACATCATCAAACTTGTGCATAAATATTTTACAAACCATACTTCAGGTACTAACAGTCATAAACATAAACATCCAGAAAAGAGCGGAAATACCAACAATTGTAAATTAACAACATACTGGAAATATGTTTATAATTATAATAATAGCATTGGAGACGTAGCTCCACAAAATATAAACATAGACACAAGGCTCATCATGCTGGCCAATACAAAATAATGACGAAATGTCATCCCCACACAACCACAACAGTCAAGGATGATACACCGTCACACCGTGAGTATACTCCTAACGTCCACTATACAAATGCCATTGAGACTGTGTTCATGTATCCAAGTCATCTCAAACTCCAGCTGAGTGTTGTGGCTAAACAGTGCTGACGTCATTTTCGCAGAACGTAAACCATAGCAGAAAAACAAACAAATACAGAAAATGAGGTGAGATCCCCATTCATCATATGCACAACGCAGATATGTAGTAGTATGACACACATGTACGTACAACTATCAATATATAGTTATATCATCACTCATATCAGAATCATAATGTTTCACAGAAACATAATCACAGGGCAACGTTCACCTAGATAGGAGACATCTAAGACTCGAGGTAAGACCTCTGATTCCTATACCATGGTTTTAACGAACAGTTGGAGAGAGTGGTTCTGAGGATTGTTCCGGATTACACTAGCCTTGGGTAAAATGCGTCAACAGTCAGTAACGTGCATAAAGGATTTTTCGGAAACATCCTACACTACCAGAACACATGTAGCGTCTAGTCGAGTATGTCGGTGTATTACAAGATCACCACGCCATAGAGGAGCTACCAACTGGGTCTATATGAGTATTTCATACCCCCAACATCTCCAAGTATTAACCAAATCGTCACTACAGAATTCACACCGGCATTAGAGTGTCAGCTCAATCTCCTAGGAACAACGGCCTCACAGAACATAATTTCACTATGTGTTTGGGAAAAATTTCCGGAAATGTGTTCTTCTTGTCTATCCACCTGATGACCTCTTGATTCCACCGGAATCCTTTCGACGTGCTTTCTTAGAGGCTACATGTTTTCAGGTCCGAATCACCAGCCCTTAACATCGAGCTAAAGTTCTCAAGTAACCTTTCATCTTTGTGAAAAAGTATCTTAAATCACTTGATTACAAGTCCTAACTCATTATGAATTTGGTTCGCTAGTCCAATGATTTATTTCTCTGTACTTTTTTAGTTGAGTCTTTTTCTTGGCTTCCAAGGAAAAATAAATAACTCTTAGTCCATTAAATCTTATGGAGGTATGGATAATGAATTATCCATACTTTATGACATAAGGTCTTGTTCTACCCTACGTCATAAATTTATTAAGTTCATATTTTCATATTTTCACTAAGGCTTTGTTTGTGAGTTTTGTTTAGGAGGGAAATTAAGGGAAAGGGAAGGTATGTGAAAGTCTTTCCCTTGTTTGTGAGTTTAAAAATTTGGAGGGGAAGTTTTTGAGGATTTTAGAAAAACCCCCCAAATCCCTCCTCAAGTCATTTTTTTGTTTACCCCAATTTGGGGTTTTTTGGGGGGAATAATAATTAAATTTTTAGAGGAAAATGAATAAAAAAAGTTTTGGATTAAATTTTTTTTTTTTAAAGGTGCATTGATATTTTATTTAAAAAATATTACTTATGTTAATTTTCTAAAATAAGGGTAAGATTGTAAAAGTATGTTATAAACTCTCCATTTACTTCACCTCATACAATATGCACTCACAAATAAGGGGATGGATAACACTCTTCTTCCCCTCCCCTCCCTCCCCTTTCCCTCCCCTTTGATCCCTCCATTTCCTTCCCCTCCAAACTCACAAACAAAGCCTAAGTGGTTCATGACTTAGGTTTTTGCATTTTACTGTAAATACTCATCCTTATGGACTAGAATCATTTCTTTTATTTAAAACCAAAATCTTTGGCTAAAATCAATCATCTTGAAATCAAATTCCACCAAAAGTACATAAGTACCAAATTTCTCAAAAACATTAGAATACTTAAAACACAGTTTTGTCGCTTTTTACTGTATTTCAACTTCATTTCCATATTTTCGAAAATATAATCGTTTTTCCCAAATTCTTCACTTTCTTAACTTCAAATACCTATGTTAAAGTATTTAAATACTAATTTCAAGCCTCATTCTACGGTTTGTACAAAAATCCTAAAACTTGACCGAACGTCGCTAAATCTGAAAATCGCGTAACCCCCTTTTTCAACAATTTTTAAACCTAATGAGACATACTTTCTGATATATGATTAAGCGTGCAATTTATAATTTTTTCTCAAGTAAGCATGCATCAAATAATCATATTAATCATAATCATACCACAACTAAGCACCAAATCAATCCCTCCAAGAGGATCACACACATATACACATAAACACATAACCCTCACACTTAGGGTTTGCAAGACAATATACAAATACTTTAAACCACATATATCTACATTAAGGTAGGATGGTGGTAATCTCCCACATACATCTTATAGATCACTTGAAATCAAGTAAAAAGATGTTAAACCAACTAAGGGCCTTATGGTAAGATGATGATGATGATCAAGTGATGGATGATCAAACTAAGAAAATACCCATTTTGAAGGAAAGCTCTAAATGAAAATTTGTGTGAGATGAGATAGGCTTAGAATGATTAGAGGAGCAAGGATCTAGTCTTGCTTTTTTAAACAAGTTCTTGGTTGATAATTTGTGGGTGATGGCCGAAACTTGAAGGAGAAGGAAAATGAAAGGATTTTGTTCTTGAAACAAGATGATGAGTTGAAATGAAATGAAGATTGTGGAGGTATGAAGTGGCCAAATTTTTTCACTTTAGTGGGGGGTCATTTTGGTCATTTTAGGTGCTAACCATGGTGATTAATCATAGTCAAGGGTAGGTTAGTAAATGGTGTAAAAATATCTAGATATTTTGTGAAGTGATCATGATGACAACTCACCATATGCATTATTGACTTGATGTTGATTCACCATTTGCCATAAATGAATTTATGGTGATTCACCATTTGCCATAAATGAACATTTATGACTATGGTGCAATGACTCACCATGGTGACTCATGGGGTTGAGTCATCATGGATGACTCTTAGTCCTTATCCCCTGGTATATCTCTGCGGTTCCATATCCGGCTCCGTCGTTTACTCGATTAGGGTTTTCTCCCATTTTTCACCAAAATTCGCCAGAACAAAATATAATGTTTTATTTTTGTGCGAAAATTTTAGAAATAGAATTTATCAATGAAATCATGATAAAATCTAGAATTTGTCGGTTTCGGGCCAAATTAGGGTTTCTACCGGTATAAAACTATATTGTCAGTGAAAACGCATACCGGTTTCTGTCTAAGTTTTAAACCCAAAACCCTAACATCCTACAATATAGTAGGTTCTAGAAATAATTTTTTTTCCCCAAAAAAAAATCATTTTCTTGATTACCGGTAAAAATATAAATAGTTACTTAATTACCGATACAGCAAAACAGATAAAACGTAGGAAAAAGACAAAGTGTTACAACACTACCCCTCTAAAAAGAATTTAGTCCGCGAAATTAAAGCTACCTTAAAACAGATGCTGATATTGTTCCTTCATCTTTTCCTCCAACTCCTATGTAACATCTCCAGATGTTGCATTCCAGATTAACTTAACCAACAAGATCTCCTTCCCTCTTAGTTGTTTCACTCTCTGGTCCTCGATCCTTATAGGTAATGCCTCAAAAGTTAAGTTATCTTTCAATTGTACTATATCAGGTGCTATGACATGACTAGGATCAGGAATATACTTTCGCAATTGTGACACGTGGAAAACACTATGAAGATTTGAAAGAAAAGACAGTAAGGCTATTTGGTAAGCTACAAGACCTACTCGACGAAGAATTTGGTAGGTCCAATGAACTTAGGAGTGAGTTTCCTGGATTTAATCACCCTGCCAACCCCAGTCATAGGCGTGACTCTCAGAAATACATGATCACCTTCCTCAAACTCAAGAGGTCGTCATCTCTTGTCCGCGTAGCTCTTCTGTCGACTCTGAGTTGTCCGCATTTTCTCCTGAATAATTTTCACCTTTTCTGTCGTTTGTTGCATGATGTCTTGTCCCAACACTAGACGTTCACCATCTTGGTACCAACATAGAGGAGTTCTACATCGTCGACCATATAAAGCTTCATAGGGTGCCATTCCTATACTCGAGTGGAAACTGTTGTTGTAGGTGAATTCTATCAATGGTAGAAATTCATCCTAACTCCCGGTGTGCTCCAACACACAAGCTCTCAATAGGTCTTCAAGCGACTGGATTGTCCTCTCTGATTGTCCATTCGTCTGTGGGTGATATGCCGAACTCAAGCTGAGCTTTGTCCCTAACGACTCTTGTTCTTTGACCATCATTGCAGACGCATGCATTGATTTTCTACTCAAGGAATCCACTACGACATTTGCTTTTCCAGGGTGGTACTGTAGTTGGAAATCATTAATTAATCCTTTAAGAATTCCAACCAATGTCTTTGTCACGTGTTGAGCTCCTTTTGGTCAAACAGATATTTTAAGCTTTTTTTATCACTGAAAATGTTGAACGTTGCTCCATACAGATAGTGCCTCCAAATTTTCAGTTCAAAAACTACAGCTGCTAACTCCAAGTCATGCGTAGGGTAGATCCTCTCATGAATCTTCAATTGTCTTGAAGCATAAGCTACCACTTTCCGATTCTGCATTAGCACACAACCTAACCCCTGATGTGAAGCATCACAATACACCTCGAAAGGCTCCTTTGGATCAGGTAACACTAACACAGGTGAAATAGTCAACCTCCTCTTAAACTCTTGGAAACTTTCCTCGCACGCTTCTGTCCATGCAAACGCTTGGTCCTTTCGAGTTAGTTGGGTAAGAGGTCCTACTATCTTGGAGAATCCCTCAATGAGTCTGCTATAGTATCCAACTAAACCCACGAAACTATGGATTTCCGTTACCATCTTTGGTCTCTCCCATTTTAGAACAACTTCAACTTTTGACAGATCCACTGTGATACCTTCCTTTGAGATAACGTGCCCAAAAACTAAACTTTGTCCAACCAAAACTCACACTTCTCGGGTTTCACGTATAACTACTTCTTTTTTCAGGATCTAGAGAACCACACTGAGATGTTCAGCATGCTTCTTTGGATTAGGAGAATAGATTAGAAAATCGTCTATGAAGACAATGACAAACTGATCTAGATAAGGACGAAAAATCATGTTCATGTAATCCATGAATAATGCAGGTGCATTCATCACTCCGAACGACATCACAAGGTACTCGTAATGCCTATAGCGTGTTTGAAATGCTGTCTTCGAGATATCCTCTACCTTCACACGAATCTGAAGATAACCCGATCGTCTATCAAATCATCTATCCTCGGAAGATGATACTTGTTCTTGATCGTCACCTTGTTTAACTGAGAGAAATCTACACATAGACAAGAAGTCCCGTCCTTCTTCTTCACAAGCAAAACTGGAGCTCCCCAGGGTGACACACTAGGTCTAATGAACTCTTTCCTCATCAGTTCCACCAGTTGCTTCTTCAAGTCCTCTAGCTCTAATGGCGACATACAGTATGGTGCCATGGATATCGGTCCAGAACCCGGTACCAGATCAATCGCAAATTCAATGTCTCAAACAGGCGGTAGTCCAGGTACATCTTCAGGAAAAACTTCAGGAAACTCATTGACGACAGGTACAGACTGTAAGTCAAACTCACTCTTGACGTCCAAAGAAAACAGTAACATGTATCCTTGAGCTCCCTCTCTCAAAGAAACTCTTACTTGGTTAGCAGACAAAAATCCAGAAATCTCATCCTTAGGAAAAAATTAAGGCTTTATTTGCACAGTCTAACAGGATATGGTTAGAACATAACCAATCCATCCCTAGTACCACATCTATTTACGAAAGATGCAAACAGATTAAATTAACCAAAAATTTCCTATCTTCTACAAAGATAGTACAATTCAAACATGTCATAGTAGTCAAAACAGGTTCAGCAGTAGGAGTAGATATAATCAAGTCAAAAGGTAAAGAAGACACAGGTAATCCTAGAAATTTAGCACAGTCATATGCAATGAACGAATGAGTCGCACCCGAATTCAACAGTACAGTTAAATATTTACCTCCTATGACACACTGTCCCTGAATCAGATCTTCATTACGATAGGCCTCAGTACCGCTCACGGTATAGACTCTTCCTCCAGCCCTAGGGTTTAACGAAGAGATTAAGGATAATTAAGGTCTTAATCTTATTCCTTAGGTGCCAATGATTTTGTGTATCAAATTTGAGGTCAATCGGACTTCGAACGGGTTCAAAACTCACCGAAACACGTGAAACCGGGCAACTGACAGTAGGGCAGAACGCTCAAGCATGGGGACATGGGCGCTTGAGCGTGCTAAGGATTGACACGCGGCTTGCAGAACGACGCATGGAGGAGACGTGGCCATGCAAGAGGCCGTGCTCAAGCGTGGGAGGACCCAGTGCTTGAGCGTGGGCACACGTGAGCGTGGAGGTCCCAGCGCTCAAGCGTGCGCAGCAGAACTTTGCAAATAAAAGTTTCTCTTCTTCCCCTCTCTCATTTGCATGCTCGACCAAGATATAAGAGAGAGAGAGAGAGAGAGTCTGTAATTCGTTGAGAGAGAAAGCTTGGTTTCCGGAAAATCCGTTCGTCCGATCTCGATTCCGATTTCGAATACGTGATCAGGGCAACGAGCACGTCATGTAGCTAGCTTCGATTCTTCGAACCGCTGAGGTATTTCTCGATTCCTTAACTCGTCGACACGTCCACATTGTCATTTCCCTTCTTTTTCAATTATTGCTTCGATTCTAGCTCTGTTTGGAAAATTGTTTCAAGATTAGTGTTTATGACATTGTCGGTACTCTGTCCATGTGTTAGGGCAAATTTTGGATCACTGGGGAGCTATATTGGACATGTGGCAGCTGCGGGTTAGAGGAGGAGGAAGAGCTTCATGAGGTTCGAGACGCCGGCACGAGTTTATACAAGGTGGGGAGAAAGTGACTATCACGCCGGGGGCGGCAAGCGTTGTATAACATGTTATTTTGCATGCATAGGGTTCACAAGACCCTACTAGTGGGCGAGTAGTCTGTAGTAGTTAAACCCTAGATAAAATGTCTTTAAAACTGTCTGTTAGGGTTTAATTACTAAGGACTTATAGATGTTAGGGTAAATTTATATGTTGGTACATATGCCTGAGGTTGCTTTGTTATCTGTTGTATGTTCATTATGGATGTTGTGTTGTTTAACGTTTGATATGTGATAACATGTTTAACATGTTGTTTGGTTACTGTTAGTAATGATAATATGTTTATATATGTTCTTGTTGATGTTGAGGATGATTGTTTGGTTGTGATGTTAGAACCCTAGTTGACACCCTAAGGGTACTCTGTTTTGATTGATGTCGGAAAACGGTATATGGGTACCGTGTTGAGATGTGGATGCAGTTGCATCGTAAAGCATGTAGGTTTGAGTTTGGTACTGGTGTCAACTTAGAATGTTTGTGCATTGCATGAGTTGCAACGCGAGGTTGGTGTACCCGGGTGCGGGTACAGAATATGGAGAGGGACGGTTCTGGGAACCTTGGGGATGTAGCCCGGTCTTGAATGATTTTCATGAGACCAGTGATTTGCACCCACCGTGTCGAGACCAGCGTGGAGGCTTGGCTATCCCGACGTCTGGCCCTGAAGATTCCAGTCACAGGTGGACCTTCCGAGGCGACCAAGATACCCCTATTGGAGAAAGAGCTCATAAAAGAAGCACCCTTATTGGTCACGGTAAGCGGAACAGTGCCTTGGACAAATCAACTGACATTCTCTGGGCAAGGGAGGCCCGTATGATAGAGGAAAACAGAATGTCCCAGAATCGGAGTTCCCTATGAGAGTGATCGGCTGACATACATAGGAGTGTGACTCCTTAGAGGATTTGACCCTAGATGTGGATCGAGGATGTTTTGTAAACGGTTGACTTGCAAGATGGTTGCTATTTGTATGTCTCTGTTGTATGTTAACATGTTGTATTGTGCCCCGACCCTCTTTATGGTGTTATAGTAGCTTATCTCCCTTCTCTATCTTTTTTTCTCTGGGTACTGCACATTCGTCAGATGAGCAGCAATAGCTGTACAACGACGACGATAGGACTAGAGCACCGCTCGAAGCACTACTTGTAGTGGATCCCGCCGAGGGTCCAGATTTTAGGCGACATTGAGATCGTATACCATGATGACCGTGGGTGACAAGTCGACCATCACAGTCTTTCATGTGTTGCATCGGCCTTGTCAGCATCTACATCCATCTACAGTTTGTACAATTTGGTAGGGTGGTGATCCCTCTGTTGGGATCTATAGCACACTTCGGAGACTCTTGTATACATACATACATACATACATACATACATACCTACATACATACATATATGTATATGTATATATATATATATACGTGTGTGTGTGTGTGTGTGAATATGGTGTGTTTACTTTCCTTCTGATGTGTATGTTTAAAATAATTTTTAATTTCACCGCTTCCGCAACATATATTATTTTCGAATGTATATCCACGCTAACGCTAATAACGGATTAAGAATTAGTTAAGTAGGATGGTTCTTTAATGGGACATCGGGGTGTCTGAGAACATGCTTAGAAGTTTGAAAAAGTGTTTTGATAGGCTTTATGACCAGGAATCAGATTTTCGAAAATGGTTTTGTGAAGATTAGAAATGGAAAAAGAAACTTGATTCACTTAAGTAATTTGGATTGGTAGAATGTTAGGGTATTTACTCAGTTTTTGCAAATTTTCTATGAAATGACTTTGTGTTTCTCTGGTTCTTTGCATGTGACATCAAGCAAATGTTACCATGAAATTGCATCAACACAATCTTCTTTGATATCATGGAGTAATAATAAAACTGAACTTTTAGGGTCTATGGCTTGTTATATGAGAGCAAAGTATGATAAATATTGGGGAAATGTCGAAAAGTATAACCCATTGTTGTTTGTTGTTGTTGTCTTGGATCCTCTATACAAATTTCATTATATCAAATGGAGTTTGGAGGATGCATATGATAAAGATTTGGCAGCCAGTATGTCTACTTTGGTTAAAGACACCTTGGATGACTTGTGCAAATTTTATGCAAAAGGAATATCTGGGATTAGAGAAACTGAATATGGTGGAGATTCTGCCAAGAGTGTAGCCTTGGATGAGAGTCTTAAAGGGTCAATTGTTGTTAAAGGTGTTTCTGAGAACAGGTTGCAAGCATGGGAAAAAAAGATGGCCAAAAGCAAATATGATCTTGAGAGATATTTGGGAGAGGATGTGGATGACATTGAGAATGTTGATTTTAACATTTTGGATTGGTGGAAGGCAAATTCTTCAAAATATAGGATCCTTGTTGTCATGGCTCGTGATGTATTTGTTGTTCTAGTTTCTACTGTGGCATCCGAGTCATGCTTTAGCACTAGCAGACATGTGCATAATGTCTTTCGTAGTTCCTTGTGGCCCAGAATGTCTGAAGCTCTCATATGCACTCAAAATTGGTTAAACCCTACTGGCCCCAAGTTTGATGATAAAGATTTTGATCAATTTGATAGCACTAAGAAGATTATTAATGGTAGTTTACTACTTTGTTTTTTATTGGTTAATTAATTTAAAAATATGCATTTGATACAGAATGAACTTATGTGTTTTTACCTACGTTTTTGCTATGATTATTAAGCCTTTGTTTGGTTCTATAGATTTTAAAGAGAGAGAAGTGGGAGAGAGAGAAGTGGCAAAGAAAAAGAAAACTTCTGTTGTTTGGTTGAAGGCTAGAAGTGTGGGGAGAGAGAAAAATACATGGGAGGGCCCACACAAAAAAACTCTCTCCTCTGTTGAGAAGAGAATGAGCAGGAGTGGGGAAATAATCATGCTTTTCCCATTTTAACCTTTCTCAATTTCTAGTTCAATTCCAATTTTCGACGTTGTCTATCCAACGCTTCTCTGTCTAACTCTTTTTAATTCAATTCTTTATTAAATTTTATTTTCAATTTTTTTTTCACGTCTCTTTTTTCATTTCTTTTTATGACTTTTTATAATTAAAAAAAACTTTTTCAGTCACTAAACATTTAATATTTTAAAACTGTTTAATTTAATATTTAATTTTAGAAGACAATTAAAAACCAATTAGGATAAATATATTTAAAGTTGAATTTAAAATATATTTTTACAATAAAATGTTATCAGGGGCAAATATATCTTTACAAGAAAAATCTATTTTCTTTCTTTTCACTTTTCTATCCAACCAAACAAATGGAGAGAAAACTTTCTCTTTCTCTCCAATTTCTCTTCTACTTCTCTCAATCCAAACAAACTAAAAATCTACCCATTTTCTACTCATTTTCTCTTCTCTCCTACTTCTCTCCATCCTACTTCTTTCCTCTCAAGTTCTTTCATTATCCAAACAAAGCGTAAGTCCCAAGGAGCAAATGGTGAACACCAAGTGCCCATGAATATTGACTGATAGGCAGCCTTGATATTATAATTACTGTCTTCCTAATTCCCAAGGCAGCTTTTATATTTTTAGTCCTGTTTCAGTTTCAAAACATATAGATATATTTTATATATATAGCAACCTTGCCAAAGATTTTTGTAAATGATAGGCAGCTTTGTAGTGACCTCTCTCAATCAAGCTTTCTCCAAGTCAGAGATCAAACCCACGACCACTTAAGATATCTGAACCCTTTACCACTTAATCAACTACGTGTTAGTATTTTATATTTGACTGTGTTTTGTAACAGAATTTTTCGTAAATCCAGAAGTTGTCTCATCATCACCAGCTAGTCTCATCATCACCCTGAACTTTTATTAATATACTATCGTTTCAGCTGAACCGAATTTTACTGAGTTTAACGCACTTTCACGTATTGCTTATAGTATAGGCACCTTTTCTAGAAAACTCCATATGCTGCTACTTCAGCACTTCTGGATTCCATCATAGAAGTAGAACACCACCACATGATCATATATATATCTCCGTTTCATGATAAAAATTTTCTTATATACTGAAAAAAGATGCTACAGCAGTAACTATTTGCCTCAAAACCGCTCACATTTCCTTTTTAGCTGAGCCAACATCATATATTATGATATTAGAAAGAAAAAGGCAAAAATGAGGAGGAAAAAAAGAGATAATATAAAGATTAAATAAATTAGACTAACAAAAATATCGGGGGGCATAATTCCTAAAACGAGGCACTAGATGTGGCAAAATAAGCCCGTCCAAGAGATTTATACGCGTTAAAAAAGCAAGGCTTGGACAAAAAACATTAAAGCGGCTTTTCTGGGCCGACTTGATAGAGCCAAGCAAGGGTGTCATTTTATGGCCCATAAAAAGCAGGCTTTTCTGACTCGGCATGATAGAGCCAGTGGCCCGAGTCTGGCCATGCTAGGCCAGCTAGCCCCCGTTTTGCTAGAAGGATGAACATTCCTGCAATACGAGAGTTTATGGCAAACATTTTAAGTAAAATGGTAATTATCAGCACTACACGTATGGATCCATTCCACACTTAATCGGATTGGATTACATTACTGTCTCATCAATTCAAATGTAATTCTAAATCCAAAACAAAATCCAGTCATCTGGAAAGATAAAACAAATAATTTCCAGTTAGTCTACCTAGCTAATTATCGGGCTGCCTGAGCTTGTGCATGCTCCAGAAGTTGGGTGACTAACTTGGAAGTACGCCCATTAAGGGCCTTGGTATGGTCAATCAACTGCTCATACCTGGAAAAATAAAACTTTAAAGATTAAGGTCTTGAAAAAATAGATGACAGCAGTGTTATTAAAACTGGACCGGTCATCGACTCGGTTGGGATACTGGGTTAATGGGGGCCACTGGTCGAACCAATGAGTCACTAGTTGAACCAGTAAATATTAAATTTGTAAATTTTATATCAAGATTGTGTATATATATATTTTTGTTAAACGTATAACAAGTAATGTTTGTGGTCCAAGTGGTTATAGGCTTGCACGCTCTTTGGATGTTCAAGGTTCAATTCTCATCTGCCTGCGTTTTGAGCTCCATATGCCGAATTTCAGCACATTATGTAGCGTGAGGGAGAGACAGCAAGCACGTGAGTGGACCAGCTGGCATGCGCGTGACATGGCAGGCATGCAGCCCATTCTTGGTTCGTGCGAGGGATGGTCCAACCGGTTCAAGTCATCCGGTTTAATGATGAACCGGTACCGAGTTAGCCGATTTAATGACATCAGCACCGGTTTAGAAGGTTATCCGGTCTGATGCCTTGACCGGACCGGCTATGGGTCTGGTTCCCAGCCGAACCGGTCCGACCGTCCGGTCCTGTTTTAATAACACTGGATGACAGAGACATGAAAATAAAGAAGTCGGACACCAGTCAACTTGACTGAGTCAGAATGGCGCAATACAATAGGGAGCAACAAAGCCCTTAACTATAAATTTAGCAGTCAATGTTAACTTACACGTTGGGATGATTAGGTTCCATGATAACAGTTCCTGTTTGAGTGTTGATTTTTGCATCAAGCTTTGAGCTACGGATGAGATTCACAATCCATCTCTCAGCCTCCTCGTAATTCAAATTTAACTTTTTGGCAAGAACTCTGCAGAAAATTACCAAAAAACAGGGTAACCCACTCTTATAAATTTCGGGTACTACTTCATATACCTAGCATATTATTTAGTGGTGTTGCCTAAAAAGAAGACCAGAGGAAATCATTACGAAACTAATATAGAGAAAACATAGCATTATACACTAACCCTCCATTAAAAATTGAGTTATAACAAGAGCTAGTGCCAAAAGTCAGCCAACGAATGAAAAAACACGACTATTTTGTGCCTTTGATTTTGGCAGACTGTTTCAAAGATCAATGGCACAGAAGTTGGATAGTGTTTTCAGTGGGTGTAAAGTTGTGGCACTAGCATATATTAGTCATAATTAAGCCATAGAAAAATTTATAATGCAGAGCACTGCAACATCCAATATATCAGAAACAAGGCATACCCCATGTCAATGCATTGGTGTATTCTGCAGTATGTCTCAAAAATAAATAGCCTGGCATTTTCAAGGAACTCGTCCCTTAACGGTAAAGTAGAAAAGTTGCTTTCTTCAACTCGCTTACCAAGGAAGGGATCATTGAGAATTACCTGCATTTTTACAAATGATATGCATATTATAGTATACACATTAATGTGTAGCTAGTAACTCACATGTACAAAAATATATTTCACGAAAAAGGAAAACTGAATAAAGGTTACATCACAACCATAACACTTACCAATCCCATTCTTGGTGTTTTATCCACCTTTTGATAACTATCGGACTTTTACCACTCCTATGGAACCCAACATTTTCATCTTATCATTGTAAATATCAAGACTAACTTGGGCAATTTCCCCTCATCCCATCCTCCCTCTTAACAAAATATAATTCAATCAAATTAAATTTTAATAAAGAACACACCAATTAAATTTAGTACAAGGTGTTTTAAAGCATATAGTAGGTAGCCAACAGAAAGTGCACTTACTTCTTCACATTCCCTCATCTTCTTTTGTGCCCCATCAAAGTCATAGTTGACATAAACACATGCCAAAAACTCAGTGATGGGATCCTGATATGAATGCTGTTCTTGTTGAATAACTTTTATAAAATCTTTGAATTGAGGCCTCCTGCGCTTGTTGATAATGAATGCTGTGGCCAGGTATCGTAAAAGATATGGAGCACTAGTTTGGATTGCATTTAGATACCTGGAAATGACATCACATCTTAGATAAGAAACATTACAAATACTGAAGAAAGGAAGAAACTGACCAGTTTGATGAGGATTAAAAATAAATTATAATATAGAAAATATCCTACAAACATATGAAGGCATCCAAGGAAAAGAGGGATAAGTCAACAATGCATACTTGTCCTGATTAAACAGATCAATTATCTGTGTTCTTCCATTATCGTGGTTGAAAAAGATGAACAGACTCCAGTGCATCAACCATATTCGGCTCTGCACCTGATTCAATGGAGATGCAAAACTCTGCAACAAAGTATATCAAAAGGTTAGGTCTACATTTATAGAAGCATTTCCAGAAAGTACGTGCTTCTATTCAAAAGATCAACCGACAAACAACCCTTGAGTCAATGATTTCCTTCAAATGATTCAGCTCTTCGAGAGCAATGTCCCAGTTTTGCATCAGTATTTCAGCTGCCAGCTTTCCCCACAATGCACTTAGACTCCTTTCACTATTTGTGCATAAAGCCCTGTACTGATAAAGATAATCAGCAGCACCAGAGTAGTTTCCACACTCAAATTGAAACTTGGCATATTGATATAATGCCTCAATTTGTGCAGGACCAATCTGTTACAAAAACAGAATCACCAATTAAGGATCTAGAATCCAAAAACAAAACAATACAAACTTCCAGAAGAAAAGGCAAAAAAATAAATAAGAAAAGACATGCTTGAAAAGCAAACTTCTAAGAAACAATTTAATTGTACAAAATCAATATGTTACTATGATATCAGTTAAAAGTGAGATCATATTATAATTGACATACATGATGGTGACTAGAGGAAAGAACAACTAAACCACCACAAAGCCCAATCTATAGGTCCAATCCAAGTCAATAGCTTTAGATCCTTACTAGCAAGAGACATTTTTTAAAGCTTACTATTATATTGTCACTCAATAGTCAATACCATTTGGCAACGTGAATCTTCTAGTTGTCCAAGACTTACCATAACTACAAAAGACAACTTAGCTTGGACAATAAGCCATTCAAAAACTAGCACACATCAGAAATCTGAGGAATCCACATGTGATTCTAAAACTTGGTTAAAAATCTTTTGCTATGGTGCCATTGTCATTTGTCAAGATTCTACCCATATCCAACCAAACTTATAATCTAGCATACCAATGAAGCAAAATAAATAAATAAATAAATAAATACAAATAAAAATTCAAACTTCATCTAAAAAATATAATAAAAAGGGAAATTTTGATAAACCTGGTATCTATCATTGAGCATCTGAAGATTATACTGCTTGTCAGCTCTCAGTTCCTGGACAGCGGTAGTGTCCTGAAGGAATGTCACAAGCGGTGCAGCGGCCTCCTCTAGGGACTTGAGCCTGGATACCACTTCCACCCTCCTTTCCACCATGTCTGATCACCCAAAAAAATATTCTCAAATTAAATAACAAAAGGAAATTGAGCAAAAAAATTGAGGTGTTCTGACCTCCAGGAACATCTTCGGTGTGGTAGAGGCTCTTGTGGATGTCCATGGCATAGTCGACCATGTTAGTCTTGTTGAGGAGATCAATCTTGGCCTTGAGGATGTGGCCATCATCATAGAGCTGGCGATCCTGCAGGAACTCCAGCAGAGGGAACACCAGATGCCTGTCCAGATTTGGCACGATCCGCGGGGTTAGGTCATAGTTCGCCATTAGCCCTAGATTGATTAGATGGTTTCAGATGCGGTGGAATTGGGAGAGCAAGGAGGAGCAATAACAGAAAAAGAGAAGGAGTGGGCAAGAGGAAGAAGATTTGGAAACATGTAAGGAGAGCAAATAAAGCATTGGAGAAAACCTGTTTCGGTGAAATATTCTTATCCCGAGAGCTAACAATGGATTCTTGTGGGAGAATAAATCTAATGCAGGGGTCCCTTCAGAAAAACTTGTTACCCTTCAAAAAATTTAGAGAACTTCTAAAACTTATTCTCAGAAAATAAACAAACCCCTTTTAAAAACTGATATCTTGCATACCAAGGCCAAAAAACAAATTGTGAATTAGCAGAATAAACTGATGTTATATCAAAGGAAGAAATAGTTAGAATTCATGATGGAAAGATGATAAAATCTCAATGAAGATAAAAGTTCATGAAATAGAATTATCCACCAAAATAACGTTGTGGCTACAGAAATAGTTCAACTACAAAGTAAGGAGAGAAACGTCGTGGCATTGTTAATGACAGTGACAATTATGATGGGAATGAATATCATCGATCTTCCCTTAGTAAAACAAAGGCAAATAAAAAGATCATAACAAAAATCTGAAAACAACTACATTTGAAATTGCAGTTTCATTAAAAGAATTTCAAAACAGGCTGCAACTGAGGAGTAAGGATTGAGTTGGCTTAGCTTACCCAATATGCAACTGAACAGTGGTCGGTGAGGCCAGCGGCAGTCGCAGTGGGTAGTCGTCGTTGAGCGCAGTGTGTGGCTGGAGCTCTCCCGTTACCTAACAGTAGCTCTCCCGATGAGAAGAAATTATGATTGAGAAGAGTCTTTCCAAGTAGGGTTGGCTTTTATTAATTTTAATTTTAAAATTAAAATAAATAATATAATTATAACACTTTTTTTACCAACGTGGTGTGGTACAGTCAGTAGATAATTAGGCCCCTTAAGCATGTGGTTAGGGGTTCGATCATGCGTATGGAAGAGCCTCTGTTGAGAGAGGTCAACCCCTTAAATGGATCTCGGTACCTCGAGGGTTAGTCTCTGGCTCCCGGCCGGAGGATACCCGGGTTCACAAAAAATAATACTATTTTTTTTGGGGTTCACAGGAGGCATATTTAGGCCTTATAGGAGGCATTTTTCTACCATTTGAGCTACACTAACGGAACAATTATAATACCATTTTAAGAGTATCCACAATGATAGAACTACATTTTGGTTTTTATCTATCATTTTGTGGGTCCATAGATGTCACATGGGATATAAGAACCCAACCCCTTTTTCACTCCAATGAAAAAACCCATTTTGGTTCTTAAGTGGGTCCCACAATTGACCCCGCTTATTATTTATACTTCTATTTTTATTTATTTTTATTTCAAACAAAGTTTTTTAGCGCAAGAAGCATCTAGGAACATCCAGGTCATCCATCTCCCATGGGTGAATTTTTAAGAACTAGTTTTTACAAATAAGAATTCATGTAAGAACCACCATTGGAGATGGTCTAAGTTTAATAATTATAAAATAATGAATTATAATTTCATATTATTATTATTATTATTATTATTATTATTATCCAATATTATATTCAAGAGCGTTTGGATGAGATGACACGGGACGTATCTCTTCCAGCTTAACCATTGATCTTAAGTGGGGGGGTGGGGTAACTCAAGTGGTTAGAGCTTTGGGTTTAATGTGTTGGCGGTGTTGGAGGTGTAAGGTTCAATTCTTGGCAAAGGAGAAAAATTAACAACTAACATATTAACATACTAACATTTGCCTATATAAAAAAAAACCAATGATCTTATGTTCGAATCTTGACCATGGAAATGCAGCAGCATTAAAACTCTTGAAGGAGAGTTTTTGCCGCCTTTGTGATCCTACCCGGCTCGATGGATCGATGAAAGACTTCACCTTTTGGCCAGTCATGACTTTGAAGGTCTCTTAACTAGAGAGACATCGGCATCGATCCATCGAGTGCCATCGATTCCAATAGAGGGATCGGAAGCCTACCATTACATAAATCTCTATCATTCGAAATATATATATATATAAAAAAAAACATTCATTAATTGCAACAATAATGAATATAGTATATCAAAGTATAATTTTATGTGTAGGAACTGGGCTACTAGAGATATAGTTTTATGTGTAGCAATTGGGCTACTAGTGATATAGTTTATGTGTAGCAATTGGTCTACTAGAGACATAAATTTATGTGTAGCAATTGGGCTACTATAGATATAATTTGATAGAGAGGAGTGTTCGCTCGGACGAAAGACTAACATTCCTATTTGGATGGAGATGGTGTGACAGGATTGTAGTGGTCACGTTAGCATAAAGGTTTAGTTGTATGAGAGTAAGGGTAGAGGATGATATTGTTAATTTGAGGATGATTGTTAGTTATGTGTGATGTGTGTCTTTGACTGTTGTTATATTATATGCTATGGTTTCTTTTCCGCTTTTAATGATAGAACTGTTTCTTATCCCCTATGTTTTCTATATGTTATGTTTTATCTTTTATGGAATCATTCGAGAAGACCCTGTTGATGAGCTGATTGAGGAGGAGTTGGATGAAACTCGGTATGAACTAGAGACCAGAGGACGAGCTGTGATCCATGGTGATTAGGGTCTAGATAGTATGGCCAGTGTATCTTGTGGAAGTATTCTTACATGTTTCTGCTAGTATAACTTTTGTTTAAGTATATGCCTGTGAGGGATCCTACTGAGAGGATACCCTCAACAGTGTTTTGTATTAAGTTCATAAGACCTATGTGTGTATGTATAAACATATATATGGTGTGTTGTTTTTAATTAACCAAATTTATATTCTATTTAACTTAAGTTTTAATTTTTACGTGTTTTCATGTTAAGTGCACGATTAAGGAATTAATTAAGAAGGCTTTAATCTAATAAAACACCGGGGCGCAACGGGGTGTCTCACATCGCGAAGCATAACTGAAGCTAATTTGAAATTACAAGGGATTCATACTAGTAGTTGTTTTACCATTCTGTTCACAAACCCTTTTTATTATCTTGTTCACTTATTACTGTCTTTTAATATTGTTCTTTTTAAATATTGAAAATCAACACTTTCACACACTATTTGGTTACCCCTTAATCTTAACTTCCAAGAACAATTAATCTGAATTTTGGTAATTGCTACAGCATTCTAATCCTCATGGGAACGATCTCTTACTTACTCTTTATTACTTTTTACGATTGTATATACTTGCACATTGCACAAATTTTGCAACAAGTTTTTGACGCCATTGCCGAGGATTAATAATGGTGTTAAAATTCCAATTTTCAAATTAGTAGTTCTGTTAGTTAGGACAACTGATATTTGCAGTGATTTGCTGTAGCAACAGGTACTTGTTATGGCTGAAACAGAGTAACCTAACAGCATGGCATTGGCCAATGATAGGAATAGCGCTATCCGAGGATATGCACTCTTTGATCCAGCAACTATGAACACAGGGATTGTGAGAACTGAGATCATAGCCCCTCACTTTGAGTTCAAGCCCGTTATGTTTCAGATGTTGCAAGTAATGGGGGCAATTCAGTGGAGCTGAGAATGAAGATCCTTACTTACGTGTGAAATAGTTTCTGGATGTGGCTAGTAACTTTAAAAGCCCAGGCGTTACTGGTGATGCCTTCAGGTTGAGATTGTTTCCATATTCTCTTAGTGGGAAGGCTAAAACTTGGTTATATTGTTTGGAGCCAAACACAGTGGATACGTGGAACAAGTTAGCTGAAAAGTTCCTTATTAGGTGCTTTCCCGCTATTAAAAATGCTAAGATGAGGAATGATATAACCTTATTCAAGCAAATGGATGATGAACCACTGTTTGAGGCTTGGGAGAGGTTTAAGGAGCTGTTAAGGAGGTGCCCTCATCACGGACTTCCTACATGCATTCAAATAGAGCATTTCTATAATGGAGTGTTGCCTGATGCAAGAATGATGCTTCAACAGGTGGCACACTGCTAACCAAGTCCTATAATGAGGCATATGCCCTGGTTGAAAGCATTGCTGCAAATAGTCATCAATGGCCCACTGCTAGGCTATGCTCCAGCAAATCAAGTGTTGCAGCAAAAGTTCACGAAGGAATTGAAATTTCTGCTATTTCTAATCAGTTAGCCTCATTGACAAACATGGTGAAAATTTTAACCATGGCTAACCAGAGCATCTCTGCAAACCAAGCTATATCGAATGAGCCTATGGGAAATGAGCAACAATATTTCCAAACTGATGATGTGTCATGTGTGTACTGTGGAGGGGAGCACTTATTTGAAAACTGTTTTAGGAATCATGTATCTGTGAATTATGTTGGGAACAACAATAGGGGCAACAATCCTTATTCTACTACATACAATCCAGGAATTCCACCTCAAGGTCATCAAGCTCAATATTATGGCCAAGGAACTCAGCAAAGTCAGTCAGCTAATCCAGAACCATCACTTGAAGCTATACTTAAAGCCTTCATGACAGAAACGAAATCTCAGCTTCAGAGTCTAGATGCAGCAATGAGGAATCTAGAAAATCAGAGTGGACAGTTGGCTACAGCACTGTGCTCAAAACAGACTGACACACTGCCCAGCACCACAGAAGCACCTAAGCCTAATGAAATGGGGTACTGCAAGGCAATAATCCTCAGAAATGGGAAAGAAGTCCTTACTTCAATAGGGCGGAATGGAGATAGAAAATCTGTTAAGACTAAGAGCAATGTCCAGAATGCAGAATTTGAGTTTAAAAAGACTGATCCAGTTATTGCAGAATCTTCTGAACATGCTGCAACAAAGAAAACTGAACAGAAAAATTCTGCAGAAACTTCTACCAAATCTGTAGAAAAGTCTCTACCCAAATTTGTACCAGAGAGGACTTCCCCACCTTTACCGCAAAGATTGAAGAAGCAACCCAAACATATGAGGTGGCCATTACCAAAGAGGTGAAAAGCCTGGGAAAGAAAACAATTAGGCAAATGGCTCAATCTGCTCAAAGGAGGAGCTACTTATGTCTGGCCCAGCTGTGAAGAATTTCTGCACCCAGATGCTACAACATGGGGCAACATCAGAACAATGGATGTTTTCTCTTTTACCATTTCTCTGTTTTGGAAGTTTCTATTCTAGTTTATATTGCGGCCTTCTAGTAGTACTGTAATTTATGCTCTGTTTGGCAGTGGTTGTCTGTTTGTTGTTTTAGTATGTTTATCTCTGATTGGACTACAATTGATTAACATATGACCCTATTCATGGGAATCTTTTGAACAATAAATCAAGTTGTTTGGACCACAACCTTAATTTCGGAACCTTTGACATGAGTGTTGAGCTTTTTAGCTGTTTAGATTAACTGAAATTGTTTTAGGCTTAAACATATGCTACAACATTTTGATATAACCTGTGAGATTTTAAGCCACAACAGTTTTATTTGAAAGTGAGTTCCATTCATCTGCCTTCTCTGTAAAGTCTGACTTGATTCTTGCTTGTTTGAACATTATATTGCTGCAGACACTTTTGCTTGCGGCATGCTTGATTGTTTCAAATGCTAGTTTTTGCCTAAATAGCTACCCTTTGATTTTAACTTTGTGTGTGAGCCCCTTTGAGCTTGAGCCCCTTATTTCTGTTGCTAGCCACATTGCAAGCCCTATAACTTGAAAAACAAAAAGTTGTCCTTACTGGGTGAAGTTTAGGGGTTGCTTTTCATGACTACATGGTTGTAACATAAGTTTAGGGGTGGCTTGAGGAAAAGCACCATTCTAAGTTTGGGGGTGCTATACAACAAAGTGGTGTATTATAAATGACTGAGTTTTGCTATTTTATTTACTGAAATTATGTTTTTGAAAAAAAAAAAGAAGAGGAAAGAAAGAAAAGAAAAGAAAAGAAAAGAAAAGAAAGGTAATAAGGAAAGGAATGAAGGAATAAGGAAACTAAAATGAAAAAAGAAAGAAAGAAAAGAGTACCCCATCCTTGGTACTGAGATTGCTGTGGTGGTTTGTGGAAAGCATTTGGTATGGAACACATTGTAGGGAAAGCATTTCTTAACTCCACCTAGTGTTAGCCACTTCCCAAAAATGTATCCTAGCCTGACCTAAGCCCCATTACAACCCAAAAAAAGTCCTCTAGCAGTGTAAAGCTTTGATATTATGCTAGTGAGTTTAGAAGCTTGTCAAGCTTATGATAGGATTGCATGTGAATGATGATTGAGTGAACCCGCTTACTTGTGTGAGTGAGAAAGAACACACTGTTCTAAGTGCATAATGCTGTAGCAAGTTGTTCTGGGCTGAAAAAAATTGATGTCATGAAAATTTGCTAACTTATGATGCATGAGTGTCAATGATGAAAGAAGTTTGTGTTGTGGAAAAAGTAGTTGATTGAAAAAGGATTTTTGGTAGTCTAATCAGTTTTGGATGCATGTTAGGACTTTGTTGATTTGTGTGTTCTTTTTCTTTTTTGTCTTTCTTTCCATTACTTGAGGACAAGCAATGATTCAAGTTTGGGGTGTGATAACTCTTAGAAATGAGAGTTATATACTCTTTCTTAGCTTGAGTTTTTGTATACTTTGAGTATTTTATGTGGATGTTTTAGGTGTTTTAAGTTAGTTTAGTGTAATATGTGTCATTTTATAAATTTCGTTTAATTTTCTGTTTTTGAGTGTCTAGGAATATGCTTAATGTGTTTCTTGCTTTTTATTAGGTTTTTGTTGAAGTTTAGACAAGCAGCTGGAAAATGCTCTGGGCATGCTGCAGCATATGGGTGCGAACTCCTTTTCAGAAAAGGACAAAAGCTGAGCACATTTTCTCTCTCCTGTCAGGCTGTCTTAAAAGTTGAGGACGTCCTTGCTGATTTCCTAGGGTTTTCTGCTGGTACAATTAATGGCATGAGCCCAAGTCTTTATTTTAATATTATTTTGATGTCCCAAAAGGAAGAAACAGAAGAATGGGCCCTTCCAAAACCCTAGAAAGGGGAATATTCTCTTATTTTAAAGAGAGGGTTGCCTCATATCAGAGAGGGGAGCGAAGACAGCAGCTGGAGGTTCTTCTTCCTCCTCTCCATTGCTCATTTTCGTGCTCCCATTGTAATGGCTTCTTCTTCCATTTGTTATTTCATTTTTTGTAAGCTCAGTATGAGCTAATTTGCTGCAGCGTACTGGTATGCTGAACTTGTAATGAATGTTAGTTGATGTTATGTGATGCTTTGCTTTTGCATTTTCTCTTAATTTGTGTTTATATGCTGTTTTATTTAAGCTTGGCCATCTTAAGTAGAACTTAGCTTGTTGAACTTGGAAAAGTAAAGTTAAGTGGATTTGGTTAAGAGATAAGGGTTAAGTTTGTAATTAGAAAATTAGGAGATGTTGAATAGATTAGGAATAATCATTCAAGTCCTTAAGCTAGCTGGAACATGCTTATTTATAAGAAGATGTAATTAATATGAATCTAGGAATAGAAGGCGTTTAATGAACCTTATTTTTCAAGTGTTGGAAAACACAACTATAAATTCCTGGAGCTAAATGCTGCAGCATCGCAAAGCATAACTCAAGCATAACCTTATTTTTACGATTGTGTATACTTGCACATTGCACAAATTTTGCAACACTTTCTGATATCAGACTAAGTTAAAATCTATTTTCCCACTTAACATACTTGTAATTGGTAGATTTCATATAGTTCAATTAAAATCATTTATCATAAATGTTTGGATCCATCAAAATCAAAGATAGTAAAGCTTTAGATGTTTAGAGACTTAACAATATCTAGGGTAAAAAGAAAAGTTTCAATCCCAATCTCCTGCACTTTCACTACAAGAAAACATCGATTTACCGACGGACAGTTACCGACGGCCGATTTTCCGACGGAAATTTTGGCCATTACCGACGGAAAAACCCGTCGGAAATCTGGATAATGACCAATCACAGATTTTTCCGATGGAAATGCCATCGGAAAGGTTTCCGACAGTCATTCCATCGGTAATTCCGTCGGAAACGCGACGGGAAATTTGCACAGGATTTTTTATCGATGAAAATTTCCGTCGGAAAGTGGGGCGGGAATTCGGGTACCGATGGAAAAATCCGTCGGTAAATTACCGACGGAAATTTCGGTCGGAAAGTGGGGGTGGGAAATCAGGGTACCGACTGAAATATCCGTCGGTAAATTACCGACGGATATTTCCACCGGTAAGTTGGGCGTAAAAATCGGGGAGGGGGTACCGATGGAAATGTCCGTCGGTAACGAATGGGCGCGAAAATCGGGGAGCGGTTACCGACGGAAATTTCCGTCAGTACCATTACCGATGGACGGGTCCATCGGAAATGCGGATCCCGCCTCGGTAATTTGAATCCGCCTCTCATTTCCGACGGCCCGCTCCGTCGGTAATGTCCTTTCCTCCTTCAAAAACCGCCAGTTTCTCCGCCCCTCCCCCATTTCCCTGTTTCATTTTCTCCCTACTCTCTTCTCCCTCTCCTCACCGGCGACCCCAGCCGCGCCGACCTCCGTCCCCTCTCCGGTGAGCGCCCCTTTCTTCCTCCTTCCTCTTCTTCTTCCTTTCTCCGTCTCTTTCCTTTCTCTTTTCCTTCTTTCTTCTCCACAACCAACCGAACTCGAATGCCGCTAACGTAGCCCCGCGCGCCGCTGCCAACACAGTCCCGTTCGCCGCCGCCTGCACCGCCGCAACCACCACGTTAAGGTAAGCAACCACCTTCTCCTCCAACTCTCTTCTCTGTTTGTGTATTATACTTACTCAATCTTTGTCTTCTCCAGAGAACAACCACCAGTTTGGAGCACCAGCCACCGTGCCTGAGGAATTCCGGCCACCAGTTTGGTTGTTTCCGGTGAGTTTCCAATTTTATTTGTTAATATTTTTTGTATATTAACTAAATGTTGTATAGATAGTTGTTAATTAGGATGTTGTAAATTGTTAGGACAATGATAAAATGTGTTGGACTATTATGTTGGATTATTTTTTTTAAGTGTGTTGGACAGTTTTGTTGGAGTGTAATTAGGTGGACTGTTATGTTGGATTATTTTTTTTAAGTGTGTTGGACAGTTTTGTTGGAGTGTAATTAGGTGTACTATACTGTTATGTTGTAAATTGTTAAATGTGTTGGACTGTAATTTTGGATCAATTTGGTGTGCTGTACTGTTATGTTATAATTAGCGGTGTTGTACAGTAATAATTTATGTTTTTTATCATTTGGTATGCTTTATTGCTTTTTAATTAACAAAAATTAACAATATAAATTTATTTTGATTTTGATGTAGGGAAATGCAAAAAGCACCTGAAATTCATTTCTTATTTAATCTCGTAATTAAGCTAGATTTTGAGATGTCAAAGCCAAACGATAGTTGTAAATAAATTATATTTTGTACCTTGGATTTGTTTTTTATTTAAATATGTATCTTATTTATTTTTACTTTTATTCTTAACATAATATTATTAACGCAATGATTAAGTGTATAATGTGTGTTTACATTAATAGATCACATTGTAAATTTGAAGAAATTTACACAATAAAGACGCGTAAAAGCATTAGAAATGCGGCCAGACAGGTTGCCGCTAGTACTAATAATAGAATTTAAAATAAAATTTAGATTTTAAAATTCAAGTATACAAATTAACATAATTACTTTACTAAATCAATAAAATGTTTTATTAATTAAATTAAATTGAAAAATAAATGATTTAATAAAACGTAAGACAAATGATTATGGGCTGATATATGTTTATGCTGGTTGCTTAATTATGTGTTATATAGTTTGTTGTTGTTATCAAACTTTACGCAAATTATCTGTGTTACTTAAAGTTTTATTTTATCTTAAAGTATATATATTTAATACGTAATTGAGAACAACCGTAGCTTCCCGTTCAAGGTTCAATATTATTGAGCATATGTACTCGTGGTCATGGTATCGCTCATTTTATTGAATCTTGAATTGTCTAATTGGGACAGTTTGGGGAAAAAACTTTTTCTCCATTGATATACTAATTACTCGTTGATTCTCATCTGTTATATAGTTGATGAAATTTCGGGTCGAAACATTTCCTTTTGTTCTCCGGGTCCATGCTTGATTGCAGTATCTTACCGCGGTCAAGTCGTGTACTTGGAGATCAATGGGAAATGCTGCTGAAAATTCGTCAGCTATAAGACATGAGAAGCGATGAGTAACTAGTATAATACAGTGGTGAAATTTTTTTTCCTCGAATGGGATAGGGCCACACCTTAGGGTACAAATGACAGCATGTTGGAAGGATGTAAATTTTGCTAGACACCTAGGTACCGTGTTCAAAGCAGTGACCGTAGTAAGAACAAACCAGTTCCTGTGAAGTCAATGTTCTATCTGTGACACCCTTCTACCCATCATGTTATAAGGTAATTAATATAAATAATTTAAAATAAAAACATGCAATTATTGAATAAGTTCAAAAACAATTGTCCATGGGTAGAAAAGTCCCACATGAACCAGTTACAACGCGGAAATTAAATCAAGTTCATAATCAATAAAACATGAAGAAATAACTACCCAACCCCGATGTTACAACTCAGAGCTGGTATAACCGTTCCGAAAAATAACATCATCGAAATACAAAAAGAAACAACTAAACATGAACAGGCCCTAACTATGAGTGGCGGCTCCTCAGAGTCACTCCTCTCCGGGCTGCTCGTCATCCTCTGCAAATGCCGATCAGGCCAAACACAAACAATAACAGGGAGTAAGAGTCATGTAATCATATAAACAGCAGGGGAATAGTACGCAAGGTAAACATACACATGAGCATACATCAACATCCAACAGTGCTATATCAACCAAGTATGCTATGCTATGCAATGCATCAACTACTCCGCTACTCCAACTATGCATGTGGATCCAAACTAACTCAGGATGAACGACTTTGGAGTTACATATCCGTATTGGCCGTAAAAGCACCAACACCGGCAGTTCACCAAACCTTGGGTGAACCCCATGGATAGCCAACGCATCAAACCGTGGATGCCTCGTCACGAGGGGCCTCGGTCACCAAACCTTGGGTGACCTACCGTGGATGGCCAGATCACCGTACTCTCGGGCGATCTCTCCTTTGTCGAACCTCCCCCATCAACAACTCCAATGCTCTATGCAAATGGCACAACAACAAACAATCTCAACCACCACATTGCTTGGGCCATGAAGCTCCCAAGACTTCAACATTAACATTCAACGTAACCTTAGACCCAAACCACGGGGTCAAGGCTCCCTTGGCCAATAAGCACCAAGGTTCAACTCAACGTGCTTGGGTCAATAAGTACCCAAGACTTAACTTAGCAACGTGCGGTAACCCAACGGATACCGACTTAACACCTTGTTATCTTAATTATCTTATATAATTAATAACCAGGTTGTCTAATCTTTATCTTTGATTAGTTATCTCAACCTATCATCATAGGGGAATGGGGTTTAAAACCCCTTAAGTCCTTTAATTGTAATTCTGTCCAGGAAGGGTCAGCACGGTCGTGCTTAGCCCTAGCACGGTCGTGCTTGGACACGTGAGGGCGTGCTGCCCTTTTAAGTGAAGCACGGTCGTGCTTCACACTCAGCACGGTCGTGCTCAGCAGTACGGTCGTGCTGTTTGACCTGCACGGCCGTGCTGAACAGCATGGTCATTTTCCAGAATTTAAATGGGAGCACGATCGTGCTCCCTGTTCAGCATGGTCGTGCTCATCGCGCGACGGTGCTGTTCTGGGCAGGAACAGTAACCGAATCTAACCAAATTAATTTAGGGATTAAACTCCTAAACTTAACACGTTTATTAAACCTAATTATTCAATTCAACAGTTTTATCAACATACTAAACATCACAGCCACAACATCAATCAACCAACATCATATTAATAACAATAACCAAAATATCATTATACTCATTAAACAACCAACATGAACATAAAATACATATTATGAACATATAACCAGAAACAATCATTTATCAACCAGAACATCACGACTCATAAACATACAACAACACCGGGGGTTATGGGTAACCCCGTTACTTTACACTAACCCACTGCCTAATGAATACAATCCCACTTCTCCCTATACCTGGATTGAAGGTAGCTCTAACACTGCTCCTAATAGCAAACTGGTACCGTTTCCAAAGTGGCTCACTCCGATGATAAACCTTGGTCAATTAAGAATACAACCGGTTAGTTTTCCAATCTCATAAACACGAAAGGAAACTAAAAGGAACGAAACTATTACCTATTAACACTAAAGCAGATCAAGCTAATCTCCCAAACGGCTCTCAGAACTCCACTACGGCGATGAAAGAAGGAGAAATAGAAAAAGAGAGTGTTCTGGACATAACTGCACCAAGAAAATAGGGTTTCACCTCAAACCCTCAGCCTCTGCAACGTTTATAACGTCCGGACTTGAGCACGGTCGTGCTTAGCATTGAGCACGGTCGTGCTCCACTTAGCGTCAGCGAGACGCGGTCGACGCATTGAGCACGGGCGTGCTCACTATTGAGCACGGGCGTGCTCACTATTGAGCACGGGCGTGCTCACTATTGAGCACGGTCGTGCTCAACTTAAAATCAGAAATACGTTTCTGACTTTAAGCAAGGGCTTGCTGGCTGATGAGCACGAGCGTGCTCATGTACCAGAAAAGGACTTTTAGGCTAAAATCCCACTTAGCCCTTAACCAACATTTTTAAAATAATAAAACTAGCTTTATAAAAACATTTTACGAAAAACAGGGTGTACACTATCTGCCAATAATTCCAAGGCTGCAGAGACTGTTTGCATCACCGCAAACTGCGGGACATATGAGATGGCATAATGAAAATAGGAGAAATATGGGTCTTATACACCACCCTTCTGATGGTGAGGCCTGGAAGCACTTCGATCGGGTACACCCTGACTTTGCAGTAGATCCTCGCAATGTACGACTTGGACTATGCTCAGATGGTTTTACCCCGTACATTCAGGTGTCAGCCTCGTCATATTCATGTTGGCCAGTGATTGTTACACCGTACAATCTTCCTCCTGAGATGTGCATGTCAAATCCGTACATGTTTCTGACTTGTCTCATTCCGGGACCATCTAATCCGAAGGCTGGGATAGATGTATATTTGCAGCCTCTAATCGATGATTTGAAGAAGTTATGGGATGGTGTGTTGACGTATGACGTCTCAAAGAAGCGAAACTTTATGATGAGGGCGTCACTGATGTGGACTGTCAATGATTTTCCTGCATATGGCATGCTCTCTGGTTGGGGGACATATGGTAAATTGGCGTGCCCGTATTGCATGGAACATGGAAAGGCTTTTACCCTAAGATATGGTGGCAAAAGCTCCTGGTTTGATTCTCATCGTCGGTTCTTAGATCCTGACCATCCCTTCCGAAGGAATACCCGAGCATTCAAAAAGAATCAGACAGAAGAGGAAGGTCCACCGCCTTTGTTGACTCCTGAACAAATATGGGGTCGGGTTAGGGATCTTCCTAAAGTCACTGTTGCTGGTGTGTCAAAAATACCGGGGTATGGAGAATGGCATAACTGGACAAAACAAAGCATCTTTTGGGAACTACCGTATTGGAAGGATAATCTATTAAGACATAACCTTGATGTGATGCATATTGAGAAGAATTTATTTGACAATATCTTTAACACGGTTATGAATGTGTCTGGCAAGACGAAAGACAATGAGAAGGCAAGAATGGACATAGCTTTGTACTGTAGACGAAAGGATCTGGAGCTGAAGCCGCAACCTAATGGAAAAATGGTCAAACCAAAAGCTTGTTACTCTCTAACTGCCGATGAAGCAAAGTCAATTTGTCGGTGGTTAAAAGACCTTAGGACGCCTGATGGTTATTCCTCTAATTTGGCACGATGTGCTGATGTAAGAACGGGAAGGCTTCATGGGATGAAAAGTCATGATTGTCATGTATTCATGGAGTGTTTGCTTCCTATTGCTTTTGGCTCGACCCGCTTACAAAAATCAGTCATTTCTTCAAAGATTTATGCTCTGTAACTTTAAGTGTGGATGGTCTGAAGAAGATGGAAGAAAAGATTCCAACAATTCTTTGCAAGATGGAGAAGGTATTCCCCCCAGGATTTTTTGACTCAATGGAACATCTCCCTGTACATCTTGCATACGAAGCCAGGCTTGGTGGACCAGTACAATATAGGTGGATGTATCCATTTGAAAGGTAATATTTTGATATTTTCACATTGTAACAATTAACGTCCCTTGAATAATGACTTGTGACTAATAGTTGTTATTTCTTAGATTCATGGGTGACTCTAAACGATCAGTGAAAAACAAGGCTAGGGTGGAAGGATCAATCTGTGCGTCCTACTTACATCGTGAGACAACCTATTTTTGTTCCCACTATTTCAACAACTTCATGTTGGCACCACGAAATATTAGGAACGAGGTTGATGCTGATGGTGGAGGGTATCCGTATATGCTATCCGTATTTAATCTTCCTGGCCGTCATGCTGGTAAAGAGCTTATATACTGGTTAAGTGATGAGAAGTATGAGTCAGCTCATGTTCATGTGTTGATAAATTGCACAGAGGTGAAACCATACCATGAGTAAGTTTGAAAGACTCATTTTTTAAATAATGTATCATACGGTATATCATATTCTATTTTAACACATTGTACGGATTTTATTAATTTGTTAGTGTGTTCCTGCAAATTAATCAAATTAGTAACCAAGATGCTTCTGCTCGTACACATGTAGAGTTTCCTGAATGGTTCAAGCAACAAGTAAGTGTCGTATAACTTAGCAAACAATATATTAAGCGTAATTGCTAATTGAAAATGAAATTTATTTAATATGACTTATAAATTGATAGGTGTATCAGCAACCATTTAGTGTGCTAAATCAACACTTGAGAGATTTGGCGTACGAGCCCTATAGCAGTGTTAGATCATGGCATACATACTTCGTTAATGGGTATAAATTCCACACAGATGAACTGGCAAAAAGACCATTAATAGCGGGGTTGTTGTACAGGGTGAAGGTACTGGTGATTTTTATGGAGTCATAAAACACATATACGAGTTACAATACAATACTACTACTTATCTAAAAAAGTAGTATTATTTTATTGTAACTGGTTTGATCTATGAAGACAGGCACAAAGGTGGATCCCAAGTATGGCACTGTGGACATTCGCATGGATAGAAGATATCAACAATTTGATCCGTTTATCATTGCTCACATTGCCAAACAAGTTTACTACGTCCCTTATCCAGCAATGCGAGCGGACAAACGAGGTTGGTGTGTTGCTGTCACTACCAAACCTAGGGGTCGCATAGAAATCGATAATGCAGAGGATGATATGCCCTTCCAGGCGGATGAATCGTCACATGTCAATGAAGTAATTGAGGTCGAGCGTATTACTGGCATGTTGGGATCTGCTGATGATGGGGAAGAAGTGGCCATTGCTAATCCATCGGTATCGATGAATGCATCATCAGAGGAAGAAATCCAAAGTGATGACTTAATGCAAGAAGAAGAAGAGTCAGACTTACAATCAGATGATGATACCGAGTCTGAATAGGAATTTTACTGTTAAGTTATAGTATCATGTATTTTGTATATTTGTTTATGCATTTAAATTTAAGACTTTTGTAATTTAGTTGTATTTTAAATTTTTGCTTATTAGATTATGCTGTTAAATGTCGATTGATTTATTGCTTTTACATTGACTTATAATTGTGATAAAAAAATAGATATGTCAGCATCAGGAGGAGAGCCGCCCCGCCCCCCATCGCCTAGCGGTGATAAGGGGAAGGGGCAGGCTAAGCGAGGCCGATACACCATTAAGTCCCAGGTGCTTGCCCGCCTCGGTGCAGGTTCCTCTGCACCCACCGCACCCACTCCAGCTACAGGAGCCTCCCCCGACCGTTCTACACACCCTCCCCCACTCATACTACACCATCCCCTACCCATACCACACCATCCCCGACCCACCCTACACCATCCTCCACACATATTCCACCCACTCGATTGGTCCACAAGGCTCACTAGCCAGCTACTCCCCGCCCCCTACTGGACTTACACCACACCCACACCCAACACCACCATCATCAGCTGCATGTGCCACACAGGCAGTAGGATTATCATTTATGCCGACTCCTGGTATGCCGGCACAGCCAGACCCTACCATTCCACCCTCATCATCCGGGGCAGCATACCCTCACGGCACGAACATTCCATCCACATCGTCCGGCCAACACTCGGTCGCACCTGAGAACTTGCCTGAGTGGGCCAAGATTCCCAGACCTGAGGATCGACCATGGGTCACTCCTATTTCTGGATCGTAAGAAATTTTTAAACTTTGACTATTTTATATTTATCTGATAAGTATATATTTGTTGATATGCATATTGTTGAATTAATAAAATTTTAAATTTTTCAGCTTCATCCCATCGAAAGTGGGATCGAAGAACATTACCTACGCCCTCAAGGCGCAATATCGTCACTTCTGGCCATCGTGGGGGAGGATACCGAAGGAAGACCGGGATCGTATCTTCACACGATTCGGGGTAACTTGTTTCATTTTTTCCTATATTTTATATATTTATTTTTCACGCAGTTTATATCTTTTTAATAT
This sequence comes from Echinosophora koreensis, assembly GCA_035048595.1. Classification (NCBI taxonomy): domain Eukaryota; kingdom Viridiplantae; phylum Streptophyta; class Magnoliopsida; order Fabales; family Fabaceae; genus Echinosophora; species Echinosophora koreensis. The sequence goes on from JAPCYP010000132.1 coordinate 964,189, forward strand.
TTTTATAAAATTGATATTTCTTCTTTGTTAACAGGCGCTTGTGCGTTGGTTACCGGAGCATGCTGCACAGATACGCGTCATATTTGACGACAGAGCGTCTAATCGACTGAGGGACATGCTCGGGAAGGCTAGGGAAAGTCGGGTGCGCCCAGATTACATAGGCCCCAAAATTTGGCCCCAGCTTTGTGCGTACTGGGACACTCCAGAGTACAAGGCGAAGTGTGAGCAGGCAAAGAGAAATCGGGCTTCAGAGAAGGGTGGGAGCGTGCACACTGGTGGCTCGATTAGTCATATGCATCATGCCATTAACATGGTATGCACACACACACACACACACACACACACACACACACACACACACATATATATATATATATATATATATATGTTTTATATGATTTATTTTATAATTAATTGATTATATTTCTTTGTCGGTTGCAGGTAGGACAGCTTGCCCACTCGGTTAATGTCCCTACTGTGTTTGAGCAAACACATATTCGCTCAGACACTGGCGAGTTTGTTGATGAGAGGTCGAGGCAGACAGTGGTGAGCTAATTAAAGTATCTTTTTACATTTAATTTATTTTTTGTTATTATAGTCTAATAGTATAAATTTTGTAACGCAGGCAGAGTACAATGCCAGGTTCAGTCAGGTAGCATCTGAGGTTGCCTCCTGCTCTGGTGCCTCGGATCCTTCCCAGCTGGACCCCGCCGAGGTCGACCGACTACAGACCTAGGTCTGGATGGAAGTGGCGGGTGGGAAGAAGAAGGGTCGCATTTACGGTACCGCGACTATGGCTCGTTCCGTCACTCGGGCCTCGATGCCGAGCTTGACCATTTGGGAGCCTACATCCTCCAGCTCACAGGACACGGAGGAGGAGATGCGGCAGCTGAGGTAGGAGGTGCAGGAGCAGAGGCAGACTGCAGAGCGCATGCAGCAGCATGCAGAGCACATGCAGCAGCAGATGGAGACTTGGTCTATGATGATGACCTCTCTGCTCGATTTGTTTCCACCAGAGAGGCGCATCGCTCTAGAGGGGGTCATCCATGCGAGTCAGCCATCCACTACTTCTACCGTGGCACCACCACAGCCGCATGATGCCGGTGTGACTTCTGCGCCGCAGCATGATGGTCTGCTGACGCCGGTGAACTCCCCCCTACATGATGACGATGATGATGATTATTAGGATAGTTTTATATTTATTTGTGTTTTCTAGACTGATGGATATTTTATGTATGGAATATTAATGTTAATTTAAATTTAATTGTCTTTTTAATTATTTGTGTTTTCTGTTTTTGATCTATATAAAAAATTATTTATAATAAAATAAAAAATTTATTTTTTTTAAAAAAATTTGAATTAATAATTTATATTTAAAATAAAAAATTAAATAAAAAAAATAATAATTAAAAAACTAGTTACCGACGGAAAAAGCCGTCGATAATTTTAGCCGGTTTTCGACAGAAATTTCCGCCGGTAATGTTACCGACGGATCCGACCCGTTCGTCGGAAACCGTTTCTTACGAACCGGATACCGACGGAATTTGGTCCGTCGGAAAATCCGTCGGAAACGCACATTACCGACGGATTTTTTGCGTTTCCAACGGTTTTTGGCCGTCGGTAATCCCGCCTTTTTTTGTAGTGTTTATTCATGGGGGTAATCTTATGTATCTAGCATCTGCAATAAATTTGGATAATTTTTTTTTTTATGATTTACATTTTATAAAAACCATTTTTTTTTTCTGAGAATGCTAACCAGTATCCTTAGGGCATTAGTTAAAGAATCAAAACCAGAAAGTTTGCATGTGACAATGGTGTATTCAATATGTTGAAATGTGGTATACTTAATCTTTCAATATAAACTTTCATTTTATGGTTTCTTTAACCAATGCCCTTAGACACTCTTTAGCAACACCCTTCTTTTTTTCTTTTTTTAAGAATGTCAGACTTATCACTTTGCCGAACAATTTCCTAATCTATGTAGTGTACCGTGTTGTCTAAGGTGCACCACCCACAAAAGTGGTATATTGGTGCATCACCCAAGTGACAAAATCTGGACCATCCATGTTGCCATTTTTTTTTTTTTGACTTTTCAACCTTTATAGAAAGGAATTCTATGATGCATCCTCTTCAAATTGGTGCATAGGTGCACCTTAAAGTGGTTCAATATGATCCATGCAATTTGACACTTGTCATGCCAATTGTCATATGTTAAATTTCAATATTTTTTACTTGGTCAAATTAGTCAAAAAGCAATGATTTTACATTTACAAAAATATTTTATATTTATTTTAACAAATAGAAAATACTTTTTATTTTTTTATCAAACTTTTATTATTTATAATTATAATTATTTATTATTTATAAATATTAAAATGTTTTTCGTTACTTTGTTAATTTTTATTTATTTATAAATGTAGTATTTTGCTTTTTTAAAAAATAAAACCATGCTAATATATAATTAAGGAGCATTGGATGATTATGGTGATTTTGGACCAAACAACACCATCACAGGGCTTCTTCCAAAGGTTGATTACAATGAACCTATTGAGAATTTTCCATGTGAAAAAAAAGAATAGTAACAAAAAACATTTTAATATTTATAAATAAATAATAATAAATATAAATAATTAAAGTTTGATAAAAAAATAAAAGGTATTTTCTATTTGTTAAAATAAATATAATATTTTTGTAAATATAAAATCAATACTTTGACCAATTTGAGCAAGTAAAAAAATATTTAAATTTAACTTGTGACAAGTTTCAAATTGAATGGACCATATTGATCCACTTTATGGTGCACCCTTGCACCATAGAATTTCTTCTATAAAGGTTGAAAAGTAAAAAAAAAAAAAAAACAAATAACAATCTGATGGTCTAGATTTTACCACTTGGGTGGTGCACCACTGCACCCAGGGCCGGCCCAAGGCAAGGTGAGGCCTAAAGCTAGATGAGACCTCATTAGGAATGGCAACGGGCATAGACGGGCACATATAGCATCCTACCTGCCCCCGCCCGTGGCGGGCAAATCTGAGACCGTCTCCGCCCGCCACCCGCGTGGGTATCTGGCGGGGTGTCGTGGGTATCTGCGGGTTTCGCCGGTACCCATGGGTACTATCAGCAACTAACTTTTTTTTTGGAAAAATGCATTAACTCCTTAAAAAATTATAAAAGAAAATTGCAAAATGTCAAATAAAATAAAGAATAACATAGTCAAGATACATCAATATTCAACAAACTATAAAAATCAAACCAAACTCAAATAATAAACGAGTATCATCAACCCCTTACAATTTAAACAACCATCATGACATCACATTCGTCCCTCTATTACAATCAACCAGAAATCAGTTACAAAAACACATTATGGAGCAACTCCAAACAGGCAAACAGCAGCAACTCCAAGCAAGTCCAAACATCCAAGTAGCCTCACTGTTAAGATAGAACATAAATAAACTTAGAATGGACATAAGCTATGTTTACAAAAAAGAATCATAAAGAATCACAGGATCTTGAATAGTTACTTACCATCGATTGCTTTTCATCATTGAGTTGCAATAACCAGATTTACTCATGGAGCATTACTTTCACACTCCTGAAATAAAAGTAAATGTATCTAATAAAAAATGCAAACAACCGACATTATTGGGAAGGTTGAAATGAAATCTTAAAATTATTTACTAACAATATCAACATCCATATCTTCCAATATTGTAATACATTCATCGATGTCGACTTTCGATTTTGAAGAACCTGGAGAAAGAAAAATAATAAGTAAAAAATTTGCAATAATCAACCAATATAGATTTTTAATTAAAACTAGTAAATTTGGTTACCTTTCACATCAGCCCATAGCCAATCTTGGAGACACATCAATGCCTCTAAAGTATCTGTACGCAATCTACTATGATGAGGAGAAAGAAATCGACCACTAGTGCTAAAAGAAGACTCGAAAGCAACAATTGAGATAGGAATTGCCAGAAAATCTCTTGCAATCATTTGTAGAATTATGTATTTTAACCCATTAAGCTTCCACCAACCCAAGACATCAAACATTTCAGTTGAATCAGTCAACATTGGCTCCTCCAAATATCGGATTGACTTGGAACTGAGCTCTGATTTTCATTTGGAGTTGAATCTACATTCATAGATTCACCCACATTTGATGTGAGCGGCAGTTGCTCTTGCCCATCACCAATAGGAGCATAAGTTTGATTAGTAGACATTGACAAGACTGCACAACAAATAGAATGACACTGGTCAGTTGGAAACCATTAAGGGCTACAAAAAACTCTTGGAAAAAAAATGTCAACTGCATATTTACATATCAATGGAACTTCAATTTAAATAGTCAATCAAAATGATTTAAACCTACACAGGCAGTCTCCATCTGTTTTCATGCATATTTTTATACAAAAGCAGCATTATGATTGTTCAAACTTCAAACTAATTACAGTAATAAAGCCTATATGTAATCTGCTAATCACTTCTTTGTTTAGAGTCTTTAGACAAGTATTCATGAAATAATAACTAGACAAAGACTATCCAATGAAAAGATATTAGAACTGAACACAAAAGACATGTTTTTTATATCAGTTGTTAGAAAGAAGCAACATGATCCAGAGAGCAGACTACAAACTAAATATCAAGATCCCAATGAAAATCCAATAGATAACAGTATCTGTGTAGTAAACCGTGAAAGAAGTATAGAACTATAAGTGGAGCAAAAGTGAAATAAAATGTCAATGAAATACTAATGGCATTGCACGTAATACAGACCTCCCCTGTACCAATAGTCAAATCTGCAAATCCCAGAGAGTCCTAAACTTGGATAAGTAACTTCTGCTTTTTAGGGTTGGATACGAGCATATGAAAATCCTGTAGATTTAGGACACAAAAATAAAGTTAAAGCTTCCTATTTCTAAACCAAATATCAGAAACAAAAGAGAGAAGCATTGAAGGAGCGCCTCAATAAGCGCAGGGAAGTGAAAAACCCAAGAGTGAGCCATGCGGTGGCTGTGGTCGGCGAGGTGCGGTGCAAGCCACTCGGTGGCTGGGGTCGGCGAGGTGTGGCGCAAACCATGCGGTGGCAAGGAAGAGGGAAGAGGGAAGAAGGAACTTACCGTGAAGGAGGGAGGCGCGGCTAGCGGTGCTTCTGGCGGAGTCTAGCGAGGTGCGGCGCAAACAGGGGGTTGAAGCTTATAGGGTGAGATGCGGCACAAACAGGGGTGAGAAATGAGAGTGAGGTCTGATATCAGTGATATATGTGTGAACCTAGGGTTTATTTGAGGGTATTTAGGTAAGTTCCCTATGGGTGCGGGTATCTGCGGGCACGGGTACCTCTATACCCACCCCTGCCCGTTTATTAACGGGTAATGAAAAAAATCTGTCAATTTAATTCGCGGGTACCCGTTTAGCCCCCTACCCCGAGTTGTGGATTTTACCCGCGGGTCCGAGTAAAATTGTCTTCCCTAGACCTCATAGTGAACAAATCATGAGATGAGGCCTTGTATGTGCAATTTTTATTAGGTATTAAATAACTTTTGTTAGTGGACTATGTAAGGGACCTAGTGGGGTGGACTTAAGGCCTAAAGCAAGGGCTTGTCTAGCTTTACTCTCGGGCTGGCCCTGACTGCACCCATGCACCACTTTAGTGGGTGGTGCACACTGGCGGATCTTCTTGTAGATTGGGGAGAGCCACAACTCCCCCCACTTTTTTTTCCATAATTTTTTTATATGAAAAAATTATGTATGACACCCTAAAATAATTTATGCAGTATATATTACATGTAAAATTTACAAACCCTCATATATTTTATTTGTGGAACACTATTATCAGACCTTATTCACTTAAAAAAAAATTCAAACAGCTGAACAATTCCATCAAAATGAATATTATTTCAAACTAAACATCATTAAGGCTCACCATAAATACTATTTTCCTCCTCCACACATCTATTTCAAATTTCTCAATGTCTCCTATATGCATTTTGCACCATTGTAACATGAGCAAACATTAATTCTATAATATTTCACTTATTAAATGTTTACTCACTTTACAGTTTACATATTTCAGTGATACAGTTATACATGATTAATTATAAATTTTAAATATATCATTTTGAATAATATCTAGTGGCTCCCTCAAACTTTTTTCTCAAAATCCATCGCTGGTGCACCATAGCCTTCAAAGCAGTGTACCCTCGTTAACCCTCATCGAAGATGACAAATCCTATCCCTTCCACGTGTAACTTGCATGTAACACCTGTCCCCTTAACGAGTTAACGCACACCTCCTCCCATTAAATGCTGTCTCATTCATTCTCTCTCAGGTTTCAGCTTCGATGGCTGACCATTACCCAAACTCCTCCCACACGCACATAACAAAACCCACCACCGCCTCATCATCATTGCTTCGAAAACTTCAAGTCCACGTCTCAAATTCAGGCCAGCTCTTTGGCCTATTTACTCTTCTGATAACTGGAGCGATTTTGCTCGTCCTCTCAGGCGTAACACTCGCAGGAACCATTCTGGGTCTAATCATTTTGACGCCATTGATCATCCTGTCAAGCCCAATATGGGTCCCAGCTTGCACCGTTCTTTTCCTTGCGATAGCAGGACTCTTGTCCATGTGCGGGTTTGGCGTTATTGGTGTGGCTATGCTCTCGTGTGTGTATTGTTACTTTAGGGGAGTAGACCACGCACAAAACCGGTATTATGACAGGGCGAGCTATGTCAAATACTATGCATGAGATGATGAGAATATGGCGCGGGTATTTAGAGAATAAGGTGAAGGTTGCAACATTTGGAGTTTCACTGCTCCACCAGCCTCTTGATGCCTTAATTTCTAGGAAAGATGGGTTCACCACTTGCAACTTGCAAGATATATTCTACCCTTTGCATATATATATATATATATATAAAGAATATTGGCTTTTTGGTCATGGTCATGGCTGACTTGCATCATAAATGAATAGGGTTTCGAGGTGAAACATGGGCCTAAAAATTTTTAAATACCTTCTTGATATTTTTGACTTTCGTTAGAATGGATTGTTAAGTGACCTATGCTTTTAAAAAAAAAATAAAAAAATTTGGTTTTCACCCGTAATTTTTTTTTCTTTTAGGTTTTATTCTCTACAAGTTCAAAAAGGTTACTATTGTTCTCTGTCATTAGTTTTCATCTATTAAGTGTCAATGTTACTAACGGTACATTAATCAACATTGTCATGTGGAATAAATTAATAATTTTGTATCATATTGAATTAATAAAAAAAATTATTTATATTTTTAAATTTATAATCATTAATATTATTATTTACATGATACAAATTGATCTCAATGTTAATTATGCTTTTCTTTGAGTTGAGTTGATTTATATTATGAGTACATTATTAGTTGAGCATAATTGTATCAAAACTTAACAAGAAAGAGATTTAATAAACTAAAATAACCAACGAGGTTTTCTAATTGTATCCTGGAATGAATAGATTAAAACATGGGAATGTGGGTTGAATTGTGTTTTACTTAAACTTTTGAAGAAAAAAAATATCTTTTTGCAAACAGCAGATAACGGAGGCTTCAAAAAGGACTATATATAGACACTTCGATGAGTATGAGGTTTTCAAATACAGAAAACAGAAGTGTTTAAGCTTTAACAATTATAAACAAAGCTAAATTATAAATAGCTAAGGGAAAGAACACACAGAGATTTATACTGGTTCATACCAAACCTTGGGCTACGTGGATCCAGCCCTTGACTTCACCAAGTGTTTCCACTATAACTGATCAGGGTACAGACAAGTATTATTTTCACACCTAGCCTCTTCAGGATCCTATGAGTATTGTTTTCCACCTAACCTCTTCGATCAGGCTCCAACACAAGTATTCTTTTATGCTAGCCTCTTCCGGCTTTACATACTTAAAGAATGTTTGTGAAGCAGAAGCTTCAAGTTACAACTTTGCAAGTCAACCTAGTAACACACAGTGAGTGAATATTTAAAGAAGGTTGGCGTGACTACAGAAAGAACTTCTCAATAAATACAAATGATTGAACGAGAAGTATTTAAGAAAGAAAGAAAGAAAGAATTGAAGAGCTTTGAATGCACGACTTGTAACGAATATTCACAGTTGTTCAATTCTTGCAAGTGCCTTTAATGTCTTCTATATATAGCCATCATCAATAAATCCGTTGAGGGATATTCTTCAATATTTAGGACTTTGTTCTTTCATCCACAAATGTCAAAGAGTCGTTTTGAGCTTCTTTTTAATGTTTATTGTCATTGGCGAGAGCTTCATAGTACAAGGAACATACTTCTTTGCATAATTTATCAAAGTGCAGGCGCGGGTCAGAGCAGGTGCAGTGCTTTTCTTTGCTTGGGCAGCGCGAACTTCCTCTTTTGTGCAACAGTAAGATATGACAAGTTAAAGTAGATTGTTTGTTGTGTGAAAAGGGGTGTAGCAGTTGCTTTATGCTTTTGCTTTTGTACTTGTGTCTGTTGAGTCTCTAAATGTCTGATGTGAATTTGACCTAAGTTTTGATGAAAACTAAGCATTTGTTCAATGATTTGATTGAACTATTCATTGTTTAATGACCTTTCTACTTAGTGTGCAGATCAATATCTTAAGTATTTTATTTCACTGGTTTGCTTTAAGTCAAAATGGTTAAAGTTAGAGAACACATGTCGTATAAAGAAAACTGACTTGTCTGATGAAGATGTCTCACTCGCCTGCAGGAGTATCCGAAAGACTTTGACTTTCTAAAGAAGGGTCAACCCATCTAGTGATAACCTCTTCACTAATCTAATGAGACTATATGAAGAACAAACTCACGCCTGGAGACTTTCGTTTTAACACCATGTTTTATTTAAACGGATTAACTGTATAAAAATGAGGATTTTCAGAAAATTTTCGAAATAACCTCTTTAAAAATTGGAACTTTGCATAACGTCAAAATATTACCTGACAAACAATTGATAAATCCAAAATCTTCTTCAAATAAAATTTGATTCACTGGTCTTACATCAATCGCCAAGATAGAAAAGGAATAAAATTCCATTTATACACTAAAAACTTAAAATAGATAAATACAACAGTCCCAAATGAATTTTTAAAAGTACATGAAATAATTACATATGATGATCGAAAACTAAGTAAGCTTATAAATTTTCTCATGATTGCCAAAATAAAACATAATAACATTTTCCAAATACTTTAAACACAAACAACTTTACACCCAATATCAAAGCTCTGAGTCTTCATAATTCTCTTCTGTCACCTTCTCAGCAGTCATTCCTTATCTCAGGCATCACCGGATGAACTAATTGTTGCCAACCAGGAACAAAGAGAAGAAAAAAGATACAAATAGAGGAGGTAAGATTCTACAATAGGCTAGGAATGTAGATATGGGCATGCAGGAAGACAAACAAGCATTCAAGTGGATATAAATATACGTGTGTATCAAGGGATACGTTCATCAAATACGTATATAGTTTCAGAAAAAGTCGAGACTCGAATGCATGCCTAGGACTAGACCTAACTCTGCTCCATGGAGACTATTGTTGTCATAGTGTTCTGTCGAGATAGCATTCAGGCAATATGTGTAAATAACTCGGTGCACAAGTCCCGATTGGAGTACGCTAACAGCCATCTCCGCGGTCCTTTCACACGAGAATACTTAACATCTAAATAATATTTAGTTCAGTGTAGTGCCAAGATAGCCCTGCTGTCCAGGTCTCCACCGGCGCAGTGCAGCTGTACACTAAACCATTGGCAGGATCCACGCCTAACTATCCACAAGGTCTCTGTGGCCCCCCCACAGTCCCCTAATATCCTATAAATAGGTCTATGCCTCCAGAACGACAACGACTATGATTAGGTTGGAATGTTGTCCGAAGACAAACAAGGCAGGAACTAAAAGTTCCAATGCGCTGGTATCAAGTTAAAAAAAAAACAGTTATTGATAAGAGTTGGGCTCAAAAGAACCATTGGCCAAAATTAACCTTTTCGACTCAAATTCATTTGAATACTTTAACTTAAAGCTTACTTAGGCTAAAATTAATTATTTTAGAGTATAGGTATCGATAAAAAGATTTAACTCGATAATTGCCATTTTGGCTCATTTTGGATAAAAAAATGTAATAATAGTTGCAAATAATATTTGGTGCTTAAAATTAAGTAAATTCATAACTTTAAAATATTCAAAGACGAATAATTTGAAATTCCTCAATTCCGTAAAATAAATTAGTTTCGAGCCCAAGACTTAACAAAACATAAATAAGGATAAACCTTAATGTTGAATTAATAAATTCAAGAAGTAAAAATTGATACCAACTAAAATATATACATTCCAACACCTCCCGAATCTAAGTTCGGAAACAAATGCACATCACAACAAGTCCCTAAGCGACTTAACTCCCAATAGGCTTATACTTAGAGCCCAATAACGCCGAAATAAGATCTAACGCTTGGCGAATGTAATTAACAAATAAGTAAGATTCTCGAATTCGAACCTTACACCAAATCAACAAATTCTAAAATTTAGCATGGACAAAATACATTCTAAAAGATTGTTCAACATACTTCAAACATTTGGCATTTATCAATAACTTAGTTAACTTCTTCATTCCTCAACCCATTGAGTATATAATATATATCTTAGGTGTAACACCCCCCACTGGGTATTACTACGTAACACATGCAGAAGTAAACTAAAAAGATAATTTGCTGGTTCCTTTCAAAAAATTGTTTTCTTTTAAGTCAGAAAACTGGGGTATAAAATTTTTTCTTTAAGGATAACTCTAAAATCCATAATACATACATTTAAAACGTAAAGTCACATTCTAACAAAGTTATCATGACATACAACATTTCTCTAAGTTTCCATTTTCGAAAGAAAAAAGTTTAAACTACAGATGGATGTATATAACACTACATTTACCGACCTCTTCAGATATACAACCCAACTCAGACTCCTAAGCTGGTCATTCTATCAAATATTCATTGGAGAGACCCCCCGTGGCCATCCCCCAATCATAATACTTTCCCAACCTTTAACACTAGGTCTTCAAGTGACTTAGAAGGACTCCTCTGCAACATCGGTACTAGAGTACTAAGGTACTACATCAAAACCCGAAGACACCTGATATAACTGTAAGAGTGAGATGTGACACCCTTCTACCCCGCATGTTATTATAAAACATTTACTTAAAAGAGGTAATATAAAACATGCCTTTATTTGATTAAGATAATTACTTGGATAAAAAGGTTTCACATCTCAAGGAAAACAACGCGGAAATAACATAGTTTTAAAACAATAAAACATAAACAAGACAGATAAGGAAAAACCCAACCCCGATGTCACATACAGAGCTGGTATAACTAAAATCCGGATACATCACGGAAACAAACTGAAATAACTAAACAAAACTAACAGCTATAACTAAGCATCCTAACTAGAGTCGCGGCTCCTCAGAGTCACTCCTCCACTGGCTGCTCACCGTCCTCTGCATAAAGAGACACATGCAACAATAGAAACAGGAAAACAGGGAGTAAGAAATCATATAAACACAACGGCATGGGAATAGGGAATAAGATGAACATACATCATATCAGGCATAGCATCAACGTCATATAACATCATACATCATAATACAAGTCAACAGTCAAAAGATGCTATGCGATGCAACACTACTCCGCTACTCCGTCAATGCATGTGGATCCAGCTAACTCAGGATGTCAACTTTGGAGTTACATATCCACATTGGCCATAAAAGCACCAACGCCGGCAGTCCACCAAACCATGGGTGAACCCCTTGGATAGCCGACGTACCATAACGGGGTACGCCACCTCGGGGGCGCACGGTTCACCAAACCATGGGTGAACCACCCGAGACTTGGGCCAGATCATCATAACAGGATGACCTCCCCTATGTTGAACATCCCCCTCTAACAACTTCAACGTATGAATGCGTGAGCACAACAACACACAAGTCAACCACCTCCTTTGCTTGGGCCAAAAAGCACCCAAGACTTATCACCAACATCAGCATCAACACCTTGACCCAAACCGTGGGGTCAAGGTCCTCTTGGCCAAAAAGCACCAAGGTCTAACTTAACAACACCTCGACCAAAAAGCATCGAGGTTACTTTGGCCCAAAAGCACCAAAGCATAACAACGTGCGGTAACCCATAAGGTACCGACTTAACCATCTTATCGTCTTTAAACATCTTAATTAATATAATTAAGTTATCTAATATTCATCATTTTATTGGTGCATTATCATAACGGTAACATCATCATCAATAACATATCCAATCAATGTGATCAACATAATCCATGTCATAACAACAACATTCATAATCATGGGTATTCATACCAATTCAACCAAAACTCATGGCATAAGACAATTCAATAGGCATACCACATCATGAACAACTCAACAATTATAACAAATAGACATACCAATTAATCCAATTAAATATATAAACAGTTCAGTCATACAACACCAGGTAGATCATGGCATCAATAACATTATAACAACAATAAACGGGGCTATGGGAACCCCTCATCTTACGCTATTCCCTAGCCTAGTGTATACACTATTCTTCTCCCATACCTGATATGCGGTTCGCGATTCAAAAGAAGAAAGAAGATCCACTAGGGTCTCGTCTCACTAGCGCTTGTCTACGACTTCAAGAACATCAAAGAGACACTTTGGTTCAACTCTAAGATCAAGAAATCAAAAGGAAGAGATCAAGAACTTGAAGGAAAGAACACAAGGGACAAGGTGCACGAATTTTACCTTTTCTAAAGTCCCAAACAGCAAGCACAACGAACCCCTATCTGTAGCGATGTTCTCCTATCAAGAAGCAGTAAAGAACGGTGCAAGAACAGGTTCCCTAGAGAGAGTTTTAGGGAGAAAAACCATAAGGATTCAAAGAGGAAGGAGGGAGGCAATTTTCTCAGTGTTGGGGTCGTGTAAACTAGGTTTAGCTCGAGTCTAATGGTATATATATGAGTTTGGGTCATAACGGGTTCCTATTTCAGCCCAAACTGTATACTGTTCGGTATTTTGACCATAACTTGAGCTACAAGTTTCCGATTGAGGTGTTCTAGGCGTCGTTAGAAAGCTCAGAGAAATATCTACAAATTAATTTCTAATGATCGAATCCTAAATAGGACTCTAAGATGGTCAAAAGTTCGATGTAATTTTAGCGACAGATTTGGTAGTTATTCCTAGATAGGATCCTTAGGAGATTATGATAAGATCTTAATAGATAATTAAAAAGATGATTATCCTATATTAATAAGGACTCAAATCTGATTAATTGAGGGACTAAAATCTAAGAATAACATTATCTCTATTTAAATATTAAATCACACGATATCTTATTATATCATTCTTAATCGCTTATTATTAATAAAAACACATATTATACATTAGCATATAAAATCATATATCCATATAAGATCAAACATTAAGAGACACCATCTCATATTAATACAAATAATCATATATTAAAACACATATTATCATATGTAATATATGTAATAAAAATACTATAACACTAATAACATCAACAACAACAACAACAACAACAACAACAACAACAATAATAATAATAATAACAACAACAACAACTAGGCATCCATAGTAACATAATACCTTATACGAAAATCGGGGTGTTACATGAGACACCGGCAAATGGATATATCATACAACAACCATATACATGATACATACAACACATTGGCATATTAGCATTTAAGCATTATTCATAGATAAAACAACAAGTGTTATATCAGTGGGTCTCATGCCCGAATCAATCAGTTTTATAAAGATAATGCATGACACTTCAATCATCAGGCTCTAAACTTAATCTCCGGAGATCCCAACGTCATCAAAATGAGTTGATCAGGCTCGATACACCGTCTCATTGGCTAGCTAAGCACAACGATAATACACCGTCTCATTGGCCATTAAGGCACAACGATTATGCACACCGTCTCATTGTCCATTTAGGCACAACGATACACGTACACCGTCTCATTGTCTATTGTAAGAACAACGATAATACACCATCACATGATACCTTTCCTGTTAAGGTCTCACGTTAAAACCATGTCGGGCACGTCTGCTGTAAATGCAAATGTAAAACATTTAGTTCTCGATGTTTTCTTTGTGTTCGTTCTCATTCGTTGTCGAAGCTCAAAGGCTAGCGACTATTCATAAATTTCATCATCACCTGAAAATAAATAACACAGGACGCACAGTCCGAGTGCTCAATCACAACACCTTAGACCGATGCCGCAGTCAAGGTTTGTGGTCATAGAAATCATTTATGATTTTATCCATATTTTATTCTAACATGATAAGGACTCCTAGTCCGCAGCAACGAAATCAGGACGCACAGTCCTCAATTCTGAGATTTGGACTCTTAGCCCATAACATCATGGTTAGGACCCTTGGTCCATAATCCTTGACACGGATCCTAGATCACGTGCATACCACGAAAAACTAGATTGACGTCTCGCGACTAGATTCCTATTCACATGTGCTTACTTTTCGCTCAGTGAAAATCAAATCCAAAACAAAACCTCGGTCACTTATCCAAGTAACCAGAACGTTTCCAAATCATTTAGGAGAAAATCATTTTCCTTTGCAAAATCTTTTATAAAACAATTAGGAAATTCGTTTGTTTTTAAAATCCTTAATGGAATAAAGTCAAATATTTTCAAAGGGTTTTTCTTTCATAAAACACATAGTTCGAAAAAAGTTTTCTTTCGCACAAAACTTTAGACCATGAAAGGGTAGTTTCCGTTGACTTAAAATCACTTCAACATTTCTTTTAAAAACAAGAATCTTATTCTTTTTGAAGTAAGCACTTTAAACATGGAACTTTTATAAATGAACCCAATACTTTCAAAATTCTATTCAAGGCTTTTAATCCTTATAATCATTGAGCACAGACTCAAGTCCGGCTTCTCAAACTTCAATCAACAGTAATATATCTCAAACAATAATATCACAGTTAATGACAATTCATCACATATATATAATTCACAATACTTTAAAGCAAGTAATAATCAACTTCAAGTAATAATCACAATAGTTCAAGTAAACAAGTCATTCAAGTATTGACTCCATATCATAATAATATTCAAATCACTCAAGTTAAACATATACACACATGCATATAGTCATTGAATATCCCTAGGCAATCCCCTCTTACCTTCCGTGAAAGTAAAGAGGTTAGATGCTTGAATAGAAGTACTGCGAACGTCCTCGCTTTCTCCGCGATAGAAGTCTAAGGTTATAAACACAAGATCACAAGTTAAAATCAACCAAGAACACTAAACCACAAGGTATTAGGTTCGGCCAAGACAATAAATTAGGGTTAGAGATCCCCGAAAATTATACGACTCATGGATTTATGATCCTCAAGTGTTGGGAGTTCATAAACAATGATCATTTAACAAGGTTGAATTAAAATCCCACTAAGTTATAAACTTAGGGTATTCGGCCAAGGCTATTAAAATAGGCTAGCATTCTCTAAACTTTCCAATCTCTTAGGTCTAGCATCCACACATAGTAAGGAGCTCAAAACCATGATCATTTTGAAAAATGAAAAACAAAGTATCCTAGGTCCCTAACCTTCTAGGTTCGGCCTTCATAGGATTTATAGGCTAGAAATCTCTAAACTTTCCAATCTCTTAGACTTAGCATCCAAATATCTTATGGAGCTCAAGTCCATGATCATTTTGGAAAATAATGGAAACTTAAACATTCCAATCTCTTAGACTTAGCATCCAAATATCTTATGGAGCTCAAGTCCATGATCATTTTGGAAAATATGAAATAACACATTCTAGGTTCAATAACATAGAATAAACAAGTTAGAAATCCTTAAACTTTCCAATCTCTTAGACTTAGCATCCTTCTATATTAAGGAGCTTTAGTCCCTGATCATTGTGGAAAATGAACAATAACACATCCTAGGTTCAATAACATAGAATAAACAAGTTAGAAATCCTTAAACTTTCCAATCTCTTAGACTTAGCATCCGTCTATATTAAGGAGCTTTAGTCCATGATCATTTTGGAAAATGAAACTCAAACATCATTGCTCTAAAACATTTAAGTTTCGGCCTACATAGGATAATGAGGAAAAGTTCTTTGTTTGATAAAAACTTTTAGGCATCACCATGTATTAAGTGTTCTAAACCCATGATCATAGTTGAAAAGGTGAAACAAGCATCCTAAGCCTCAAAACCTCACATGGTTTGGCCATCATAGGACAACAAGCTATCAAACCTTCCAACATTAAAGACTTTAAGATCAAGAGGTATCTAGAAGCTTAAACACATGATCATTTAACAAAAGTTGAAACAAAAACCTCCTAAGCCACATATGCATAGGTTCGGCCTTCATAGGAAGAGATAGGTAGAGATTTTTGTTTTAAACAACCTCTTAGTATGTGAAAATATAAGTTAATACAAGACTATAGAAAGTGGTTTCAACTCAAAAGGAGTTTTCTACCATTTTAGAGAGATTTTAGAAGTTTAAAGCACATAAAGAACATATAAAGTAAACTATGAAATAAAAAGAGAAACTTGCAAAAAGATTCATATGAGAGCATTACCCTTAGTACAAGGAAGAACTTTAATGAAGAACTCAAGTGGAAAAGACTAATAAAAATGGAAGCTTTAAGTGTTTGAAAAAAAGAAGAAATGGAAGAAGTTGAAGAAGTATGAAGATTGAGGAAGAAAATGAGAGAATGAAGATGAGTGATGATTATATAGAGGAGAGAGAGGGGAGCACGAAATTTTGGAGAGAGAATGAGCTTGGAGAGCAAGTTTTTGTCTTTAAGACTTGTTTGGTTGAAGAGGAAAGAGAAAAATAGGTTTTTAGAATATAATATGATATATTTCAAAAAGTGTCATCATGACCACTTTTTAGGAGGTAGCTTAAGCCATACCTCTAGTGAGTCACCTCACTCCCTCATGTCACCTCAAGCCTTTTATGTCTCCTATTCGGCTCCATTACGTATCCGGTTGCACTTCCGATCGTATTTTCAAAAGATTTCGCCCGGGTAATATATTATATTTTATTTTCAAACTCAAATTTTCGAAATTAACCAATGTTAAAGGAAACATGATAGAAGCATCAAATTTTTCGTTCACGGGTCAAAATTAGGTTTCCTACTCAGTAAACTTGTACTGACAGTGAAAACGTAGACCGGCTTCCGTCTGAATTTTCAACCGAAAATTTAATCGTGACTTTATACGGTAAGATAACACAAGAAAATGATTTTAGTTTATTTAAAATAATTCTCTGGATTTTATCGAAAATAAATACATATAAATATGTATTTACTGCTATAGAAAGCATAGGAAAAACAGGGTGTTACATTAGGCAACTTAACACCTTAATATCACATTAAGCATTTCCTCAAACCAAACTTGATATCCATTCGACAAGGAGATCCACGTCTACTCTCTACAGTCATGGCCCTAACCATATCTCTATTTATCTCAACACAATAATTTAATAAACATGCCTTAAAATAAATTTCAATCTTATAACTAGCCTTAATCATCTCGATCAAATATCACCTTCTTCATACTTATTTAACACAACTCACTCTACCCGTCCATCATCTCAATAATATTCACCTAAATATGTCATACCCGAATTCTTAACCTCTCTTCATCATAATTCAAGATTAAAATAAACTAAATCATTTCTTCCAACTCTTATCATCACTTATGTTCTCTTCATGACCCGTATAATAAGTATAATCATAAACACCACAGATAGCTACACCCAAAAGTATAATCCATATTAAAATCTAGATGTCCTAAAGTATATCTTTATCTTATAGTTAAGTACATACATATCTCATTTAATCTAAAGTCAACTATAACAATGATGCCCAACACAGTTACATTATCTTTAAGCACCCTAAAAGAAAGCTACAGGACCTATTTAATACCACTACAGGACCTACAGAGCCTATCTTTAAACACCTGTTCTACAGCATATTTGAAACCAGACACAACATCTTATCCTTTTCTTTATTTAACTTAATACCACTTCCATATCCTAATGCGGTACAAATATACCACCAACAAATTCAACCACAACAAGTCAGCACATTAACACCAAAAACATAATTCTCATACATGAGAAAAATCCAAACATCATAATATCCTAAACCACACCAATTACTCACATAACATCATATAAGGTGCTACTTACACCAGCCATATAATTCAATTAGATAATTAGCACAAACAAATTCAAGCAATATATGATAATAATCCCCATATAATTTCCTAAGCAAATATACTAAAACCCGCATTAAAACCCACACTACGCCTAGAGTATTATCTTCCCCCACCTTAAAGTGATGTTTGAAGATCTCTGGCACCTTGAAAGCATGCAGTCAGCTCCTGTCAGTTCCCATAAAGCAATTCCTGCTTCCCCCAAAGCAAGCATGAACTTGAAAAACATCCCAGAGAGACGATCCAAGCATGTATAACAACCAAACAAATCACAAAATTAATTACTCAACATCTACACTATATATATAACTCAATGACATACTTAATTTCTCAAAAACCTCACTGATTTAAATAAAAACAGATTTGGGGATTTTTAGGTTCATGAAGAAAATTTGGGGAAAATTCCAATCGACAAGAGTTTGACAAAATTAGTTTAGGGAAATACTTAGTCATGACCCTAATTGCATAAAACACCAGTTAATTCCAAAATCAAAATTTGAAATCAAATGGCTAGGGTTTGAGATTGGGGAAAAATTGGGATTCTTGAAAATAGACAAGGGAAAGTGGAAAACCACTCACCCAAAGAAGGAGATGAACTCGTGGTGGTGCTGACAGTGACGGTGGGCGGCGGTGACGGCGGTGGCAACGGCGGCGGTTTTGTTTTTGTGATGAATCACAACCCAAAAGTGAGAAAAAGCTTTAAACATGATGAAGGAAGGCTAAGATGAACACAAATGGTGGAAAACCACCATTGAAGGCGGCGTACCGACTACCGAGCTTATCGCGGCGGAGACGACCTCAACGGAGCATCACGAACCAAAACGCGTCTTAGGCGTCCTCACTCTAGGTGGCGGCGGAACAGCAGCCTCTTCGACGGCTGGACGCAGTTGGACGACGACCACTCCCGTGGCGGCATGCGGCTGTGAGTTGGAGAGAGGGAGGAGAAGAACTTTGAGGCTAAGGGAGAAAGAAGGAAGCATGTGTGTGTCTGCAAGTGAAGAAGAAGAATTAAAAAAAAATAAAAGAAGAAAGGGTGAATGGTCATGGAGCGTTCCTGACCGTGGGGGAAGAAGTTTACTATTTCACTTACTTAGTGGGTAAGTACAACAATGGGTGGTTGAGATTGACTCTAAAACAAAAAGAAATAAGACTGGCCCTTGGATCTAAAAATAATGAATGACAAATATATGATTTCAAACTTTGAAATAGGGTAAAGATTGATGGTTGAATTTATCAACCAAGGAAATCAATGATCCAAAATAAATCTCCGATTGACTCTAAACTAATTTATTTTCAAATCTAAAATTAAATAGAGTAAGATCTACAAATAAATTTCTTTTATTCATACTATTTAAAATATTTTTCTAAAATGATAATAATAGTGACAATAGGGTAATATTATATTATTGTCTAACAAGTGTGCATACACTGCAATAATGTAGTGTTAACGCACCAAACAAAAATAGTTTGATTAATAAAAATGGTTATCCAATAAACACATATATAATTTTTGGGATGTTACAACACTACCCCTCTTACAAAAATTTCGTCCTTGAAATTTGATATATCTCAAAATAGATATAGATACTACCCCCACGTTTTCACCTATATATTCCACGTAGCAACTCCAACGACGATGATCTTAGAAACTTTGACTGAAGCATTCGGCTACCCTTGAAGTTCTTTCACCGTTTGGTCTCTTATCTTAACAGCAAAAGTCCCATAAAACTAATCTCCTTCTAACTGTACTAGGTTATGGTTGATAACCACGAAAGATCACAATAACATTTCCACATCTAGGAGAAATGGAGCATCATGGACGTTTGAAAAGGAAGAGGATGAACTTAGTCAATAAGTGTTAAGCCTTATCGATCAATATAGTGTACAAATGTTGCAAACACCAATTTATATGCTTGTTGATCAGTGGAAGAAAAACCCACAGGTGGAGTGGGGACTGGACTAGGCCACTGGCGATGGGTGGCTGAACCAGGACAAAATCAATGTGCAAGTATTCTCTTCCCCTCTTCTTTAATTTATTTATTTATTTGTGTGATTAATTTTGTTAAAGAAAATATTTTTGAAAAACTCCTAAGAAATTTTTAGAATTAATTAACCCATCCCCTCTTGAGTCGAAGCCACCTATTCTAGCACTACGATCATCATGGTAAACAATCTCAACGTCCCCGAGGATTAGGATCCTCTGCAAGTAGTGCCTCAGATGGTAATCCTGCCATGTCGCCGTCCCCGTCCGACTGGTACTACTCATCTGTTGTATATACATACTTAGAAAGATAGAGGAAGAAGGGAGATAAGCAACTAAAACAGCATACAACAAGCAAACAAACATCTTCTGAGTTACACCAACACAATACATCCTCAAGGTTTACTCTTAGATTATTCTTCTAAGGAGTCTCGCTCTTATGCACGTCGGCTGATATCTCTCATCTGGGTCTCAACCCGGAGACATTCTCCTTACCGAGCCTCACTGCTTAGAGAACGTCACTTAGTTTGTCCAGGTAACCTTTCTGCTCGTCATGATCCATAAGAGTGCATCCCCCTATGAGATCAACTCCAATAGAGATGTCTGGGTTGCTTCGGAACGTCCACCTGCGACGTGGATACTTAGGGTAAAGTCTGGAAAACCAGGCTATACTTGGGCACATGGCACATTAGGAGCTACCTAATGGTCACTGTGAGCCTCTCAAGGACAGTTTGTACATCCCCAAGGTCTCTTCACAGACCGGCCCTTCTGTAATCCGTACTTGCACTCGAGTACAACTAACCTCATATGACTGAGTCATACAGCTCGCCACTTGGCAACATGCAATGCAACAATAATCCTTCAGTTGACACCGGAACCTTGTTACACATTCACAGTCTCACAACGGATGCCCATACATCCTCGACCTCAAAGCCACAAAACTCAAGGCATTACCACGGTGTCAATTCTCCACTTATCCATACAGCCAGATCATAATCAATAAATCATCCACCATCCAAATTCATGAGTATAATAATAATAAATAACACCAATCACATCAATCAACATATATTAGTATGTTATAGCAACCAGCATATCAATTAGGCAATTCAGACGACCCCAATCAACATAGTTTTTCTATCCTAGGGTTTCAAGCCTAACGTCGATAAACCTACAACAACTAAACCCAATACAACATTAAAATATTATTTTAATAGGGTTTAGCCATTATCGATTATTCGACATACTAGTAGGTCTAGGGCACCCTACACACATGCATATACAATAACTACGCTATGATTGCCTCCTCGACAATGTCAGTTACTTTCTCCCCATCTTGGCTATTCGCGTCGGCTTTATCGGCACCTCAAATCGCGTCCTCCTCTCCTTCGCTTTGTTGCCATGCACACTCTGGAGATCCTAGGTGCTCCGAAATTTGCCCTAACACACAGACAGCGTCCAGGCATAGTCATAAACCCTAATCTTGCTCGAAATCCATAATCGATGCATGAAACAATGAAAGAAATAGGGAAAATGACTAAGAACACTAATGTCGACAATGTTGACGTGTTAGGGATTCGGGCATTACCTCAGTTATATCGGAGAATCGAAGGTCGTTACTCGATGTACATGTTGCACTGATCACAGTGATATTGTCGAAATCACGATCGGACGGATGGGTTTCCCACAATCTCACATTCTCTCTCTTCAACCTCACTCTCTCTATCTTGAGCTCTTCGGTTGAAGCTCTAAAAACCCAAAAATCTCACAAGTTAAAAATGAAAGAAAGAACTTAAGTTGAATATGCCAGTTGAGCACGCTAGAGCGTGCAAGGTCCCCACGCTTTAGCGTTCCCACGCTCTAGCACTGGGTCCTCCCACACAAGGGCTAGCGTGGCCCTTTCGTCGCCACATCTTCGCTACGTGTCAGATCAGATGATGGGGAACCAAGACATAAAGGAGGATCCAAATCATGATGCACAAGATTTTATGAAATGTAAATAGCTGCACAAGCTCCGCTGTGGGATGGACGTCATGATTACTCGGAATAGTTGGCCTATTTGATTACTTTTAGCATCAAGTCTAACTACAATATGCTAGAGGGTTATTTCAATTGTATGGATCAATTTATAGTCGGGGCATGTTCATGTAGAGGGAGTTTATGTTCTTGACAATGATAATTCTCTGTCCATTGATTCCGAAAAGTAAGATCGATGTGTACTTGCAGCCTTTTGTCGAAGAGTTGACCTATTTGTGGAATTATGGAGTCTTGACATATGATGTATCATTGAGGCATAATTTCATTATGAAGGCAACTTTGATGTCAACAATCAATGACTTTCCAATGTATATGATGTTTTCGGGTTGGATGACTGCGGGAAGGCTTCATTTCCCCTATTGTATAGGGTGATCGAAGGCTTTCACTCTTAACTATAGTCACAAGACTTCTTATTTTGATTGTCACCGCTATAGTAGGGGTTGTTGGTGTAAGCCATAGTGGCCAATATATTTTTGAATAGATCATCATTTGTATCATGAAATTGATAATATATTTTATATATGAATAAGGCATTCATATATTATGTTATTAGTTTATATCATAATAAAGTCCTTAGAATAGACAGTTCATTCAATGAGATATTAAGTATGTGACTTAATCGTGAGACCTCATTGAATAATAGAATGCTATTCTTAAATATCGTAGTCGATTATTATTGTTAATTAAGACGACAATAATACATAGAGACTATTGTGTGAGTAGACTGATGACCATATCTCACGGGTCATGAATATGTGATATCAAGTCGGCACACATGTATAAATATTAGGAGTAATATTTATACCAGATGACCCACTATGAGAATACTTCATAATAGTTATGTAAGTGTCATAAGTATTCTCATGGCGGCCATAGTGAAGTAGTCCTTCGACTTGAAGTCACTACGATTCCTACATGAGGAGTTGTAGGCTTTAATTCTATCAAACTTCACGCGTAACAAGGTGGTCATAAATGTAGTTATTGGGCCTGCAATAAATCATGTTGAGGAATGTGAGTGACGTAGACAGGATTTGTCCCTCCTACATAATAGGGGTAATGTCTTGGGCCCCTCGATAGAGTGAGACGTGAAATATGCGTGACCACGCGGAAGTGAGCTAATATGTGATATTGGGATTACACGTCTACTCGGGGATCGAGGAGTTTGAACATAACAAGAAAGACACTCTTATGCCTTGTGTTCAATTAAGACATATGGACGAAGGGACATTTACTGTCCGGTAAATTTTGGTCGCGATAAGGCTAAAATCGGATCACTGATACTCTCGCTAATTGGGTAGTAATGGTGCATTGCTAGATGCCGCTCATTATTTATAATATTTAATATTATAACTAATATTTGATATTATTATAATATTTAATATTATTGCTAACTTAGTGGGAGCCGAGCAAATACAGAGCAATTATATATTAATTAAATATTATTTAGTTAATATAAGGACAATTGGGCTTGTAGTGTACAAAGCCCAATAGGTTAAGCAGATAGGTCAAAGGGAGCTGCCAGCTTATGAATAGGCTAGTGCTCTCCCCTCTAACTTGGTCTTGCTAACCGTGCCTCCCTGTTACCGTCAGCTAGCACAAGACGCTTTGCTCCGATGCCCATTTGCTCGCGTGGACTAAGTAGAGGTGCCGCATATTTATGGCACTGGTGATCCAAAAAGGAAAGCACGCTTCAAGAGGTAAACACTAATAGCCCTTATGTGATTCATGTTTTGTAATGCGCGATCCATGAGAATGGTTTTCTTCCGCCTTGAGACATGATTATTCAAGAGGATTATCACATGAAAACCCAACAATGGTATCAGAGTTGAATCCCTATGTGCTTGTTTGCCTTCTTTGATAACATGATTTATTGATTTTGAATTTGATTGATCAGTCGAATACATGTTATTTTTGTGAGCCTAATTTTGTTCTGGTTTGATATATCTGTTGATATGTATGTGTGCACACGTTTGAATTTGTTCTGGTCGGAGTGAATAACAATTTTGACTGTGATTTCAAAATTGTCGTTCAAAACATTTTGGGCGTGAACAATGACATAGGTATATGTATGCTATTTGGATCCGCATAGTGTCAAGAGTAATGATATTTGAAAACCAGAGTTTGACACTCAAAGTTGACACATTGGTTAATCATGTGTAAATTTTTGGTTAATTCAGTTTATTATATGGTTAATGGGTTATATGAAGCTTATTTTCATAATCATGTAAATATTTGGTTAATCACATGCAAATATCTAGTTAATTCAGTTTTTTATATGATTAATGGGTCATCATGAATTAACCAAATATTTACACGTGATTAACCATATAATGAACTGAATTAACCAAATATTTATACCGATTAACCAAGGTGTCAACTTTGGGTGTGCAAATATCATTACTCTAGTGTCAATATCATTTCACGTCACTGTGCGTAAAAGCCAAAAGGCTTGTTCCTTTTTATTCGAAAGGTTTTACTCCTTGATTTTATTATTCACGTGAGGGAACTTTTCAAATTGAAAACTATCAAATATTTATTATAGGCTAAATTACACTTTTGGTCCCCAAATTGTTATTAAATATTCAATTTGGTCTCCAAGTTTTTAAAATGTTTATTTTGGTCCCCTAATTCCTTAAACTTGTTCAAATAGGTCCTTCCGTCAAGTTGACTAACGGCGACGTCAAGTTGACTAAGGGACGACAATGAACATTTTAAAAACTTGAGGACCAATTTGAACATTTTAAAATAATTTGGGGACCAAAATGAACATCTTAAAAAATTTGGGGACCAAAATGAATATTTTAAAATAATTTGGGGACCAAAATGAACATTAAAATATTAAACTTAATGCCACGTGTCATTAGGTTTGACGTCGCCGTTAGTCAACTTGACGGAAGGACCTATTTGAACAAGTTTAATGAATTAAGGGACCAAAATGAACATTTTAAAAACTTGGGGACCAAATTGAACATTTTAACAATTTGGGGACCAAAAGTGTAATTTAGCCTTTATTATATTTGATAGAAGGATCAGGGAATTGCTTTTGAAGTAGATCCTTAAATTGATCAAAGGTACTTGATTTTGAAAAGGTTTTCAATTTAAAATTATTAAATAATAATAATAATAATAATAATAATAATAATAATAATAATAAGTTTTTATTTTATTATTATTGATTGTTATTATTTTAGGTATATGGTTATTGCCCTAGATTATGGTGTTATTTATTTTGGGTAAATAGAGCTGCGTGTCGTGGATTTTATTATTTATTTAATTTCTTTTAAATATGTAATTGCTCGAGTTAAAGAGGAGGAGATATCATATGATGAGGCCATGGGAGAAGCTTGAGAAGTTTGCTCGAGGGTCAGAGAATTGTAATAAATTAGTTATTTAATTCTTGCATGCTACTGGGGCCATAACCATTATACCTATCATGTATGTTTGTGTATGATATGCATGAAATGTATGAGACGTATGAATGTATGAGATGCATGAAGTGTATGTTTGTATGTGTATATGTCTTGTATTCTATAAATGTTAATAAAATGTATGATAGCATATATATCATGTATGCTGAGAGACATTTTGTATGAGATACAATACCGGTGAGATCACTAATTAAAATCCCTCAAAATGAACTATTAAGTTTAAGAGTCTTCCAATGCATGGCACTCATCAAGACTAATATCGAATGAGTGTAGGTCCGCCAAAGCGGGGTGCATTTTTCTATACTAGTAAGATACGACGGGACAATTGTAATGTCCAAATGCTATCCATTGGGTCTTTTATTGGCCGAGGTGGCAAGCTCGGCTGCCGAGCTCGGAAACCTAACTAACTTAACGATAACACTTATCTAGAACACAACTAACAACCTTACCTTAGATAAGGGATAAGTCTTATCAAGTAAGGAGGTTGGAGTTGAGCTAAAAGAGAGATGTGATAAAGATAAACCAGATCCTAGAAAATAAGATCGGATTACTCCTCTATAAAAGGAGGAAGAGTCCAAGAGAAGACTCACTTTTCACTTTTACTAACCTTGGTGTTCTCCCTTAAGCGTATTAGAGGTCCCGGTTGCGATCAAGAGACTATCAAAGAGTCCTTGCCCGCCGGTGCACATCGGATACAAGATTAAGGGATTGCAGCACCACATGATCAAGGGTCGAACTCAACTATGTCTGGCTTTGATTCCCATTGGGATACGTAGGACCGGAACACAAGTATTCTGTCAAGCCATAATCTAAAACAACCCCATTGTTCACTCTTAGTCTAACGTTTACGGAGAGATTCCGGCAAGTCGGATCTCGGCAGGAACATTTGGCGCCCACCGTGGGGCCGAGGAAAAACTTTCCCCGGTTCCATAAGAAGATTTAATGGTGACTACACAAAACGGACCGAGGGGAGGGGCACACAGCGTGAATCATGTTGATCATGAGGCATCAAACTCTAATCAGAACCATGACAATCCCTCGCCTCCTCCCTTCAATGAAAATAATCCTCAGCTGGGAGAGATTATGGCACAGCTGAAACAACTGCGTCAGGAAAACGAGGAGATTCGTGCTGAGAATCAAAGGCTACTAAGAGCTCGGAAAAGGGGAAGATCGACAATGTTTGCCGAGGAAGAGCAGTCTTCACCCGAGAATAGCACAGAAGACCCCACATATGCACCTTCTCGTAATGATACAAGTCAACCTTCCAGGACCAGACCTGGGCCCGAGGGTTCAAGGGCCAGATCTCATGCTGAGGATACTCTCCAGAGAGCAAGGATAAGAGACAGACGATCGAGGTTGCCTTTCACTGATGACATTGATGAGGTGATCATGCCTAGACATTTCAAACCTCTTAATATTGATAAGTATAATGGCACCACCGATCCAACTGAACATGTAGAATCTTTTGTTTCTTCTGTCTACTTGGTGACCGATTTAGAAGCCATTATGTGCAAGATTTTTCCAACTATTTTGCAAGGGCCTGCCTTGACTTGGCTCACGAATCTTCCACCTCGGTCAGTATACTCTTTTGACATGCTTGTAACTAAATTCACTGCACAATTCGCAGCGAGCCGAAGGCATAAAAGGCACTCGGTCTCGCTTGTGAATTTCAGGCAGGGAAAAAAATGAATCGCTTCGAGACTATATGGCTTGGTTTAGCGTTCAACAAGTTTTAATCCCCAATATAAGCTCGGAACTCTGCCTTCATACCGTCATGAATGGTTTGAAGCCAGGGTCTTTCTTTGAATATTTGTCTCGGAAGCCACCGAGAGACTTCGAGGAATTGTAGGAAAAAGCCACAGGGTTCATGAACTCGGAAGAGATGGTAGAGTCTAAAAAAAGGGAAAGAGGTTTTGAAGACAAGAGCATGGTCCCGAGCAAAGAGAGAGATAGAGGAGCCAATCCTCCTAAGACTCTCAAAAGTAATGAAAGAGGGTTCTCAGAGAAGCAACCCAGATACCAATCTTACACACCACTAAACCGATCTAGAGCCGCTATTTTTCAAGAGGTGTGCAGCGCTGAATTGCTCACACTACCGCGGCCATCCAAAACTCCTGCTCAGGCTGACAGAAGCAAGGAGTGCAAGTGGCATCAAAATTATGGTCACTCCACTGAAGATTGTAGCCCAGGATAAACTGAAGAATTGGTACTAGCAGGCCGTCTTGACCGGTTCGTTCACCGAGAAGATAATGGGGGCGGACGAGCTGGTCGACGACAAGGGAGACGGGGTTATGACAATCGTAACCGAGATGAAAACCAGCGAGGTACTAATCAGAACGGAGATCGGGGTAACAACTAGAGACCCCCTACTGATGAGGCAAAAGTTGGAGTCAGAGGAGTCATTAATACTATCTCAGGAGGTTTCGCAGGAGGAGGTACAACAAGTTCAGCTCGGAGGCGTTATGTGAAAGCTATCCGATCTGTCAACTCGGTATCTGGAAAATCTGCAAGGCCGAGACCTCCCATTGCTTTATCAGATGATGACTTCCAAGGGCTGGATCCTAATCAAGATGACCCAATGGTGATAACAATAGAGTTAGCTAATTACTCGGTCAAACGAACACTTATTGATCAGGGTAGCTCGGATGACATTTTATACCTAGCAACCTTTAAAAAGCTTGGAATTCCAGAAAAGTTGATAAAAGAACAGGAGGACAAGCCAGTGGGGTTCGCCGGAGAATAGGTAAAGACCCGAGGTTACATAGACATCTTGACAACATTTGGTGAGGGTAAGCTTGCCCTAACCATATCAGTCAGGTATGTTATCGTGGATGCCAACACATCATACAACATCCTCATTGGAGGACCAACTCTGAATGAGCTCGGGGCAATTGTCTCAACACCCCACCTCACCATGAAATTCCCAGCTGATTCGGGAGAGGTAGTCGCTGTCCGAGCTGACCAGAGGATGGCCAAACAATGTTACGCAGATAGTTTGAAGGTAACTCGAGAGCCGGATATCACAGAAAATGCTAAAGATGATAAAGCAGAAGTGGTAAGCTCGGTCAGTTCAGTTAGCTCGGCAAGATCGGTCAACATGTTTGAGTTGGATCCAAGGATCGAAATGTATGAGTCCAGAGCTGAACCTATAGAATCTTTGGAGAAATTTCAATTGGGAGCCCAAGCCGATCAGTGGACGAACATTAGCAGTCAGCTCGACCCCTTGCTGAAGTAGCAAATTCAAACAGTTTTATGGAAGAATGCTGACCTGTTTGCTTGGAAGACATAATGCCTGGCATAGACCCCAACTTTATGTGCCACAGGCTATCCATATGTCCTGAGGCCAAGCCCATAGCCTAGAGGAAAAGGAAGCTCGACGAAGAAAGACGAAAGGCTGTAGCCGAGGAGACCGCAAAGCTGATCAAAGCCAATTTCATTAGAGAAGTGAAGTACACCACTTGGCTAGCCAATGTTGTGTTGGTAAAAAAAGCCAATGGCAAGTGGAGAATGTGCACTGACTACACCGATCTCAACAAGGCATGCCCGAAAGATTCTTATCCTCTTCCCAACATTGACAGATTGGTGGATGGAGCATCAGGTTACAGAATCTTAACTTTCTTGGATGCGTATTCGGGTTACAACCAGATAAGGATGTATCCACCAGATGAAGAAAAAATGGCATTTATGACCAATGGGGCAAACTACTGCTACCGAGTAATGCCCTTCGGTTTAAAAAATACTGGTGCAACATACCAAAGGCTCATGGACAAAGTGTTTCTCAATCAGATCGGAAAAATCCTAGAAGTTTCTGTTGATGATATGGTGGTAAAATCCGATGACCCAAAGCAACACCCCACCTACCTGGAAGAGATTTTTGGCCAACTCAGAAAGTACAACATGAGGTTGAACCCAGAAAAATGTTATTTTGGTTTACAAGGAGGAAATTTCCTGGGGTACATGCTAACACAGAGAGGAATTGAAGTCAATCCTGATAAATGGAAAGCTGTCATAGAAATGCGGAGTCTACAAACTGTGAAAGAAATACAGAGGCTAGCTGGTCGTTTAGCTTCCCTATCTCGATTCCTCCCAAAGTCAGCAGAAAAGGCTAGGCCCTTTTTCCAACTTTTGAAAAAACCAAAGGAGTTCGTCTGGACCGAGGAATGTGAAGAGGCTTTTGAAGAGCTGAAATTGTTTCTAGCCTTCTCTCCAATTCTAACTCGGTCACAGCTCGGTAAGGATCTGTATTTATATTTATCTATCAATGATTACGCAATCAGTGTAGTCATCATCCAGGAGGAAGAGAAGCAACAGATGCTAGTGTATTACGTCAGTAGAATCCTGAAAGATGCAGAAACACAGTATCAAGTAATTGAAAAGCTCGCCCTTGCTTTGGTCATGGCAGCTCGGAGGTTAAGACCTTATTTCCAGTCACACCAAGTTATAGTCAAAACAGATCATCCAATAAAGCAGGTGCTTAGAAAACCTGATCTGGCAGGACGAGTGATAGCTTGGTCAGTAGAATTGTCAGAATTCGGTTTACAATATGAACCGAGGGGACCAATGAAAGCCCAATGCCTCTCCGACTTCATTACCGAGCTCTCATCAAAGCCGAACTCATAACCCATTACTTGGCTTCTGTATGTGGATGGTTCATCAAACTTAAAAGGAAGCGGAGTCGGAATAATCCTTGAAGGTCCAGATGATCTGGTTCTGGAGCAATCCTTGTAGTTTGGGTTCAATGCTTCAAACAATCAAGCAGAATATGAAGCTTTTATTGCCGGACTGGTATTGGCTAAAGAAGTTGGAGTCAAAGGATTGAAATGCCGAAGTGACTCACAGCTTGTAACCAGACAAGTCTCGGGGGATTACCAAACAAAGGATCCTCAATTAACCAAATATTTGTGCAAAGTCAATAGTTTAATTTCAGAGTTTGAGAATTTTACTATTGAACATATACCTCCGGAGGAAAAATTCCAGGACCGATCCGTTGTCCAAGTTGGCTAGCACCAAAAAAGCTGGCCAGCTAAGAACTTTCATTCAGGAAAATCTCCCTGAACCGAGCATAAAAAGTGCCGAGGTATTTATGACCGGGCACTATGATCAGGGCTGGATGACACCATTTTGGGAGTTTCTAGCCTTGGACAAATTGCCTGACAATCCCAAAGAGGTAAAGAAAATTCGTCTGAAGTTTTGTCATTACACCATCCGAAATGGAGAGCTGTACAGAAGAGGATTTTCCATGCCTTTATTAAAGTGCATAACAAAGGAGCAACCCGAGTATGTAATGGACGAGATTCATAGAGGAATCTGTGGAATGCATTCCGGTGGCCGATCCCTTGCAGCTCAGGTTCTGTGAGCAGGTTTCTAATGGCCAACCATGAGATCAGACTGTGCTGCTTGGACTAATAAGTGTGACCCTTGTCAGAAATTCGCTAATGTGACGCGAGTACTAGGTGAAGATGTAACACCCCTCGGCGTTACATGTTTAAACTCATTGTGGAACTTTGAATAAAACTTTTAGTTACTTTTGAAAGATAGTTATGTACTTTCTATACATCGGAAAACGGGTATAAAGTTTTTTCCTTTTTACGATATAGCAATATACTATCTTGAAAATCTAAAAGAACAACATGTACTTTAAGAGCGTAAGATAACTCATACAAGATAATTCACATCATATACAAATAGCCACCAGAAAATAAAGTACGAGTAGTCTCAGTAGTTAAGTTACAGAACCGAAATCAGAAGAAAATATGATACAGACTAAGGTTAGATCAGACTGCTAATAATCCAGGAGTGAGAGGCTCTCAAAACCAAATATGGACATAAACAAAAAGAACGACCTCCACCAAGTCAAACAACCTAAAGGTCCCACCAACCACCTCTCTAGTGAAAGCCATTGGAGAGACCTTCACGACCTCCTCTACCAACAGATCCCTCAGATGGATCCTCCTCCTCCAGGTCAACTACAATCAGCTCCTCAGGCTCCCCATCGATCAAATAATCTCCCTCCTCCTCCTCCTCCTCCTCCTCCTCCATGACCTCATCCTCGAGCGGTGGAGGCTCAATAGCATATGGATATGGAACATCTGGAGGAATGGGGTGGTACTCAGGCTGCTCCGGAGGGGGAATAGCGAAGTTCTCCCTAATACCTAGGGAACCCACTATCTGTCCAATAGGAGGTATAGGGACCTCAATAGTCATCACCCGATGGTTAGTAGAGATCAGTCCATCAATCGTGCCATCAGTAGTACGGACGTTCCCTGTGTATATGGCTCGTCGCCACCCTAGGAGTACTTCCCAGGCTCCTGGTATATCGTCATCATCAAAGGTTAGGGCCAGTGTCCCTGAGGGCTGTAACGGACCCCTGGGCAACATCTGTACTCACAAAATAATATACAACGACAAACCAAAACAGGTATATTGCAAGGGTGAGATACATCATAAAAGAGTTTATCATAATAGTTATATACTCGACACAAAAAGATAAAATAACAAGTATGCACAGAGACAACTCATTTATTGATTTAAAAGAAATAAATTTCTATTTACAATATTAATCCACTCAAGGGATTTCCATACCGTCAATCAATGTATTTTTTTTTTCAAAAATGCATGACACTTCATATATTCTTTTTCTAAATCTCCGGAGATCCTAACTTCCCTTCGTCGAGCGATAGGCCGCAATACACCCATAACACAATTGTTCTCAAAGGTCGGCCTCTCAATTTAGGTCAGAGCTCCAATTGTTCAAGGGTATTACGTCAAACCTAAATAATGTTGTCCAGTCTCTGATTGAGTCTATCAGTGTTGGGAAATCGATTACCACGACACGGGGTCACGAGGCCTCCGGTCTTCTGTGGCATTCGAACCCAGATGTCCCTATAGACCTAGTGGTCTTAACTGGCTAAACTTGTCAATCCACAATGGATTGTAGCTCGAAAAGCATGGCATGTCTGCCATCTCATGCATGTAAAACAGTTGTTCTTTTCGGTTGTCTTTTTCGCATCATTCTTTCTTTGTCGAGGCTCAAGGCTCACGACTACAATTTTCTTGAAGGCATCAAGCTCATTCATTCTTAACACAGGACACATAGTCCGAGTGCTCAGTCACGATATACTAGGCCGATGCACCGATCCTAGCTTCGCAGTTCATGGGATACATAATTCACCATGTACAACACGGATTAAATCCATTTCTCATAGGGCTCTAGATCCGATGTCTCGGCCTCTAGGTCCACTCCGTTTCCAAAACAATTTTCGTTCTGTGAAAACTAATACCAAAAACAAAAATTCTGAAACTCATCAGAGTGTATCAGAAATATTTTAATCACTTAAAACAAAATTGCTATTTTCTGGTGTACCTTACGCTGACTACATCATCATCAATACCTTCACTGGTGCTTTGTTTAACCTGAAAATTTAACCATGACTTCCTACTATATAGTAGGTTGATTTTGTTTTCACAACAATCATTTTCTGGGTCACAGGTAAAAATATAAATATATAGATTTACCATTAAAACGAGACAAACAAAACATAAAAGAAAAAGCAGGGTGTTACAACACTACCCTACTAAAAAAAAATTTCGTCCTCGAAATTGCATACCTGGAAATAATTCAGGATATTGTAATCTCATCTTGTCTTCAAGTTCCCATGTTGTATCCCTGGTTGTGTCATCCCAAACGACCTTGACTAAGGAAATTTGTTTACCCCTGAGCTGCTCAATCTTTGTATCCTCGATTCGTACAGGCGATGTCTCATAAGACAGGTTTTCTCTTAATTGTACTACATCAGGTTCAATTACATGTGATGGATCAGGAATATAGTTCCTTAGTTGTGAGACATGAAAAACATTATGAATATTAGAAAGGAAAGGTGGTAAAGCAATTTGGTAGGCTACTGGACCAATACGACGAATAATTTGATAAGGTCCAATAAATTTGGGAGTGAGTTTTCTGGATTTTATAGCTCTACCTACCCCAGTCATGGGTGTGACTCTTAGAAATACATGTTCACCTTCTTGAAATTCGAGAGGTCGTCTTCTTCGATCGGAGTAACTTTTCTGTCTGCTTTGTGCCGTCTTCATCCTTTCGCGGATTTATTTGACTTTTTCCATCGTTTGCTGTACAACTTTAGGACCCACAATCATGCTTTCTCCATCTTGGTACCAACACAACGGTGTTTGACATTTCCTTCCATACAAAGCCTCGTAGGGCGCCATTCCTATACTTGAATGAAAACTGTTGTTATATGTGAACTCGATAAGTGGCAAAAGATCATCCCAACTTCCACGATGGTCTAAGACACATGCCCTTAGTAAGTCTTCTAATGAGAGGAGGGTTTTAACAAGAAAAAAAATTGAAAGAAGAAGAGATAATAATTTCACCTTTTGATGGCTTTAGTTGGTGATGTGGTAAAACAAAGCACTAGTGAAGGTATTGATGATGATGTAGTCAGCGTAAGGTACACCAGAAAATAGCAATTTTGTTTTAAGTGATTAAAAGATTAAAGTGAAGAAGAGATGAGATTAAATAGAGAGTCATGTGGTGTGGGTCAGGCGCAAATCACCTAGGTAAAAAAAACAGAGTTTTCTTCCTTCTTTTGGGTGTGGGATTTACGCAGTATAAAGAAGAAAAAGGAGAAAGTTGTTGTTTTGTGAGATAGGAAAGTAATATGTTAATGAATATAGACTTTAGCCATGATCAGATAGAGATAAGAAAAAGAAGTTGAAGTGATAGTGATAGAAGTAAAAGAAAGGTGTAATGGAGTTGTCAGCGTACAGTAAGAGAAAAAGACTTGTGTTTTTTTTTCCGGAAGAATGTTCATGCATTTAAAGAAAGAGAAAGAGAGCACGGTGAAAAGGACCTAGACACTTAGTCTGACGTTTAGAAAAAGGAACCGAACTATTTCGATTCTAAAGAGATAGTTAGTAATTAATTGGAATTCTTAAAAGCATTAAGGACATTAACAAGTGTATATTTTTTATCAAAATATTTTATTCAAGATCATTAGTGGTGAGTTTTTATTGATCTGACAATTTTTTTTCTTATCTGTCTGGTCTAACTTTGCAGCTTCTTGCTCAGACCCGAATAAAATATAATATTTTATTTTTATAGCAAGACTATTTTTTTTTAAATAGACAGTATCATTAAAAAATAATACAAACTATGATTTTTCAGTGTCGGGCTAATCAGGATTTTCTGACTGGTACAAAATGTACTGCCAGTGAAAATACAGTCTGATTTTCGTTTGAATTTTAACCTGAAAATTTAACCATGACTTCCTACTATATAGTAGGTTCTCAAAATGATTTTGTTTTCACAACAATCATTTTCTGGGTCACAGGTAAAAATATAAATATATAGATTTACCGTTAAAACGAGACAAACAAAACATAAAAGAAAAAGTAGGGTGTTTCAGAAGAGCTCCATTCCATGTACCTTGGCCTTTTACTATGTGGGGGATGGACATTGTGGGCCCTTTCCCTGTTGCCAAAGGCCAAGTGAAGTTTTTGCTGGTAGGGGTAGATTATTTCACTAAATGGATTGAAGCCGAGCCATTAGCTATCATAACAGCTAAAAAGGCTCATAGTTTTGTATGGAAAAACATCATATGCAGACATGACCTACCTTATGCAATTGTCACTGACAATGGAAATCAATACACTGACAAAGTGCTTAAAGAATTCTACTCCAACCTCGGAATCAAACACAAGGTGACCTCGGTTAAGCATCCACAAACAAATGGCCTGGCAGAAGCAGCTAACAAAGTCATTTTGAACGAGCTCAAGAAAAGGTTGGGCCAATCAAAAGGGGCATGGGTTGAAGAATTACCGAGCATCCTATGGGCTTATCATTGCTCACCACAGTCATCGATTGGAGAAACGCCATTCAGGCTAACCTATGGAACTGATGCAATGATTCCAGTTGAGCTCTGTGAACTTTCTTTCAGAAGACAACATCATGACCAGAGCAAAAATGAAGAAGAAATCCGAGTTGAGCTTGACATGGTAGAGGAAATCCGAGATGAAGCAAAAATAGGGAAGAGCTATGCAAGCGGAAAGCAACTCGGAAGTACAACTCAAAGTTGCAGCCGAGGGAGTTTGTGCAAGGCGACTTAGTCCTAAGATTGCAAAATGGTGTAAGAAAGGACTCCAAAGAGGGAAAGCTCGCAGCAAATTGGTCTGGCCCATTCAGAATAGTTGAAAGTCTAGGAAATGGTGCTTACAAACTAGAAGAGTTGTCAGGAAAGGTTATTCCAAGAACTTGGAACAATTCCCACCTTAAGTTTTATTTTAGTTAAGTTTTTGTAAAGCAGGTGATGTACTCTTTTTCCTACCCTGGTTTTTTCCCCACGTGGTTTTGGCCAGGAAGGTTTTAATGAGGCATGCCTGGGAAATAAATGAATAAAGTCCATTTCAGTTACATTTATTTGTTACAGGGCTAAAAATTCACTTATATTTGCATATGAAAGATGCCAAGCCTAAAAAGGTTGACCAAGCTGAAATCGACCGAGTTGAGGTCGAAATGCCGAACCTAAAGAGGCAAAATCAAAGCCTAAAAGGGTTGACCGAGCTGAAATCGACCGAGTTGAGGTCGAAATGCAGAACCTAAAGAGGCAAAATCAAAACCTAAAAGGGTTAACCAAGCTGAAATCGACCAAGTTGAGGTCGAAATGCCGGACCCAAAGAGGCAACACTAAAAACCTAAACAGGTTGGCTGAGATAAAATCGAAATGCTAAAGCCTGACGGGCTAAAAAAGCTAAAGTTGAAAAGCCGAACCCAAAAAGGTTAACAAAACCTACAAAGTAATAACCTAAATAGGTAAACATGAGCTTAAAGAGGTTAACCGAGCTATATACGACCGAGTTAAGGTTGAAATGTCGTACCTAAAAAAGCAACGCGAAACTTTAAAAGGGCCGAGCTCAAATGCCCAAATAGACCGAGCGCAAAACCAAAAAAGACGCATGAAGGGTTGAAAAACCGAACTTCATCCGATGAAATACTTGGGCAAACTACTAGGGTCAATTGCATAGTAGAAAGCTAAAAGTAAACATCCGAGATGAGAAAAACTTAGAAATTTTTCTAAGTTATCAAAAGAAAAACAAGTTGCAATTCGAAAGCAAAGGTTGAAATTTTGATTATGAAAGGGGCGAAGCCAAGTACACAAGAGGGCATGACCCAATGAACGAAATACATTATAAAAAGAAAAAGAAAAGAGATTTTCTAAGTTACACATGGGCATCCCCATGAGTAAAAGTTTCAGTAGAAGCTAAGTTGAGGCCATCTTCATTCAGAGGAGGAGTACCCAAGGTTGGATCAGGTATTCCACCTTCGTTTTCTCCTCCCTCCTCGGCAACTTGCTTCTCAGCTTCCTCCCCTTCTGGAACTTCCTCTTCTTCTTCATCCTCAAGCTTGGACAAAGGAACCAAGACCCCTTCCTTGTTAAAGTCCTTGTCCACATCAGCTTGGGAGTAATCAGCATCAAGGTTAAAATGTTGGAGCTGTTTCACAGCTCGGAAGAACCCATTAATATGCTCTTTCATAATGCTAGCCTCGGCTTCAGCAAGATCAGATCGCAGCTTGAGGTTGGCCTCCTTCTAGGCCTCAGAATCCTCGGCGATCTTCTGAAACCTAGCTTTTTCAGTTTTCTTGTTGTCTAGCTCAGCTTGGAGGGAGGAATATCTTTCTCAAGCTCGGTTTTTTGCACCTTTAGTTGCCCAATTAACCGAGCCTGTTCTTCACATTTGGTCATGGCTTGGGCTAGCTCATCCCTCACCAGCAGAGCACGAGCTGCGTCAGCCCTCATCGCCTCCATCCTCTTTGCAATAGTGGAAAGTTCATTGCTCCAGAAACAAGTGATGGATGAGATCTGAAGAGCATAAGCAGCGGCAGCCTCCATACTTGCCTCAGGGCCCTGCTCTAACAAAAGCCGAGCATCAGAAGGTTTGAGCACTTGGCTATCAATAATTGAACCGGGGTTGAAATCATTGCTCCAAAGTGAGATGAAGCCCGGGTTACAATGACCATTATACCACTTAGTGTCCGCTGTCAGATTGGTCACATGTGGTGTTCTTTCAGCTCTCTTCTCAGCACTGTGGTCCTCATGGGTTACTGGAAAGGGCGAGATACTCCTCCTCGGTACCTCTAGTTGAACATCTGCTCGAGCCCGCATAAGGAGACGGGTGTCAGGAGCAGAAGCTTTGACAGTTTTCTTCTTCTTTCCCTTCGCGTTAGTAGCCGGAGTTGAAGCACCGGCATCTTGATGAGCCGACTTCTTTAGCAAAGCCTTGTAGTTGAATTTTCCCATTATCACTGCAAAAAGGAGATCAGTCAAAATATAATAATAGCAAAAGGTAAATTCAAACACCATTTCTATAAAAAGCTACTTACTTTCAAAGTCGGCTTGCCGAGTGGAAGAAGTGAGAAGTTTCAAAAGCCTTCCACAAGGCAACGGCCGAGGATAAAGTTTCAGGACCTCAACATCGGCCCGTTCTTGGGCAGTCATAGAGCCTACGTCGAAGCTGGAGAATTTGGATGGGTGGGGTTGCCAATATAAAGGAAACTTTGGTTTTCCCCAGAATCAAAAAAGACAGATTCATTCCCCTCAGTAGGTCGGACTTTGAAAAAGTCCGACTTGAAGAATTTATAGGAACTCTTGTAAAGGCTGATGATACCTCTCTTCTCAACCCCACTAAGAGAGATCCAACCAACTCGGTCCCCAAACCTAACTTTATAAAAGTAAAGGAATTTGGGAGCAGTAGCCTCCATCCCTATTTGCCCACAGAGAATCTGGAAAGCCTTCAGGAAGGCCTAGCTATTGGGATGCAGTTGAGTTGGAGCAACGTTCATAATTTTTAGAACATCACACTCAAATTTAGTGAATGGAAGGGAGATACCAATTTACTCAAAAAAGTTTTTATAAACGTATGTGAAGTGTGTTTCAACTGGAAGAGCTTGCAGGAAAACATGCTCTGTGTTTGAGCAAGGCAAGCTACGAGCAGTCCCTCGAGATGAAGAAACCTTGGGTCTAACAGCTCTGAGAGAGTCATGGGTCCTAAAATTGGAGTGAAAGACCCCAACTTCTGGTTTAACCCAGAAATACCCAGGGATAGAGATTTCGGGATAGGGAAGCCTGGGCATCCTAGAAGCACGCTGGTGGCGCTTAGGGGCAATAATGGCCTCAGGAGTAATGGAGCTACTCTCATTAGAAGAGGAAGAAGAAGCCCCGGGGTTAGCTAAATCACCTTTCGAAGGAGGAGGTGAAGAATGGGGAGAACCCCCGATAGGGCTAATTCCTGTTTCTATAATCTGAATCTCAGACGAGGCATTTTGAGATACCTCAAAAGATGGTTCCATAGTTGATTGGGGAAGAAGCAGAGCTCAATCAAAATGGAGGGGGAATGAATGGCGTACCTGGAAAGACTAGGAACTACAGAATGCTTGGAGAAAAGCTTGAAGGAGAAGAAGCTTCAAGAACAATACCGGGGCAGGTAGGGGCCAGACTTCAGAAATCCCTCAATATATATAGGTAACAACAAGTCGTTTCAGCAAAAATTGAAACGTTCCTTTTTTGAAAGTAATGATGGTAGTTGCCGTGTTGGGGAAGAGAAACGTCTCTTCAAGTCTGCGTAAATTCGGCATACCAATGGCAGAGTGACACATGGCGAAGACATCGGAATACACGCTGCAACAATTAAGATTTTGAAAATGCAGCCGGCCATTAAGGCCATGCATCATAAATAAAATCGGTCTTAATAACAAGAGCAACATCTCTTTTCATCTCGGGAGTTAAGAAGTTGACGTCACCATGCAAGATTGAAATGACCACTCTTAACTCGTCTTGGCTCGACTCCTTCAGTAAAGCTTTCATGCTCTTTTGAGCTCAAAGCTTGGGGGGACTTGTGTATGAGCCGAGGTGTAAAGCTCGACCGCAAAATCTACCGAGCCGAATGACCGAGTCGAATGACATATGAACCGAGATGTGAAGCTCGGTCACCTACTTTACTAGTTTGAATGACAAAATGCACCAAGCAGGCTCGGCCAACTGAGTTGACCGAGCTCATGAGTTGGCCGAGGTTTAGTGTCGGTCACTGAAAGTATGGTAAAAAGGAAAACAAAAAACCTATGCCACGAACTCTAAATTCACAGAGATAGTTTTCAAAGGACAAGCTTGGCTTCTGTCATGAAAACTTCTTCGCTCTTTGGAACTTGAAGCTTGGGGGGCTTGTGTACTGGCCGAGGTGGCAAGCTCGGCCGCCGAGCTCGGAAACCTAACTAACTTAACGATAACACTTATCTAGAACACAACTAACAACCTAACCTTAGATAAGGGATAAGTCTTATCAGGTAAGGAGATTGGAGTTGAGCTAAAAGAGAGATGTGATAAAGATAAACCAAATCCTAGAAAATAGGATCAGATTACTCCTCTATAAAAGGAGGAAGAGTCTAAGAGAAGACTCACTTTTCACTTTTACTAACATTGGTGCTCTCCCTTAAGCATATTAGAGGTCCCGATTGCGATCAAGAGACTATCAAAGAGTCCTTGCCCTCCGATGCACATTGGATACAAGATTAAGGGATTGCAGCACCATATGATCAAGGGTCGAACTCAGAACTACGTCTGGCTTTGATTCCCATTGGGATACGTAGGACCGGAACACAAGTATTCTGTCAAGCCATAATCTAAAACAACCCCATTGTTCACTCTTGGTCTAACGTTTACGGCGAGATTCTGGCAAGTCGGATATCTGCAGAAATAGGTCTAACTTATCTAAGCCAAATTCAATAGGATTTAAGGGCTTAGAGGCGTTGAGTTGGGCTTTAATTCATGAGATGAATTAGAATAAGAGTTATTCACCCAACTGATCCAAGAGTTACAAGAGATGTAATTGGAAAGGAGTTTCCTACCTAAATAACTAAGTTTTGGGAGATCAGCCGAAGTTGACTCAAAACGAGGTGAAATATGGATCTTGGTCTCACTAGAAAATCTTCCCACGGGATTTTCCAAGTCAATGATGAGGGTCATTGATTTGAGTAAAATAGTGGGAGCGTATTTAATAAAAGACCTTATTAAATGTGTTTTATCATGATACTTATATTATGCATGTTTCTATAATTAGAATTACCATGAAATAAAACACTATAATTTATTACTGCGATTTGTCCTTGAGAAGGACAAGATATCCAGAATTAAATTTTTGAATTGGTACAAGATTTTGAGGATTGTCCTCAAGAACGAGAAAAAGTTGTTTGTTCTTGAGCAAATGATTCCTGATCAACCAGTTCCTACAAGGATTGAAAATGATGCTTATGAGAATCATCAAGTCGATGTCTTGGATGTAGTATTCTTCATGCTTACAACCATGAAGGCGCATGATATGATCATGCATCTCATGATGTTCTATTGAGAGCATGAAATCCATAAGAACCATAAGTCTTTCCGACCCTTTTTCAGTTGCAAACTAACAAAAGGGAAATCCCGACAGTTATGATGTGCTTCATATTATTGAGTACGTTATGAACTTGGTAAAATGAGATTTCCTTTTGGCCAAATGTTGGCCAATGATATGATCTTGTAATTGTTGCCGGTTAGTTATAGTCAAATCATTGTGAACAATTTTGACAAACATCTACTAGAGATTGCAAGGAAGTTGAGAACTACCGAGCAATGTCTCTACAGTAGAAAAGGGTAGACTATTGTGATAGTCTTGAAAAGGAAAGTCTTTAGCTTGCTAAACAAGCAGAAGAACAAGGGAAAGGACAAGTTCAAGCCTAGTACTTCTGTCTTGAAGCAAATAGGCGGGGTTGCAAAGGAAGACAGTTGATTTCATTGTGCTTTGACCAGACATTTGAAAAATTGCTAAAGATACCAAAGAGTATATGAAAGGAAAAGAAGTATGAATTCCTCTTCTAGCATTATGTTGTAGAAGTTAACCTACTTCAAAATCTTGGGTATTTGATACCACATGTGGATCTCACATTAATGTGAAGGATAAAAGGGAGTAGGACGTTGACTAAAGGCAAAGTTAACCTGTGAATAGGAAATGGAGCAAAAGTTGTTGCATTAACTATAGAAGTTTTTGACTTTGCCTCCAGGGCTTGTTCTAGAACTAAATAAATGTTATTATGTTCCAGCTATTGGTGGAAACATCAGTCACATGATATTTTCTATGCTGGCATGTTTTTAGATAATGGACTTGGTGTCCTTAATCTTGATATGCCCATCTATAATATAAATGTGAAAAGGGTCAAACCAAGTGATTTGAACCCTACATGCCTTTGGCATTGTCGTTTAGGTCATATAGGTGAGAAACACATCTCCAAGCTCTATAAGGATGGACTCTTAGACTCATTCGATTATGAATCGTTTGATGCATGCGAATCTTGCTTGTTGCAGAAGATGACTAAAGACCCATTCACCGGTCAATGTGAAAGGGCTGGTGATCTTTTGGCTTGATACATAGTGATGTGTGTGGTCCCCTAAACAAGTCTGCTAGAGGTTGTTATCCTTACTTCGTCGCATTTACTGATGTTTTCAGTAGATATGGACTTGTGTATCTTATGAAACACAAGTCTGAAACCTTTGAAAAGTTCAAATAGTTCAAGAATGAAGTGGAGAACCAACTTGGCAAAAGTATTAAAGTTAAGCCAAGAGTTTGATGACTATCTGAGAAATGTGGGATAGTGTCCCAACTCACTCCTCCTGGAACGCCACAATGGAATGGTGTGTTTAAAAGGTGGAATCGCACCTTGGTAGACATGGTACAATCCATGATGAGTCATTCAAACCTTTCTGACTCTTTCTGGGGCTTTGCTCTACTTACAGCTGCATTCACTCTTAACCGTGTTCCATCTAAGGCAGTTGAAAGGACTCCATACGAGATATGGATGGGCCGAAGGGCCAGTTTGTCCTTTATGAGGATTTGGAGTTGTCAGGTTTATGTGAATCATCTTAGGACGGATAAACTTGGGCCCAAATCAGATAAGTGTATATTTGTAGGATATCCTAAGCGAACCAAAGGATATTACTCCTACAACACCTCTGATGACAAATTGTTTGTCGCTAGGAATGAAGTGTTCCTTGAGAAGGAATACATCTTTAAAGGATGTAAATA
The DNA here is from genome assembly GCA_035048595.1 of Echinosophora koreensis. NCBI lineage: Eukaryota > Viridiplantae > Streptophyta > Magnoliopsida > Fabales > Fabaceae > Echinosophora > Echinosophora koreensis. The sequence goes on from JAPCYP010000132.1 coordinate 1,007,037, forward strand.
TATGCCTTGATAGGTACTTTTGTTTTGAAGATGGACAAAAGGAAAAAGTCCAGAAGGACTAAGTTGCAAACAGCGGAAAGCTAAAGCAAGCAAGCACAAGGGGCAAAATGGGAATTTCAGTAGTTGTATTGATTGTTTTAGAAATGTGTGTAAATGGTAAGTAGAGTTCTCAATTTAATATTGGTCTCTCACATACACATTTAACATGTGCCTAAAACCTTTTTAACATGTTTTATAACTGACAATTAATTGTGCTTAATGAGTAATCAAAATATTAATTGTTAAGTTTTTCAAATTCAAATGTGCTTCGAGCCATAATCGATTATGGGAAACCAATAATCGATTATGATATGTATTTAAAGGCTTTAAATGAGTTTAATGAGTAATTATGTTATTAAAGCCGTTAAGTTTTGAATTTGAATTAGAATAATCGATAATGTAATATGTATAATCGATTATGTCTTTTCTGTCTTTCAACGAGCTTCAAATAGAAACCCCGTAATCGATTATGGCTTTTTATATGAAAGTCAGTGGATTCATAATCGATTAGTATAATCGATTATGTTTATTCTGTCCAAATGCGCGCTTCCTGAAATTGGTTGACAGAAATGAATTTTAAGATGCTTGACCCAATTTCTTTTGAACTATCACCCTTCTCATATAAAAGCAAGTTTAGACAGCCTTCAACAGAGACAACATACTGCTATTATATTCTGTGCTAAAACTCTGATCAATTTTATTTATACTACTTTTCTCTTGAGCTTCACTTTACCGTATTATTTTGAGAGATCTACACACCATATATGTGTTGTTATTCTTGTTCTTCAATTTGTTTAATCAGCACTATTAAGAGTGCATATTGTTGGTAAGAGTCGGATTGACTCAAACCTTTCTTTTTCTACACCAAGTTTGCAAGAGAGGTGATATCTCTTGGGGTGTTTCTTGGATGTGATTTCCAAGTGTTTACAAGGGAGGTGATATTCCTTGTCGTTGACAAGAGAGGTAATATCTCTTGGGTTATTGTCTTGAGGCTCTTTCATTGGGGGAGGTGATATCCCTAATCTGTGAGGAGTGCTCTCTATTGTAAAGGTTCTAGTTGATCCTGTTTTAAAAACTAGAGTTGATTAGAAACCCTTGGTTGTATTGCCTTGGGGACTGGACGTAGGCCACGTGGGTAGTTTGTGGCCGAACCAGGATATTTCGCTTGTGTTCATCTTCTAAAAACTTTATCGTTTATTTCTGTTTATCTTTTGCAAAACGCTTTTATTCGTACGCGTCGCTTACAAAGTTGTTTTATTAATTTAGTAAAAAGAAAAGTTTTATTATTTGCCAAAAGTTTTTGAAAAACACAATTCACCCCCCTCTTGTGTTTGGAGTCACTTGTCAACAAGTGGCATCAGAGCTTAACTCTTGGATATAAAGGACGAAACCGTCTCAAGAGGAAAGAAGACTTCAAACAGTTTTCGTCATGAGGGTAACTCCGTAAACAGACCCCCATCTTTCAATGGTGAAGGTATGGTTATTGGAAAGAAAGAATTCAAATCTTTCTTGAAGCTTTTGATATTGATATTTGGGATTCTGTGGAAAATGGTCCACTTGTCCCTAAGCATGAAGTTAATGGTGCTTTAGTGGATAAACCGAAAAATCTTTGGACCGACGCGGAAAAGAAAAAGGTCCAGTACAATTTGAAAGCTAGGAACATCATCACTTTAGCTTTAAGCTACGATGAGTTCTATAGGGTCTCAAATTGCAAGACCGCTAAGGAAATGTGAGACACCCTTCAATTGACCCATGAAGGTACTACCGAGGTCAAAAGGGTTAGGATGAACACATTGACCCATGAGTATGAGCTATTTAGGATGATACAGGGTGAAAGCATACAAGATATGCAAAAACGTTTTACCCATATTATAAATCATCTTAGGGCTCTTGGGAAATCTTTTAATAATGATGATTTGATAAACAAAGTGCTTAGATGTTTGAGTAGAAATTGGCAACCCAAAGTAACTGCTATATCTGAATCTAGAAATTTATCATCTATGTCTTTGGCTACTTTGTTTGGCAAATTGCAAGAACACGAGCTTGAACTATATCGCCTCATGGAAAGTGAGGAAAATGATAATAAGATAAAGAATGTCCATGCACTCAAAGCATTCATGATTGAAAATGATGAAGGGAGTGACTTTGATGATTGTGATAGTCTTGATGATAGGCCTGGCAAAAGGATCCGCGGACCAATTATCCATCCGGTCCATCCACAGTAAAATCCATCCAATCCATCCAATAATAAAAAAAAATTTCTAAATGGATTGGATGGGTTGGATTGTTTTTATTAATGGATGGTTAATGATCCATCCGATGTATTTTTTAATCCATTGGATCAAATAAAAAAAAAGGAAATGGATCATTTATGATCCATTCAAAAATTATTATTTTTGTCCAAACTGAAACGGTTTTTACGAATCACAGCCCAATGTATTCCTTTCTTCTTTCTTCCTAGTCCCTACCAACAGTTTTGTTTAGTTCCCTGCAGTTTCGGTTCAAAAAACATAAGAGATTTGGTCCATGGATCAAACTAAGATATTCATATATAATAAAGTTGTTTGAAAAATCCAAGATCACGTACATTTAATTACATGGAGATTAACTTATGCCAATTACACATCTCTGCTCCTAAAATTTCCCTTTACTTGGGATGGTGCAGCGTGATTCAACATAGACTGCTTTGGTCAAAAGAAATCATGGTACATCGACTTGGACTCCACATTATGTACGCCTGGCATGGGCATGCATACATAACACAAGTTCATTCATTGGATGGACCTCTGATAAGAAATTTATTATCGGGACTCAATTATTTAATTTATGATACCCAGACGATATACAGGACTAATAAGTAATAATACAAACAAAGAACCCTCGAAGACAACTTCTCATCAGCAAAAAGAACAAGATAACGAAAAGGATTAAAGTTGTTTGTGTTTCTTTGATTTATTATGAATGTAATAATGATTTCGGTTATGATTAACACATTCTCTTTACTTCTCATATTTTACAAAGCAAACTCAACCACGTTAGATCCGTAACTTTAAATATTTTCTCCATTTCTTTCCTTTTTTTTTTTCTATTCACTTTTTTTTTTAAATTCTACCTTTTATATTTGCTTGAATGAGAGATTACTACTACTAGTTGATGTACTATGCTGTTAGTGAGCCTAAAATTTGCTAATTTCTTCTTAAGGTGGCTTAGTCTAAAATTCATGTATTTAATTAATGTCCTAAAAATTCTAGAGAAAGAAAAAATATTTAATATTTTTTTAGTAGAGTAGATAAAATATTTAGTATGTAAAAATTGTTAAAAATAAAATTTTGGTGTAAAAAATACTCTTAAATGGATGGGTTGGATATCCATCCATATAAAAATGACTAATGGATGGGTTGGATGGTTTTTTATTAAACGGATCATGGATGGATTGGATTTTTTTTAATATATTTTTAATGGATCGAAATGGATTGATGGATTATTTTGGTCCGATCCATTGCAATCCGAATCAAAATCCATCTGATCCATCCATTTGCCACCCTTACTTGATGAAGACGAGGAAGATATGATCAAAATGATCTGCAAATTTAAAAAGTTCTTAAGGTGAAAAGGCAAAGCAAAACAAGTCTCCAATCCTCAAAAGAAAGATGAGGAAAAAGGAACCTCTTTCATCCCAACATGCTACAAGTGCGGCAAAAAGGGTCCTATAAAACCCGAATGTCCTAAAGGCCAAAGAAACCATGAGAAATCGGATAAAAGGCCACAAAAGGACCGAAGAGAAAAGAGGGCCTATATTGCTTGGGAAGACAATGATATGGATTCATTCGATGAGTCAGACAATGAAGAGGCTAATTTATGTCTCATGGCAAATCATGAGGAAGACGAGGTGAACGATCTTGAACTTGAAGCTAAATTATCTTATGATGATTTGTTTACTGCTTGTGAAGAATTGAATGATGAAACTATTAGACTTCGAAAAATTATTTCGTCATCCAAGAAAACCATCGCTTGAATCTAAAATCGATGTTTTAAACAAAGAGATGGAAGCCCTTAAAGAAAAACTAGTTGTTTTAAACGAAACTTCATCATGCTTATCTTGTGAAAATAAAAAGAATGAAGTTTCTAAATGTGATGAATGCAGCGTTTTGAAAATTAAAGTTGAGGACTTATATAACACGATTGTGGAATTCACAATGGGAAGGGATAATCTAAATATTTTTTTGGGAAATCAAAAGGGAATGTATGACAAAGCCGGTTTAGGTTATCATCCAAGGTTTCATGAAAAATCTTTTAAAAAGTTTTTTGGTCCAAGCAACATGTCCAACAGTCCTTTTGTTAAATGCTTTCATTGTGGTAGAAAAGGCCACACCGCCTCTATTTGCAACATTAGGAAAAACAAAGGCATGAATATTAAAAATGCATGGATTTCAAAGGGCTCATAGCCCAAGACTAATGTTCAAGGACCCAAAATGGTTTGGGTATCAAAGGCCAAAATATGATTTTGTTTTGCAGGAGTGCTTGAAGACCAAGAACTAAAATTGGAATCTTAATAGTGGTCATTCAAAGCACATGACGGGAGACAAACACAAATTCTCCTATCCATCGCCCAAGAATGGTAGTTATGTTTTTCTATGGTGTCAACTGTAAAGGGTATGAGTGTGAAAAATAGGCTACAGGCTTTCCCTCAAAGAACTTGACAAAATTTTGAAAATTCGAAGAAATAATCGATTATGGTCAGACTATAATCGATTACCACAAGTCAGGGAGGTTAGAATCTTTTATTAAAATCGATTATACCCAAAAAAAGGAGAAAGGACCAATAGTCAGAAAGGCTCTAATCGATTACAATAATCGATTACTCGAAAAAGGAAGAAAGAAGCAAAAAGTCAGAGGACTTGTAATCGATTACTATAATCGATTACTCGCGAAAGAATTCCAGTAATATGAAGTGAGAAAACTCGAGGGAAGATATTGCATATTTGAAAGCTTACTGCAAATAAGAAGCACAACATAACACTAACTCAATAAGCTTCTTAATCCCTAAATCTCTTATTTATATTGTGGATTATTTGATGCTTGAAAAATGTTGAGATAAAATGTTTTCCTACCCTTGTCTCCAATAAATGATGAAATGCTATGTTGAAAAATTATTTTCGAAAGGGGGAGAAATATCTGCATGCTTAAAGGGAAATAAATATACAAAATCATACACTTGTTAAAGGCGAAAAACTTTTCTTTAAAGTTTTTTTCTATTCTGGTACTTTCTTCCGTACACAAGTTTGAATTGCACTGATGCCTGCATATACTTTTTGACTATATTTCTTGCCTGGATATATGCCTTTCTTTATCGATACTTTTACCGCTTTTTGATAATGCCAAAAGGGGGGGAGTTATATGAATGCATGATTCAAGGGGAGTGGATTTGAATGTATGCTTATAGTGAGGGGCAGTAGAGCAAACTGCGCTTAGGACTTAGAACTCTGATATATCTTATTTGTCTGCTCTAACCCATTTCTTAAGCAAATCCCTCCATGTGATGTTTGTCATCAACAAAAAGGGGGAGAATGTAAATATATTCCTTGACAGGTACTTTTGTTTTGATGTTGGACAAAAGGAAAAAGTCCAGAAGGACTAAGTTGCAAAAAGCGGAAGTTAAAGCATGCAAGCACAAGGAGCAAAATGGGAATTTTAGTATTTGTATTGATTGTTTTAGAAATGTGTGTAAATGGTAAGTAGAGTTCTCAATTTAATATTGGTCTCTCACACACACATTTAACATGTTCCTAAAACATTTTTAACATGTTTTATAACTGACAATTAATTGTGCTTAATGAATAATCAAAATATTAATTGTTAAGTTTTTCAAATTCAAATGTGCTTCGAGCCATAATCGATTATGGGAAACCAATAATCGATTATGATATGTATTAAAAGGCTTTGAACGATGGTGAATGGAGGATCCTAAGAAGACTACTGCAGCTGTTCCCTGATATTGGCACTGTTTTGCATGGTGTAATTATCCCAGCTGTGCCATGTGAAGACTTGATTCCATGGAAGAATTCTGATTCCGGTGAGCTAACTTTCAAAGAGGCTTATTTGCACTATAGGCCATGTGGTCAGGCAGTTAATTGGGCATAATTGATTTGGAGCTCAACCATCCCACCTTCCAAATCATTCATGGAGTGGAGAATTTTGCAGGATAGGCTTCCTACTGATGACAAGCTGAGAAGTAGAGGCTGCTTCATAGTTTCAATATGTTGTCTTTGCAATAATGATTTTGAGACTACACAACATCTCTTTTATGATTGTTCTTTTGCTCAGCAGGTCTGGAATTGGTTGAGTAATGCCATTGGTATAAGATGGGATACTTCCTCTATTCATTCGCTTTTATCAATCTGTGATAGGCAATGGTCTTCCCAAGCTTTAGATGTTCTTCTAGCTTCTGTGGTGTTTAGCATTTCGAGCATTTGGTCTTATAGGAACAAACTCAGGTTCGAAGACAAAAAAGTTGCTTTGAGGACTGTCCTAAATGGCATTACAACTAGTGTTTCCTTGTCTAGAAATCACAGTAAAGGTCATTTTGGAATTTCTATGCATGAATTCACAATCCTTAAGCAGTTTGTAGTTTCGGTTAAGCCTGCTAAATCACTTTCCATTAAGGAAGTTAGGTGGTGCACTCCTTCTTGTTATTGGATTAAGTGTAACTCAGATGGGGCTGCAAGAGGTTCCCCAGGTTTTGCAGCTTGTGGTGGAATTTTTAGAGATAGTAGTGGTGTGGCCATGGGTTGTTTTGCTGTAAATCTTCGCATTGATCACTCTCTTCATGCTGAATTGAATGGTGCCATGTATACTATAGAGTTGGCTTTTGACTAAGGTGTTGGAACCAAAGTATTTTTGGATTAAATAATCTCTAAGTTTTGATTTTAACAAAAAGGATTAAATTTGTATGGCAAAGTGTTAGTTAAGATCTAACAAGTTTCATCTAGTCTTACAAGGTATTCAAAATGTTATAACTTAAGGAAATCTCTAAAGAGTTCTATCCGCGTCCAACCGGGTAGACGAGCTGTTCAAAATAAATGGTATATTTAATTATGTGAATATTTTTTAATAGATGGACTATAGAAACAGTGCTTGTAGATGAGCTCTTATTTCATGTAAGTAGACGAGCGTGTGTGCCACGTCAGCAGACGCAGATCTAAGTTACTCACCGATATATAGCAAGTCCAAAGACTTGATAATAGACGAGCAGTTTTTGCCACGTCACTGGACGAGCTAAAAAGAATTTTTAGCTATAAGCATATAGAGACAATTTTTTTTTTTGGTAGACGAGCACCTCTTCATTAAGAATCCTTGTTATAAACAGAATAACTATCTCGACCACATAGAAATATTTATTTCAAATGATTGATATTTATTCTATGTATATGTTGGTCCTTTATATCTGTTTTAAACGGTTTTATTGTCTTGTTTCTTTGAGAGAGACATAGTACAAATGAGGTATTGCAAAAGCAAAATAGTACAATGCAAAACGACTTGTACCCTGTCACCTTTTACGCTGGAATAGCTGGAATTTGTACAAGGAAGGCAAGGCAGTTTTTCAAGTTGCATTTGCTAAGAGGCGTGCCCGTTTTGTACAAGAATATTGGCATATAGTACAATTCAGAATTGCCACGAGCAAGCTAAGTCACAACGGATATTATGCAATTTGATTCTATCCCTAAACGGGAAAATTCAAAAACAACTGTTGAAGAATTTGAAAAGAAGAGCAAGGTCACTAGACCTAGTCTTCAGAAGAAAGAATTTTTTGCGGATACAGAATTCTTGATAAGAAAATCTCATACAAGCTCAATTCTTTTATTCTTCCAAAAGCAAAAGTCTGTAATACCTTAAGCTTGAATATCTCTATAATATTCAACTGGTCTTAAACTTTCATATCCTCACACATAGTGAGTTAGAAGATCAAAAGAAACAATTCTCTTTGTTAGAGGTAGAGCCTGAAGAGGCTTGGTAAGAAAGGAATACTTGTAAGCCTGGAGAGGTGTTGAATACTTGTTGTAATCTATTTGGAGAGTAGTGGAGAAAAACCTTCAAGTAGAAGGGACTGTACATAGCTCTTGGTTGGAAGAGAGTGAACCAGGATAAAACATCTTGCGTGAATCTTCTAATCCCTTATCTCTTCAGTTTTATTTGGTTATACTAACTGTGGGGATTTGAACTTGATTTTGTTAAGCTTTCAAAAGTTTGTTTTTCTGTGTGTTTGCTTCTGCCTCTTTATCTTTGTGTGAGAAAATTGTTCTTTAAAATGGCTGATCATGAAACTATAGATCAGATGTTTGGAAGATTTCAAACAATAACCAACAGTCTCATATCTCTTGGAAAAATTTATGAGAATAGAGATCATATCAAAAAAATCTTGAGAAGTCTCTCCAAGCAATGGAGACCAAAGGTTACTGCCATTCAAGAAGCTAAGAATCTAAACACTCTTTCTCTGGAAGAGCTTCTCGGGTCACTAAAGGTTCATGAACTTGAACTAAATGAAGAAGACAATTCCAGAAAAGGAAAGTCTATTGCCTTAAAGGCAAAGAAAGCCAGCTCTTCAAAAGTCCTTAAAGCTGCTGAATCTTCAGATGATGCTGAACCTTCAGACAGTGATGAAGGATCAGATGAAGATGAATTATCTTTCGTCTCCAGAAAAATACAACACATGTGGAGAAAGAAAGGTAACTTCAAAAGAAAGCAGTTCAACAAGAAGTTTTCTAAGGAGAAATCAAACACCAAAGAAAAAGGTCCACCTTTGTGCTTTGAATGCAAGAAACCTGGCCATTTCAAAGCTGACTGCCCTGATTTGAAAGATAAAAAGAAGTTCTTCAAGAAAAAGAAGGGCTTGATGGCAACATGGGAATATTTAGACCTATCAACATCAGATGAGGAAAATGAAGCTAAGGAAGAGGCAAACATATGCCTCATGGCTGACACATCATCAGAGAATGAATACACTGATGATGATGAGGTAACAGATTCTGACCCGTCTACTCTCAAAAATGCTTTTGATAAATTACTGCATGACTCATCCATACTATCTCATGAATACAAAAGTCTTAAAAAGAAGTTTGCAAAATTAACAAGAGAATATGATAGAGTCTGTATTGAAAAACAAACCTTAGCTCAAGAAAATGATAAACTCGGATCAGAGAATGTCAGTCTAACTGACAAACTTGAATGTGAGCCTGACAATTCTTGTGAAGTTGCAAAACTGAAACAAGATGTAACATACTTGACAGACACTCTGTCAAAATTTGTAGGAGGTTCAGATAAGCTAAGTCTTATCCTAAGGTATTCTAGGTCACCATATGATAAATCTGGCCTTGGTTATGACAAAGAGAAGCATGAGAACATCTCATAATAAGTCAAAACCACCTATGCCACATAGAGCTTTAAAAGCTCCAGCTAAGTATGCTAAAGCCATATCAGGCCCGTCCAACACTTTTTGCAAGGTGTGTGGAAAAAGTGGGCATGCTACCTACAGAAGCATACAAAATAGGCATGCTAATCATTCGCGTCCAATGAAAACTAACAAGAAAGGACCCCAAGTCATTTTGGGTACCTAAAGACAAGATAATACATGTTGCAGATTTGCTTAACAACAGGAAAGAACAAACATTCTGGTGCTTGGACAGTGGGTGCTTACGTCACATGACGGGAGAAGAGTATATGTTCCAAGACCTAAGACATAAAGATGGTGGTTGGGTGACATTTGGAGAAAACCAGAAAGGGAAGATCTCTGGTATAGGTAAAATTGGTAAACATCATTTTCCCTCCATTGATAATGTTCTTTTAGTGAATGGTTTAAAACATAATCTGCTGAGCATAAGTCAATTATGTGATAGTGGATATGATGTTTTTTTTTTTTAATAAGAACATGTGTAATGTCAAGAAAAATGATGGATCAATTTTATTCACTACTAAGAGGCAAAACAATTTGTATAAAATTGACTTGGAGGACCTATCAAATCAAAGTGTCTCATGTTTAGTGTCCATTGAAGATGAGCGATGGATTTGGCATAAAAGGCTAGGTCATGCAAGCTTGAGATTAATCTCAAAGCTAAATAAGCATAACCTCGTGAGAGGGTTACCAAACCTTAAGTTCAAATCTGATGCTCTCTGTGATGCATGTCAAAAGGGAAAACAACTCAAAGGTTCTTTTGAATCTAAGAATGTTGTTAGTACCAAGAGACCACTAGAACTGCTACACCTTGATCTTTTTGGTCCAACAAGGACTGTGTCTATCAATGGTAAGAAATATGGTCTAGTCATTGTAGATGACTACACTAGATGGACATGGGTTATATTCCTAGCTCACAAGGATGAGTCCTTCAAGGTCTTTTATGTATTCTGCAAACGTGTACAGAATGAAAGAGGCATGTGTATCACTTCAATCAGAAGTGACCATGGGGGAGAGTTTGAAAATGAGCTATTTCTTAAGTTCTGTGAAGATAGTGGTATTCTTCACAATTTCTCAATTCCTAGAACACCACAGCAAAATGGTGTGGTAGAAAGAAAGAACAGATCTCTTCAAGAGATGGCTAAAACTATGCTCAATGACATCTCTGTCTCTAGACACTTCTGGGCTGAAGCTGTTAATATTGCCTATTACATTCAGAACAGAATATACATAAGACCAATCTTGAATAAGACTCCTTATGAATTGTGGAAGGAACGAAAATCCAACATTTCATATTTTCATCCATTCGGTTGTAAATGCTATATATTCTTAACACTAAAGATCAACTTGGTAAGTTTGAAGCAAAAAGTAGACAATGGAATCCTGTTAGGATTTTCTGAAACATCAAAAGGCTTTAGAGTATATAATTCTAGAACTCTAGTAGTAGAAGAATGTATACATGTTAAGTTTGATGACAAGCAGCCTGATAAAAATTTATCAGAGCTAGATGAAGCTTTTGCAGATCTTGACTTAAACATCTCGGGAAAGACAACAGAGGTAAAAGCTAATAATCAAGTTGAAGACCCTCCTCAACAACCAGAAACATCCACCTCTCAACAAGACAATGTTCAGAGATATTGGCATTTCAAGAATTATCATCCTTCAGATCAAATCATTTGAAATCCAAGTGATAAGCTGAGAATCAGATCAACTTTTAGAGAGCAAGAAGATACTGCACTAGTCTCTGAGTTGGAACCAAAGACAGTAGATGAGGCTCTGCTGGACAATTGCTGGATTCTAGCTATGCAAGAGGAACTAAATCAGTTTGAAAGAAGTGAAGTCTGGACTCTGGTACCCTTGCCTAAAGATAAATCTGTTATAGGAACAAAATGGGTTTACAGAAACAAGATTGATGAGAATGGTAAGGTTGTAAGAAACAAAGCAAGACTGGTTGCACAAGGTTATTCTCAAGAAGAAGGTATAGATTACACTGAAACCTTTGCACCTGTTGCTAGATTAGAAGCAATTAGAATTCTACTTTCTTATGTTGCACATCACAACATAACGCTTTTTCAAATGGATGTAAAAAGTGCTTTTCTTAATGGCTTTATCAATGAAGAAGTTTATGTAATGCAACCTCCGGGTTTTGAAAGTGAAACCCAACCTGAACATGTATATAAGCTTAAGAAAGCTTTATACGGCCTAAAACAAGCCCCTAGAGCTTGGTATGATAGGCTAAGTTCATTTCTAATAGATAATGGCTTCAATAGAGGAAAGGTTGATACAACCTTGTTTAGAAAGTCAATCAAATCCAATTTCATAGTAGTACAAGTTTATGTTGATGATATTATATTTGGTGCTACTAATGAATCTCTGTGCAAAGAATTCTTAAAGTTAATGCAGAAAGAATTTGAAATGATCATGATGGGAGAACTCAAGTTCTTTCTTAGACTGCAAGTTAAACAATCTGTGGATGAGGTGTACATTCATCAAACCAAGTACACAAAGGAACTTCTAAAGTAGTTCAAGATGGATGATTGTAAACCAATGAATACTCCTATGCACCCCACGTCCATACTGAACAAAGGTGATAAAGAGAAAAAGGTAGACCAAAAGGTATATAGAGGTATGATAGGCTCTCTTCTATATCTTACTGCCCCCAGACCTGATATTATGTTCAGTGTTTGTTTATGTGTTCGATTTCAATCTGATCCTAGAGAATCTCACTCATCAGCAGTTAAGAGAATATTTAGATATTTGAAAGGTACTATTAATCTGGGTTTGTGCTTTAAGAAAAATGAAGATTACAGATTAGTTGGCTTTTGTGATGCTGACTATGCTGAAGACAGAATTGAGAGAAAAAGTATCAGTAGGGGATGTCACTTCATTGGAGCTAATCTTGTCTCATGGTCAAGCAAAAACAAAGTACCATTGCTTTATCAACTGCTGAAGCTGAGTAATTTCAGCTGCTAGTTGCTGCTCACAACTTCTATGGGTCAAACACCAATTGGAGGACTACAATGTGTTTGTAAGTAGTATTCCACTTATGTGTGATAATACTGCTACAATTAATCTATCTAAGAATCCAATACTACATTCTAGAGCTAAGCACATAGAGATCAAATATCATTTCATACGAGATTATGTGCAAAAAGGTGTTTTTTATATACAATATGTAGATACTGACCATCAATGGGCAGATATCTTTACTAAACCTCTTGCTGAGGACAGATTTATTTTTATAAGAAAACATCTTAACATGCTATATGTGGAATGATTGTGTTTTTCAGTCTTGAGAAATTCTGCTATTAATGTATTTATGACTTACAAGCTTTTTACATGATTTTAAATGCGCGTCCATTATATACCACGTCCACTGTTATTGAACCTCGTCCATTACATGTCGCGTCCATGCTTACTTGTTGCTTGTACCCGTCTACACACACATTATTTATAAACTACAATTATTTTGTCTTAAGACAAATTTACTTTATATTCTCTCTGCTGAGTTAGTATTTCTTTTTAAACCTTTTTAATTTATTTCCAAAAGAAAACCCCTTCGAATTTCAAATCCTTTAAAAACAAAACCCTTCCCTCTGAAGAAACTTTACGCTAACCTTCGTCTTCAAACATACTTCAACTCTCTATTTTCTAACTTGCAAAACCCTAACCTTCTTTCTTCAACCATGGCCTCCTCAACTGAAACTTTCGATGTTGAAAAATTGAATCTTGCCATTGAACATCATTTTGACTTTGGGATTCTGAAAGATTACAACTTGGATGTAAGCAAGTTCATTACTGCCGCTGGTTGGGATGGCATGTTCGTTGAAAGGGTTTCTATATACCCAGACCTGATTAGGGCGTTTTGGAGGAACCCACAAGTGACAATCGCTGAAATTTCTGCTACAGTTGTTGGGAGAAGAATTGTGGTCTCTGAGAAGACCATCGCTGATGCTATAAATTGCCCTCAAGAAGGAGAAGTGATCACTGAAACTTGGGAGAAGGACCTTGGTGGTTCAGAAGTTATAGCCTCCTTGTTAATGAGACAAGACACTATAGAAAAAACACTCATGAAAATCTGTAGAGATGAAGGATGATGTTTGTATTCCTCATCAATTATTGAACAAGGTGATTCTGCATAAAGTGGGGTCAAAGGACAATCTTTCTGCCCTACACAAATTTTGCCTCTGCCATCTGATCATAGAGACAAAAATCAACCTTCCAAGAATCCTTTATGGAAGATTCAGAGACGCAGTAGTGTTGACGATCCGGCAAGTGTACCGTTACGGTAAGTAAATACCGAGGTCGAACACAAGGATTGGAATACCAATTTAACCAATTTAAGAAATTCAAATCGTTTGACCAAGTAAAAGGGAAATCTTTATGAAGAGAGAGAAAATCAAATCAAAATTAAATCAAAACAAGTAATTAAAAATCCTAAAAGATTATGATGAGATTTGGTTTAGATTAAGGCTTCTAAGGTCACGAATTCACCTACCCTATCAAGCAAGTTACCCAAGTGTTTATCTCCTTATCCCTATGCTCAATTTAATTTCTTTGTCAATCAAGAACCCTCAATTATCCTAATATCACTGTCGATTTTCAAGAGGAAATATCTCAAATTGTAAGTTGTCAATCTGCCAATCTATTCAACCTACGATTAGATTCATTACGTTCTTGGTTCCCTATAGCAATTGCACCGTTTTCCTACCCTATGCCTAGCAATATTCAAGTAGTGTTCTTAATTCAAGTCCTAAGTACAAATTGCCTGCCAGCCTCAACGCACTAGACTAATTAACCATGTGCGCATATGATTAACACAAACAAATCAGAATTAAGAAACAAGAAAAGAGACAAGGGTATAAGAAAATATTACTTCGAATCACTATGCCATCAATGGTGACTTCATCGTTCCCTTAGAAATAAGGATTAGTTCCTCATAGCGATGATAACAACGAACAAAGTATATACCGCATTCATCCTCTATGAAACTAAACTAAAACTCACCACACAGCCCTTAAGAAACCTAGGATTACAATCTCTATTCCAAGCTCCTCCCAAATGACCTAAAACAAGCTATTTATAAAGTTTGGGATCTGCACGCGCTCGCGAGGCGAACATGGATTCGCGAGGCGAATCTTAAGTTGGCGCGCATTTCAAATTTGGATCTTTCGTGAGGCGAGACAGGTCTCGCGAGGCGAGACAGAATGATCTTCAATTCCCTATTTCTGTCTCGCGAGGCGAACACGTCCTCACGAGGAGAGACTGAATGGTCGCTGACATTGCTTAATCTGTTCTTCTGGCTCACGGGGCGAGAGTCTGTTCGCGAGGCTAATGGCCAATTTTGCCTTTTTGCTTGTTTTCTTCGTTTTTCCTAGCTTCCTCGAGCTTCATTTTTAACATGAAAATATAAAATAGCATCAAATGCTTTATTTAACTCAAAAATAGCATAAATTACTAATAACTACTTAAAAGACTCAAAACAATGCTTAAGGACAATTAAAGCTAAATTTGGGCGAAAACGAGATTAAACTCGAACAATTAGCACAATAACCGTGGCCTCACTAGCTATAAAACTAGATGAGCCAGAGGCTTATCAAAATACCCCAATCTTAAACTTTGCTTGTCCCCAAGCAAACTAAAACTTAAAAAGACTCAAAACTGGGTAAGCTCAATGGACTCAATTTATTTCGCACAAATTGCATGCAATTTTAACAATTCAATTGTCTAATTCAATGTTCCCCCTTTCATCAATGTAATCCCCACATTCATTTACTTTAAACAATTGAGAATCTAATCATTCACGCAATCATTAATCTAAGTCAAGGATCCAAGTTACATACAAAAGGGAGATCACCAATTTCAAACAATTGCCTTCCTCACAAGGGCTTTTTGTATTTCACTCTTTCACTCATTTGTCTAGGTTATCAACTTTCACTCAATTTCACATTTTAAGGGCACTTTCCATGAATTTGATTTTCATCTAAACAAAGTTCCCACAAAAACATGTTTGCAACATCAAGAGGTCTTTTAAGGGTTGTAATGAGGCCTGGCTAGAGGTAGGATATTCAAGGTACAAGGCTAAGACCCTAGGAACTAAGAGAGCATGAAACATTTTATACCTTTATTTTTACTCTAATTCCTTTTTCCATTTTTCTTTTTCGCTTTGGGTGGCTACAAACCTTTTTCTTTTGATTACCCTTTTTATTTGCCCTTTTTGGCATTTTTGTACTTTTCTTCTTTTTCTTTTTGCCTTTGGCTTCAACCTTTATTTTTCTTTTTCTCAACCCAAAACAACATAATAAACCTTTGTAGCCACCCCAAACTTAGTTTCCAAGCAACACTTACAATGTTAAGTTTCCATGCTCTCCTAAATCCTAAGATTGGGTTAACATGGTTTTTCCGGAATTTTTTTTTTTTGCTTATAACATAAGGTCATCAAGAAATAACAGGCTATTAGGCTCAATGTGGCTAACTACGGAACATGCATTAAGGGTGGTTCTTGTTAGGCCAAGTAGCTATTTCAAAAAAAATTGCCTAAATCATTTGATGCAAAACATATAAACATACAAACCATGAGGAGATTCAAGCAAATTCGGGAAAGTACAACTTGAAAGTGATTCACTCAATTCAAAAAACAATGTTGGAGGTTTAAATTCCTCACCTGGACATTTTTAGCAAATTATTTGATAGAGATACATCCCTAGTGTGTGCACCCATTCACCCCAAACTTGTCATAAATCATGCAATCACAAATAAATTTCTCAAAGTTCAATCTTCAATTTTTCATGGGGATCAATTTTCAAAATTCAACTCATTAGGGGAAATCATCAAAAATCAATATTTATCATGTAATCCATCTATGCTAAAGTCAATAAAATCCCTTCAAGCTTACCAACACAAAACTCAACACACATATGACTGTACATGACCAATTAGCAAAAAGAGAAGAAACAGAAAAGAAAAGAGTAAGGTTTAGAAATTGTTATCTCGTGGGGTCCGAAAGGACCCCAAACTTTCGTTGGTGCTCATCCTTTCTTCGTTCTCTTCCTCTCTTTCCAGCTCACTAGTCTTTGTGGTTTCCTCCATTGGAGTTCTATCTACCTGAAAAATCATCAAATATTTGCCTCAGACTCGCCCCCTCCTGGATGAGGATCCTGGTCCCCAGGATTAGCAAACTAGACGAACCGAGGCATCAAAAACAGTTTTTTTTTTCGCGGGGTGAGAGGCGTCTCTCGAGGCCAATCTGGAATTTTAATAATTTCATCTTTGCCCAGAATCGTGAGGCGAACCATATGTCCCGCGACACGAGGCAGAACGAGGTGCCCACCTCTGAGTTTCTGGGTTTCGGCCTCGGTTGGCCAAGCCATTTTCGTGGGGCGAGCCAGATGCAGGGATTTTGACATTCCTCAGGCTCGCGGGGCGAATTATTGCTCGCAAGGCGAGCCAGAGAAGAATTCTGCCCCTCTACTCCTAAATGCATCTAAGTCCTACATGCTTTTCTAATGTAATTTTCTAACTAAGAACCCTATATGAAGACACTTTGTATTTTTATGACTCTTTAAATGCAATAAAAGGATATAACTACTTGGGTTGCCTCCCAAGAAGCGCTTGTTTAACATCCAGAGCCTGACGGCCATAGCCCCAAAAGGCTAAGTCACTGCGAACTCATCAAGATGGATTCCAACTCCTTCTTCCATAAAAAGCAGCTTCAATCCTTGGTCATTATCATTAAATGTCTCCCCGGGCTCTTTGTATCCTTCCTTAAAAACATCATGCGGAAGAGTTGTTTTCTTCCTAACCTTCACTCGCCAGCAAGACTTTAATTGATTTGGAATTAACTTCTTTATAGGGCTAATTGGATCATCGAGCCGAACCTTGGGATGCCCCTTTTTGCCTCTATCTTTCTCATAAGCCCTCAAGCGGATTTCATTGAGCTTGATTGGATCTAACTTCCTTTTTACTCCAGCCGTTTTAGTTAGTGACTCATGATGCTCTTGTGGCTTCCCTTCCCACTTGCTTGGGTTATCCTTAATGGATCTATGCAACTCATCTTTATGCTCCAAGTACGCCGACTCATCCTTTTTCATGCCATCCTCAATAGTGTGGGATTTTACCAACACCTCACCTAGTGTTGAACCATTTGCTTCATGTGTAGGAGTTGGTTTGACAAGAGGCTTCACCACATGCACACTATAGCAGTTAGCTTTCTCCACCGGATGCTTCACAGCTTCAAAGACATCAAACTCCTCTTTCTCATCTTGCACCCGAAGTGTGAGCTTTCCCAATTGAACATCAATAAGAGCCCTTCCGGTAGCCAAGAATGGTCTACCCAATATGAGTGGAATATTGGCATCTTCATCCATGTCCAGTACCACAAAATCTGCCGGAAAAATAAACTTGCCCACCTTCACTAGCAAATCTTCAACCACCCCATAAGGGTATTTAATTGTTTGGTCCGCAAGTTGGAGTGACATCATTGTGCCCTTGACTTCTTTAATCCCAAGCCTTCTCATCATGGATAGGGGCATTAAGTTGATGCTCGCCCCTAGATCACATAGTGCCTTCTCAATTGTCATCTCTCCAATGGTGCATGGTATACTAAAAGAGCCCGGATCCTTTAACTTTGGAGGTAGTTTCCTTTGGAGAATTGCACTACACTCCTCGGTCAAAGCAAACCGTTTTCTCATCCACTATCTTCCGCTTCTTGGAGAGAAGCTCCTTCATGAACTTAGCATAGGATGGTATTTGTTTCCAAGGCTTCCGCAAAAGGAATGTTGATTTGAAGTTTGCGGAAAACATCAAGGAACTTGTTGAATTGCTTATCTTGCGAGGGTTTCTTCAATCTCTCTGGATATGGTACCTTCATGAAGGGAGGGAGGTCTTGGGGGTCAACCCACTTCTTCTTTCGGAATTCTTCATCTACTAATTTCAACCTTACCCCTTGCTCTGCCACCTTTTTACTGGCTACCTCATCTTCCTTAGCTTGCTCCTTCTCCTCTTGTGGTTGTTCTGGAGTTTCACCTTCATTAGCCTTCAAGGGGTTCCCCTTTGGTTCCAACACCTTACCACTTCTAGTGGATATGGCATTGCATTGGGCCTTGGGGTTGTTCTCTGTGTTGCCCGGAAAAGTGCCTGGAAGACGCTCATTCATTTGTTTAGCTAGCTGAGATACTTGAGTTTCCAGGAGTTGGATTGCTGACCCTGTGTGAGTTTCTAACTTCTCAATGGAGGTATCAATGTGCACTGTCAGCTTCCCAATGGCTGTGCTAGTATGACTGGCTAATTTCGCAAAGGCCACTTCCCAAGTCTGCTTCCCACCATCTTTGATTTGCAATTGAGTAGGTTGAGGGAGCGCCTGTTGGGTGTTATGCTATTGAATTCCATAGTTTGGCCTCTGATTTTGTTGTTGTTGCCCGGCTAGACCACCACTAGTGTTGCTCCAAGTGAAACCCGGATGGTCTCTCCTAATGTACCCCCGATTCTGATTGTAGTCATTCTGCCTATTCCTCTGATAATTGTTCTGTGGCACTGTGTCATAAAATTTGTGACACGAGTCCACATGTTCCTGTGAAAAATTCATGGGACAACTCTCACTGGCATGTTCACCATTACAAAAATCACACCTCGAATGCGAGCCTTCTCGCACCGCATTAACCTTGAGCTTGCTAGACAATGCCTCACATTGCTTCTTTAAGAGTGTGTTCTGTTCAAGAATAGCCTCCGTTGATGCGGTAACTGATTCCGGAAGGCATTAGAAGTGCCTGTACTGTGGTTATAATCATTCCTGGACATTTTCTCTAATAAGGCCCAACCGTCCTCTGCTGATTTGTAAGAGAAAGAACCGCCAGCTGCGGCATCTAAGTTCATTTGGTAGCGACCCTTCAAGCCATTAAAGAAGTGTTGTACCTTTGTTTACTAAGTCAAAGTAGGATGAAGGGCATCTTCTCAAAAGCACATTGTACCTTTCCCAAGCTTCATTATAGGACTCATCATCATGTTGCTTGAAAGAAGTGACGACTATCTTCAACTGTGCCGCTTTTTGAGGAGGAAAATATTTAGTGAGGAACTTCTGAGCCATTTGTTCCCAAGTAGTGATGCTAGCACGATCCAAGTGCAAGTGTACCGTTTCGTTGCAAGTAATAAAAACACGGTAAGTAAATACCGAGGTCGAACACAAGGATTGGAAGACCAATTTAACCAATTTAAGAAATTCAAATCGTTTGACCAAGTAAAAGGGAAATCTGTATGAAGAGAGAGAAAATCAAATCAAAATTAAATCAAAACAAGTAATTAAAAATCCTAAAAGATTATGATAAGATTTGGTTTAGATTAAGGCTTCTAAGGTCACGAATTCACCTACCCTATCAAGCAAGTTACCCAAGTGTTTATCTCCTTATCCCTATGCTCAATTTAATTTCTTTGTCAATCAAGAACCCTCAATTATCCTAATGTTCACTGCCGATTTTCAAGAGGAAATATCTCAAATTGTAAGTTGTCAATCTGCCAATCTATTCAACCTACGATTAGATTCATTACGTTCTTGGTTCCCTATAGCAATTGCACCGTTTTCCTACCCTATGCCTAGCAATATTCAAGCGGTGTTCTTAATTCAAGTCCTAAGTACGAATTGCCTGCCAGCCTCAACGCACTAGACTAATTAACCATGTGCGCATATGATTAACACAAACAAATCAGAATTAAGAAACAAGAAAAGAGACAAGGGTATAAGAAAATATTACTTGGAATCACTATGCCATCAATGGTGGCTTCATCGTTCCCTTAGAAATAAGGATTAGTTCCTCATAGCGATGATAACAACGAACAAAGTATATAATGCATTCATCCTCTATGAAACTAAACTAAAACTCACTACAACAGCCCTTAAGAAAACTAGGATTACAATCTCTATTCCAAGCTCCTCCCAATTGACCTAAAACAAGCTATTTATAAAGTTTGTGATCTGCACGCGCTCGCGAGGCGAACATGGATTCGCGAGGCGAATCTTAAGTTAGCGCGCATTCAAATTTGGATCTTTTGCGAGGCGAGACAGGTCTCGCGAGGCGAAACAGAATGATCTTCAATTCCCTGTTTCTGTCTCGCAAGGCGAACACGTCCTTGCGAGGCGAGACTGAATGGTTGCTGACATTGCTTAATCTGTTCTTCTGGCTCGCGGGGCGAGAGTCTGTTCGCGAGGCTAATGGCCAATTTTGCATTTTTGCTTGTTTTCTTCGTTTTTCCTAGCTTCCTCGAGCTTCACTTTTAACCTGAAAATATAAAATAGCATCAAATGCTTTATTTAACTCAAAAATAGCATAAATTACTAATAACTACTTAAAAGACTCAAAACATTGCTTAAGGACAATTAAAGCTAAATTTGGGCGAAAAACGAGATTAAACTCGAACAATTAGTACAATAACCGTGGCCTCACTAGCTATAAAACTAGATGAGCCAGAGGCTTATCAAGTAGTCACAAGGAAGAAGATTTCAGGAATTCCTTACTGCCCCTTATTATCAAAAAATTTCAAGTCTCAGAAGCTGAATGACTTTATCTCTTCCAAGCCAACTGAGGAGCAAGAAAGAATTTTGACTCAGAAGTGCATGTCAACTACTATTTTTGGCAAAATGAACATTGCCAACATGAATTTAAGCACTTACACTACCATTGTCCTAGCCAAACAAGAAGAATTGCTCAAGGTTAAAGAGGAACAAATTGAGCAAAAAAATGCTGAGGTTCTAGGAATGAAGAGAACATACAGGAGGAAGACTGTAGCTGTTAGGACAAGAGCTCCTAAAAAGCCTACAACTAGCATTCTTATAAGGGAACCTACTGCAGAGGTCCCTCAACCTACAAAAGCTCAGAAAAAGACAAGAAACCTGATCCTATCTCACCATGAGGATGATGATGAAGATGATGAGGACAAAGTTCCTATCAGTGCTATCCTCAAGAAACAAAAGGCTGTCAGTGTTGCTGTTCCAACTAGAAGACAACAACCTCAAAGAAGAGCCAAGACTGCCATGGCTACTGACGTAACTCTTCCTGTTAATAATCCTGTTCAATTAGCAGCATATGCCTTAGTTTCTAGTTTAGAGGATAGAATGGACATAGTCTCTGCACCAGATGATGTATATATCCCCTCACCACACTCCCCACAAATAGCTTCACCACAACAACCACAAATAGCCTCACCACAACAACCACAATTCCCAGCTTTGATCCCTGAGGATGATCCCTGGTTTAACCAACTAGATGATGGCATTGTCCTTGGTGCTCCTTTCCCAAAAATGAAAAGGATACCTTTTCCATACACTCCTCCTTCTAAACTGTATGATGACATGTCTGAATCTCTTGCCAAAGTTAAGAGGGATTGGAGAATTATTTACCATACTCATGAACCACAACCAGTTTCAACCAAACCCTGGTATCCCCTACCTGAATACGAATATGAACCTGAAATCACTGTAAAACATTAGTACAAACCCCACCCTGACATTCCCAAAGGCACTCCTCCATCCAAAATGTTCAACAGACATGGACCCCTAGTCACTCACCTTCCACAAAACAAATTTCCACCCAGAAAAATCTATCCAAACCTTGTAAAATACCCTCCCTTCAAACCCTTTACTGATGGTGTAATGAGGCACATAATATCTGACTGGTCTAAGGATCCTGCCAAGAAAGACCTGCAAGATGTAATATACAAAAGGTCTAGATCCTACAGACAAGTTTGCATCATCATGGATAAAAATACAAAGTGGAAGACTTTCGTCCATCCAAGTGAATATGGCAAGGCAGCTGACATCAAAGATTATTTCATGTATACCATGCTGAAGTATGAATTTGAGCTTTTCAGGGTTGTAAGGGTTGCCAATTTTGTACCCATAACTTGGTTGAATCATTCTTTTAAAACCAAGATTGGAGTCCAGCCTAGAATGATATGTCCAAGACTGCCGATGATAGATCTCAACAAGGACAAGGACAGGAAGAAGGAAAGGTTCACTGGAAAAATTCCCTTCCCAGAGTCCTGCATGATCAAGCCTGATGATGTTAAGGACACAGATCAAAACATCATAGACTACTGGCTAGCACAACCTATTGAGGATGTTAGAGAAGATGTGGCTGTTGATATTTGGAGAAAACATATTGTAAAATGTACAGCAGAAGCATCTACATCTGGCTTATCCTCAGAACAGAAAAAGTTCATCCCTAAGGTGAGAGACAAGTATGGGCTGTCTAACTTCAGACACTTCATCTATAAAGGACATCCTAGGTGTTCCTACAATTAGTCCAATATATGTAGAAGATGAAGTCCTCTGGGCTAAAAAGCTGCCCCCACCCGTTCTACAAATTACTGACTCTCCTCCACCTTCACCACCTTCTGAGCACACAGAAGAAGAAATAATTGTTGAAAACTCTAGTATGGAGATTGACTCTGCTGCACCAGTCAATGCTAGTGAGGAAGTTGCTGAATCTGACTCCAGACCAAGCACTTCTGGAAAGTCATCATCTCAACCATTGGCTATCACTGTTATTCATCCGGAGAAACCTCAAAACTTCAAGAGCTCTTGACACTATGCTAAGTCAAGCTCATGCTCAAGAAAGTGCTGAAAGCTCAAGACCTACACTCTCACTGCCTCCAAACTTTGAAGAAATTATTGGAAGAATTGTAGAGGAGAGAGTAAAAGTTGAGGTCAAAGAGCAAGTAAGGGAACAAGTTGCAGAAGCCCTGGCTCCCACTAATGTGATGATGAACCAGATGATGAATATTATGCTTAGCTTCCAACAAAGTCAGAATCTGCCAACACAAATCCCTGTCCCTCCACCAAACCCAAATCCAAATCCAAACCAACCTCCTCCATCTTCTTAAGCTTTTCGTTTGTTTTTGTATTCTTACTGACAATGATGGTCCACTTTTCCTACCTTTTTGTCTGATGACAAAAAAGGGGGAGAATGGAGAGAAGAATTAAATTTTATATATATGAAATAAATTCAGTTTTTAAAACCATTGTCTGCATATGAATACGTGTTTATTTGTCTTATATGATTGCATAATAGTTTATATATTCTAATGCTATCTTTTGGCTGATAAGTAGCTCTACTGATATGATAAGTAATATGTGATATATGCTTATCTGATTCTCTGCTCATATCTTACTCAAATATTCTTTTCCTGTTAAGTTTGAATGATTTGTCTTAGGGGGAGCTTTGTAAGCTCT
The DNA here is from genome assembly GCA_035048595.1 of Echinosophora koreensis. Lineage (NCBI taxonomy): Eukaryota > Viridiplantae > Streptophyta > Magnoliopsida > Fabales > Fabaceae > Echinosophora > Echinosophora koreensis. The sequence continues at coordinate 1,030,739 of JAPCYP010000132.1, forward strand.
CTTAAACTTTGCACACTCAAATTTAATTAGCTTTTGTCATCATCAAAAAGGGGGAGATTGTTTAGAACCAAAGTATTTTTGGATTAAATAATCTCTAAGTTTTTGATGTTAACAAAAAGGATTAAATTTGTATGGCAAAGTGTTAGTTAAGATCTAACAAGTTTAATCTAATCTTACAGGGTATTCGAAATGTTATGACTTAAGGAAATCTCTAAAGAGTTCTATCCGCGTCCAATCGGGTAGACGAAGCTGTTCAAAATAAATGGTATATTTAATTATGTGAATATTTTTTAATAGACGGACTATAGAACAGTGCTTGTAGACGAGCTCTTATTTCATGTAAGTAGACGAGCGTGTGTGCCATGTCAGCAGACGCAGATCTAAGTTACTCATCGATATATAGCAAGTCCAAAGACTTGATAATAGACGAGCAGTTTTTGCCACGTCACTGGACAAGCTAAAAAGAATTTTTAGCTATAAGCATATAGACACCATTTTTTTTTTTTTGGTAGACGAGCACCTCTTCATTAAGAATCCTTGTTATAAACAGAATAACTATCTCGACCACATAGAAATATTTATTTTAAATGATTGATATTTATTCTATGTATATGTTGGTCCTTTATATCTGTTTTAACGATTTTATTGTCTTGTTTCTTTGAGAGAGACATAGTACACATGAGGTATTGCAAAAGCAAAATAGTACAATGCAAAACGACTTGTACCCTGTCACCTTTTACGCTGGAATAGCTGGAATTTGTACAAGGAAGGCAAGGCAGTTTTTCAAGTTGCATTTACTAAGAGGTGTGCCCGTTTTGTGCAAGAATATTGGCATATAGTACAATTCAGAATTGCCACGAGCAAGCTAAGTCACAATGGATATTATGCAATTTGATTCTATCCCTAAACGGGAAAATTCAAAAACAACCGTTGAAGAATTTGAAGAGAAGAGCAAGGTCACTATATATACAACACCTAGTCTTCAGAAGACAGAATTTTTGCGGATACAGAATTCTTGATAAGAAAATCTCATACAAGCTCAATTCTTTTATTCTTCCAAAAACAAAAGTCTGTAATACCTTAAGCTTGAATATCTCTATAATATTCAACTGATCTTAAACTTTCATATCCTCACACATAGTGAGTTAGAAGATCAAAAGAAACAAAATCTCTTTATTAGAGGTAGAGCTTGAAGAGGCTTGGTAAGAAAGAAATACTTGTAAGCCTGGAGAGGTGTTGAATACTTGTTGTAATCTATTTGGAGAATAGTGGAGAAAAACCTTCAAGTAGAAGGGACTGGACATAGCTCTTGGTTGGAAGAGAGTGAACCAGAATAAAACATCTTGCGTGAATCTTCTAATCCCTTATCTCTTCAATTTTATTTGGTTTATACTAACTGTGGAGATTTGAACTTAATTTTGTTAAGCTTTCAAAAGTTTTGTTTTTTCTGTGTGTTTGCTTCTTCCTCTTTATCTTTGTGTGAGAAAACTGTTCTTAAAAAGGTTGTTTTCGAAAAATATTAACAAACACAATTCAACCCCCCTTTATGTGTTTGCCTGTGTCAACTTCAAAAGGTTGGCACAGTCTTTGGTTGGAATGTGACTCCATGTTTGGTGATTCAAGCCTTCAAGTCAATTAATATTGTTCCTTGGCGTCTAAGAATAGGTGGAAAAACTGTTTATATTTAATTAGTAGGATGAGGTTCATTTCTTCTCATATTTTCCGGGAGGGCAATACCTGTGCAGATAAAGTTGCTTCTTTTGGTATTGGTATTCATGGTTTTCATTGGTGGGACACTATTCCTAATTTTAATTAGTGATGACTTTTATAGGAATAGAGTAGGCTTGCCTAACTATAGATTCAAATAATGTTTTTTTGCAAGGGTTTTGGTTGATGTCCCCCCTTGATTTTTGTTCGTTATTTTTTTATTTTTTATTAATAAATTTTTGGAATGTTGTAGATGATTGGTGAGTGTTGGGGTGCCAGCCAAGCTGGGATGTCAACTCTGCAGTGGGGGGGGGATGCTATTTGCATTTCAAGTCCTTTGTTTAAAAAAAAAAAAAGGCTTACAAAATGAGTTAAATGAGTAATTATGTTATTAAAAGCCCCCCCCCCCGTTAAGTTTTGAAATATCTTGAATTTAGGAATATGATCGATTTGATTGTATTTTATGTATATTAAAATCGAAATTAAAATTTTCTTTTACCTGTCTTTCATAATACAAGCTTCAATCAACAGAAACCCCGTAAAAAAGAAAGGGGAGTGGAATTAAACAAAAAAATAAAAAAAAAAAATGAGGAAAAAAAAAAAAAACAGAGAATACTACGATTAATGTGTAATCGATTATGGCTTTTATATAATGAAAGATCAGGTGGAACTCATAATCGATTATTATCGTATTATTAAAAATCGATTATGGTTTAGTCTGTCCAAATGGTCGCGGGTGCCTTACCTGACATTGGTTTTAAATAATCGATTAATTAGAATGACATTAAAACAACAATACATCGATTAATGTAATCGCGACAGAAAATGAATTTTAAGAGGACTTGACCTAAAATTTCTTTTGTAACTATCCAACCCATTCTCACTATAAAAGCAAGTTTTAGACCAGCCTTCAACAGAGACAACATACGGCTATTCATATTATGTGCTAAACAACTCCTGATACAAATTTTCTTATACTAACTTTTTCTCCCTCTCTTGAAATTCACACTTGACCATTAATTATTATTTTGAGAAAGTTCTACACCACCATAGATGCCGTTGTATATTCTTGTTCTTTCAATTTAGTTTAATCTCAGCACCGTATTAAGAGGTGCAGTACTTGGTTGGTAAGAGTCGGATTGACTCAAACCTTTCTTTTTCCTAACAAAACCAAGTTTGCACCAAAGGAGATGATATCTCTTGCTGGTGTTTCTTGGAGATATGCTTTCCAAGTGTAATTACCAAAGGCAGTTATGAATTACATTCCTAATGTTTGTACTTGACAAGGAGTGAGGTGACGGATTATCTCATGGGTTATAAGTCTTGAGGCTCTTTCACTAGGGGAGGTGATATCCTCCCTGGTCTATGAGGAGATGCTACTCTAATTGTAAATGTTCTAGTTAATTTCCTTGTTTTTAAAAAAAAAAACTAGAGTTGATTGGGAACCCTTGGTCGTAATTGTGCCTTTGGGACTGGGACGTAGGGCGCACTTGGGTATGTTTGTGGCCGAAAGCCATGATATATCCATTTTGTGTTTCATCTAATCCTGGTATCGACTTCCTCAAAAACCTTTATCTTTTATTTCTGTTTATCTTTTGTACAACGCTTTTCATTCACATGTGTCACTTACAAAGTGCTCGTATTTAACTGCTTAAATTTAGTAGAAAAGACAATGTTTATTAGCTTGCCCAAAAGAGTATTTTGAAAAAGAAAAACACTGAATTCAACTCCCCTCTCTAGTGTTTTTGGAGAGGTCAACTTGTCAACTAAAGGAGACAGAGGGAGGCATTTAGAACTCCTTGGGAGAAATTCCAGTACTACAAAAAGAGAGTTACAACCGACACCTCCTACAATGCGAACAAGAACCGATTCGCACAAGATTTTGTGGACTTGGCACTGCCGGTTCAAGCTAACCATAAGACGTGTTAATTGCAATAGTTCCCTAACAGGCCACGTCACCAACGGAGAGATATGGACTTCTCCTGACTCAAGAAGGTGATCGCACTGCTCATCGCGATCATGATGACCCCTGTAACTTACCAAGAGGCCTCAATTGGTCCAGAATCTAAGAACTGGCTTGAGGCCATGGGATCCAAGATGGAATCCATGTACATGAACCAGGTATGGACCTTGGTTGAGCCAGTTGGATCTTCAAAAAGAAGGCTGACATGGATGGTAAAGTGTGTACCTTTAAGGCGCGAATTGTTGCGAAAGCTTTCAAGAAAATTCATGGTGTAGACTATGATGAGACTTTTTCTAGTAGCGATCCTTAAATCTATTCGGTTCCTCTTGCTATTGTTGCATACTATGATTATGAAATCTGGCATATGGATGCCAAGACTGGATTCTTTAATGGGAATCTTCTCGAGGATGTGTACCTAACACCATTTGAGGGTCTGAGGGTTTTATAAATCCAAAGGATGCTGGAAAGATATGTAAGTTGCATAGATCCATTCATGGATTAAAGTAAGCTTCAAGAAGTCGGAATCTTTGTTTTGATAAAGCTGTAAGATAGTTTGGATTTATCAACGAGAAAGAACCTTGTGTGTACAAGAAGATTAGTGGGAGTGAGATTGTGTTCCTCGTATTGTATGTGGATGACATATTGCTATCGGAAACGATATCCCTACGCTACAAAATGTGAAAACATTGTTAGGGAATTGTTTTTCGATGAATGAATTTGATGAGGCTTTCTACATATTAGGAATCAGAATCTATAGAGTTAGATCGCTGAAGTTGTTGGGCCTTAGTCAGCTTGTATGGTTTGAGCATGACAAGAAGGTACCAATCGATATCAGAGAAGGTCACTGAACTGTAGTCAAGAACATCCTTAACACTATGTTTGGTTGGAGGGGTTTGGAGGGGAGGGGAGGGGAGGGGAGGAGGGGAGGGAATATTTTAAATTTTGTGTGTTTGGTTCAAATTTGAGGAGGGGAGGGGAGGGGAGCA